>CP129450.1:34297500-34632500 GCA_030445155.1 Quercus variabilis | reverse complement strand
TCTGGTTTCTCAAAAAAGAAAAAAAGAAAAAAAAAAATCTTGTAGCTTAATTGGTTGGCACCTCAATTTCCAATAAAGACATTCATGATTCATATCCCCCAACTATCGATGTATAAATTTTTTTTTTTTGAATAAATTTTCTTGTAAAAAATTGTAATATTTAGTTATTTTATAGACAAAACAAAAATCACACTATATATGTGTGTGTGTGTGTGTTTGTGTGTGTGTGTGTTCACAAATTGAAAATTGCATGATATAGTGGTTAATAACAGATAAGCATGTTTCATACCTACTAAAAAAATGCGTATATCCTTCAATTATTGTTACTCATATAAATCGTAGAAAATTTATATTAAAATTTCATTATGCTACAACAAAATAAATATATTTATTCTATTACACACACACACACACACATATATATATATTACATGTGACTGAAAGGAGTTAGGAAATTTAGCTTTTGTGTCAATTGCTGTCAAAGCACAACTAACCTTAAGTAAGAATGTCATATTCTAAATTTATTATTATTATTCCAATTAAAAATTATCTCTTATATAGGGTTTATAAAAATAATCAAATAAATTCATTTGATATAAATAATTAATGCACAACTATAGATAATTAATATAAGCATTTACTCTATTGGCTAATTTAATGAACTAATACTTTGATTTAAATGCAAAATTTGTTGATTTAGAATCCTAAATAAAGAGAACTTCAAGGAATGCACCACATGGCACAACCCCATGCTCTCTAACAAGAGGTTGTAAACATAAAATTTCTCAATTGTAGAAAATCAAACAAATTGAAAAAAAAAAAAAAAAAAGTGTTCCACAAATATAATTTTGTATTAATCAAGTAGTGAGTACAATTTCTATTTTGATTATTTTACAAAAATTGCTCCTTTGATTCTATCTTCTTTATCATCTTGACTTAAAAACAAAATTTTCTTCAATTTGGTTGGAAGATGGATCAAATAGTCTTTGGCTTTGAAAGATTTGTTGGCCTTCAATTTTTTCGAATGTTTTTCAAGTTCTTAAAAGATTCTTGAGACAGAATTTCTCCAGAGCTTGAGCTTCCTGAAAACTTGTTGGTAAAAATGAGAGAGGATGTCCTCTATTTATAGTGATTTCAGAGGATAAGCTTCACTTTGAATTAATATGCTTAAAGATATGTAGTAGACTCTTGATTGGCCCAAATTTTGTGTAGAGATAATTATCTCTATTTATCTATTTTGATAAAGATCATATATTGATTATGTGGGGTCATAGAGCCTAGTGATATACATCAACCTCTTATACTGGGCCTGAGGCCCAGGCCAGGGCCCATAATCGTATATGAAGAAGGCAGGGTGATCATGACAACCCTAGAAACCTAGCCGAGAACAACTTTGTCCTTGGGTAGCCAAAGCCGAGGTAAAAGAAAGTGATTTACAGGCAAAGATAATTTTCCAAAGCATTCCAAGGAAAATGATAAGTACAACAAGTAAGCACATTGGAGCATGGCAGTAGAGCAATTCTAGGAAAAGTTGCTGTCTCTACATTAAATGCTCCACAACTAACCCTTTGGCCACATTAATGTGGAAATGATACCTGAGCAATGGCTTTTCAGACTCACAACTACTGTCTAAGAGCTTTGGGAGGAGGTTGACGAGAAAAGACCAGCAACAGTAGATCTGACCTACATGAAGGAAGAAAGTAGTATATAAGAAAGAAGGAGCTTTGAGAAAAAGGATGGGGATTTTCATCAGAGAAAACATTGTAGCAATCTGAGCTAACTTTGTAACAATTGTCATTGTCACTCAAGAAATAATAAGTTTTAGCTCCTCGGACCAATGCCGAGGATTGAATTGCTCGTCCAAATCCATATTCGTTTTACTTATTCATTCTTTAAATCATCTTCAACTGTTGTTACACTCATCAAAGCTCAATTCTTATACCCATTCTCTACAAATTTATTGTATTGGGCTTGTTGGGCTTGAGTTCATTTATCTCTTAGGAACAGTGCTCAAACCTAGTCCCTACAGATTAAGATAATAATCAATAAAGATAAATAATTATCTCTATTTTATTTATTTATTTATTTTAATAAAGATAATTATCCATAAACTTTGAATAGGGAATTTATTTTTAACTTGTGGGCCAAATGACACGTGGCAAATATCAATATGCCAATGTAATATCAATTTGGATGACACGGGTCATTATTTGATTTAATTAATTTAATGACATATTAATTTGGAATTTGTCATTAAATTTCGATGTGGCATTTCATAAGTGGCTTGACAAATTTTTGCCTCCTACAGAGGTCTCTATTTATATATATATGTATATATATGTAAGGACCCGTTTTGGTTCTCTAACCAAAAATATGGATGGACTTAGGCCCAAAACAATAAATTTGCAAAGAGTGAGTTGGAAAACTAGGCTTTAACGAGTTGAACAACAATAATAGTGGATTCAGGTGACAAGAAAAAGAGAATAAACTGATTTAATGCTAAAGAAAATTGTCCTCGGCACAGTCCGAGAAGATCAATTCTTATATATTTCTCTCAAGTTGGATTACAAAGTTAGTTTTTTATACTACAGTGTTTCTCTCTTAGCTTCTCGATCCCCTTCTCTCATTGCTTCCTCCCCCTTTTATACTTTCTTCCCCCTTTCCTCTTTATCCATCACGTGCAGGCCAGATGGTTGGTGCTGATAGGATAAGTATCAACACCTTCCTATAGCCTTTGTGTAATGGCTGTAAGGCTGAAAACCACTATTTAGATATCACCTCCACATTAATGTGGTCAGAGAGTTAAATGCAAAGTATTTAATACAGTGGTAACAGCTTTCTCCTTAAATATTTTAGGACTCTTCCTATCAAATGTTTCTACAATGCTTATCTGTACCAACAGAACTTCCTATAACGTCCCCTTGGACAATAGACCACCTATTCGAACCTCGGCTTTGGTTAGCCGAGAAAGCATTCATCCTCGACCCACCCTCCTGGACCATTATGACCAAAACTAACTTCTTTATCTACTAACATGAACTCCCTTGACAATGTTTACTCATCCTCGGACAACCTCTAGTCCTCAGTTTAGGCTTTAGGCCCAATATATACATAGATAATGAGCTCCCGGGCCCAATGCTCCTACAATATATATATATATATATATATTGATTAGGCAAATGTTAACAAGCACTACAATGTGTACATCCTCATACTTATTTAAGTTTAGTCTAATACAATTATGACACGTCTTTAATTAAAAATTTGGCAAATGTTAACAAGCACAGTGCGGTGTTTGTTAAGGTTGGACTAATGTGGATCCCACTTAATTAAAAAATTGGAGAAATTAAATTTTACTACCCTAAACTATACTCCAATTTAAACTTTGCACTCTAAACAATTCAAATGCACATTTTGCACCATAAACTATGACTCTCGTTACTCTTTGCACCTTGATGTTAAATTTACTGTTATGTTGGATGGAAATTTATAGCATGTGACTTGCACATGAGTTTTGCTAGGTGGCACAAATTTAAAAGACAAAAATACCCTCTTCTCATTCCAAAAAAAAAATCCTCTTTCTTTATTTTTTTTTTTTTACCAATCTCTCTCTCTTTTTCTCTCACATAGCAATGGCTCCTCTCCCCAAATCCTGCTGAATGTGTAACCTAAATCCTCAAAACAAAATCATCAATGGCACCACCATTGTTGGGCTGAATCACAAAAAAAAAAATCATAATGGACACCGATAAGTCATATGAGAATTCAGTTTGAACAAAAATGCATTAGGAAAAACCTAAACATAGATTATAGGAATGCTCTTTTTAGTCATCGTAAAGAAACAAGGTAGGAAATGCAAATTCTAGTGATCATGAATGGAGAAATCAATTGGTCAACTACGGATTGGATTAGCTAGGCATTATGAATATCCTCCTTTTTGGATTTGTCCTGAATTTAAATTTGAAGCACAAGGTATTTTTATTCGGTGAATTTAGAGCTTCTACTTTGATAGATTTTATACTCTCCTCTCACTCTTTAATTAATCGCATAAAAATGGCATTATTAGTTTGTTAAAGTTTAATGTAATAGAGCTTTTCTACTTTGATAAATTTTAAGGATGATTTTGTTATGGGGATTTAGGGTTACAAGTTCAACAAGATTTGGGGAAAGCAAGAGAGAGAACTGGGTAAAAAAAAAAAGTGGTCTTTTGTTTTTAATTGATTGGGAAGAGGGTGTTTTTATCTTTTAACTTTGTGTCACCTAAGCAAAACTCACGTGCAAGTCATATACTATAAATTTCCATCCAACATCTCAATGAATTTATCGTTAAGGTGCAAAGTGTAACAAGAGTCATTGTTTATGGTGCAAAACGTGCATTCAAATAATTTATTGTGCAAAGTATAATCTGGGGTATAGTTTAGGGTAGTAAAATGTAATTTCCTCAAAAAAAAATTGTATAAATGGAAGAAAAAGACATAAAGCTAGCCCCCCATCTTATGTTAATATTTTTTTTCTTCTCATGAAGCTAGTCCCACAACCAATAAGACTACTAAAAAAATGACATAAAGCTATGGTTAACAAGCACCTTATGGTGCTCATTTACACAACCCTTAATATTAATTCCTCATGGAAGCAATCAAAAATAATTGTTCATAATCAAATGTGACAAACCTTAATATGGGAAATACATCTTATCCGTCAAAACTTGATTTGGCTACAACTTCAATGCAATGGCATGATTGGAGCTCATGACATATCATTTTGATCATTAGGCCTTCTAAATTTGTTCTATGCGAGAGTTTTGGAAATCCAATAGTCAGGATTACAATTTTGCCCTTGATTTGTGAAATGACAGTTTTGCCCCGAAATGATGTTAAACAAAATTTGCAACGTCTTCTGATATGTTTGGAAACAGCAACGAGAAATTAAAAACTTTTCTAATCCCTTATTTCAAAAACTATTAAAAACCAAAGATATTTATAAATAGTCTATTGGAGTGGAGAGTGCCTCCTACTGAAAGTTGCCAGCGATCAACTGTTGTGCATATTACAATTACAATAATCTTTGTGCAATCCAACAAAGTTGTGAATATACAAATGTACAGAAACCTAAAACAGCATTAGAACTAAGCTTTTAAAGTTTAATTGGTAGAGGCTCTTGTGGTTCCAAAGGCTATTCCAAAGTATCCTCTCATGATACCACTTTTCCACAACATGTGAGACCTAAACATATTGTAAGAGATATCTATCTGAAGATACTTTTTCCTATTTATAGGATAATTGGCAATACTCAATAGGTTAACAATTAAAAACAAATTTCCTTAAGGGGGTATCACTTTTGGCCCCTATGTGTTTTATGTAATCTAAGAGCATAGGCAGTGAGCAATTCTTCATGGAATATTCCTTTCGAAGAAGAATTTGGAAGACTGTCTAAAGCTGGAGCGGCCTGGGAAGAGCTTGAGATCTTTATTTTGTACGCTTGCTATGTGATATACCAGCTACCATATTTGGCAACCAAAGAAAGCAATTATTCACCATAGAAGGATCAGCTCAGAAGAAAGCATTTTGAATTTATTCAAATAGGAAGCTAAGAGTCCAGTAGAAACTAATGAAATGTTCTGTAATTCTACCCAATATAGAGCAATATGTGTATGCTGGGCATTTCCCAGTCAGTACGTGTTACATTGGGTTTAATTTTCATAAGATTCAATTATAAAGGCTCTGTTATTTGTGAAGCGGAGGTCTGGGTGTACTTTAGTTTTGGTATGAACTTCTCACTCTATGTTTCGTCCACCTTCCTTGCCCACTTGAATTTCACACTTGAACTTGACAGCCACGAAGCAGTCAAGAGTTTCAGAGACTAGCTAGTTCCTATTCCTTGATTTCTCCATGGCCCTGGGAGCTAAGAAACAAACAAGAAGTACATAGTTTAGTACCAAGACATAGCCAACATTCCCAATTTAAAATCTGTAATCACTAATGAAGAGATAAACTCATGGAATATATCATGTAGAATGCATAGTTGTGAACTTGAGACCACCAATAACATGAAATAAAGCCACCTAGTTGAAGCAGTCATTCCTAATTTGCATGCACGCGTGTAGGAGTTATTCATCCCAAATAGACAAAACTAACAGAATATAATTCATCATTAAATAATGACTCTTGCAACTGCGCCTCAAACCCTAAAAGCTTCAGTTCTAACTCAGTTAAATTTGCACACATGCCACACTATTCATATTGTGGAATCTACCACAGTGAGCAAAACAAAAGAGTAATAATGTAGAACCCATGGAATTATAAATGTTGGACCATCTGATTCTAAGATTCTTAGGTTTATGTTCAAAAATATTTCCACTGATATAATATAGCACTAATCCCAAGGAAAATTTTGAGAATTATTGTTGAATTTTCCCTCTCTTTTTAATTTTCAACATCCCCCTCCCCAAAAAAAGGCCCTAGGGTTCCAGGTGACTGGCCAACATCCAGGCTAACAATTACACATCAAGATTTTGTGGATAATAATCGATATTTGATGCTCTCATACAAAAAATATACTCTGCACACCTAAGCCAATGGCATCAAAGCCCTTCTTGATCTTCAGTCTCTTGCATGAGTCAACAAACATTCTGTAACAAACCAAATTTCAATCAGATTAGAAATGTAATCTACAGCATGATGGAATAATATTCAGGTCATCAACAATAAACAATGTAGTTTATTCAACACAGATTATTATGAAGTAATTTTCAATTAAAGTAAAATTATAATTGAGGCCAAGTAATTTGTGTGTACTAGTTCAAATGTGGGAACTGGAAACGCAAGCCCGGCCCATAAGTCTTACACAATGCCAAAATTACCAAGCACACTAAATTCTCCATTTCATGGTCTAGGTTTCGTCAAAGCAAGATATTAGAACAATAAGCTAATATTAATTTGGAGTAATCAACTCCATACACCCCATATACTAAAAAATTTACAACATTATCAACCATAAATGTTCAAGCATTCTAATTGTTAAAACACCCAACTCATTCAAGACTTTCAAGCTAGCTACTTCACAATAAAAAAATTCAAAGGCCATAAGGTTTTAATAAGTCATTTTTTTTAGCAAAGTTGAAAACTTGAGCACTAAATTTAATAAGTACCTACATGTTTAAATACATTTGTACGTACAATCATGCCTAACAACTTGGGCACTTAGTAAATAATGTTGAAACTCCTGTATACAGAGTTCTTCCAAGTTTTCACCATGTAAAACTAAACATTTGAACAACAGTATTCATTTAGGTGTATGAATTCATCTAGATCTTATTCTCTTTTTACTGACAAAAGGAGGTGTTAGGCTAATATTGTGACTGGGATATACTATCATCAAATGTCATGTCTTTATTTATAGCTTTCCAGTCTTAGAATGATGTGCATGATATTTAGTTCCATGTGGACTGCAAACTGAAATAACATATGACTAGTATCTGGGTTGAAACTTAAACACCAACTATTGGCTTGTGACTTTTGTACACAATCTATATCTTTTCTATATTCTATTTCACATGTTTACGAGGGCCAATCAAATGCAGCATATAATATTTTACTGATATTTGGACAACATGTCAGTTGATTGTTCTCTTACACTTCTGGTATGTCCATAGTTTATACTCTGAGAAAAGGATTTTAAAGTGCCCTCATAACAATGTTATATACATGTATGTATGTCGGGTTGTGCATATTTATCTTTATTTTGCATGGAAAAAGTTTTAAGAACAACATATTTTGAGTATAGGTCTTTATTCCAAACATGAAGCATAAAATTGTCGGTACTCTTCTTCTTTTTTTTTTTGAGAAGAAAATACTGCAATTGATACAAATTAGTGCACACCCTCTCATTTTACTAGAAATAAACTGTAAGAACTAATAGAACACTTATTAGAATAAATGACATCTTTTTCACTAAGATATCATGCTTATCAACTAAAATTATGAATCATATTAAGGGAAATAAGTTCTTGACTTATCCAAATCCAAAAAAATATAAATAAATAAATAAACAAAC
Organism: Quercus variabilis; assembly: GCA_030445155.1. Taxonomy (NCBI): domain Eukaryota; kingdom Viridiplantae; phylum Streptophyta; class Magnoliopsida; order Fagales; family Fagaceae; genus Quercus; species Quercus variabilis. The sequence goes on along the minus strand of CP129450.1, from coordinate 34,624,448 downwards.
TACCCTTACAGAATCACCATACCTTCAGATCATCATGAATCCTTCTAACAAGATCTTGGCTTGAATTCTGTAAAAGATTTCTATGAAAGTAAACCATATTAGAGAAAACCATGCTCCAAGAAGGAAAAAAAAGGGGGTGCAAGTGGCTAGGGGACAGAAGACATTGGAAGCAAACAAGTGAAAGTGGAATGCCTGTACTGACATGAGATATTGATATATTAACTGCTTCATCCTCTTCAACCGGCTCCTTCTCCTCTCAGAATATAAGCCAATTAATATAGTTAGAACCATATAACAGCACTGCACATTAAAAACAGAGAGAGAGGAAAAAGAACTTAGCAAAATGGCAACTACCATATGACCAACAATTTAAGCAAAGAGGCCAACACAGTTTCACTTTTAGAAAAGAATAAGCTGTAAAATCATTTGACAACAATCTTGGGCCTGCAAAGGGGCTGCCAGCTAAAGTTTGGGGTCTTTGGATGTTACAGTTTCAAATTTTGGATTTTACAATTAAAGTTATACTCCGTTTAAGTGCCACATAGCTTGCAATGACATCACGTGGCATAATTTTATTGGGCGGAACTAAACATGCGTGACAAGCTTGAATCTAAAGACTCCAAAACTTTAGGTGAATAGTTTGCACTTTAACATATCAAAAATCATATCAACTTTAGTTCACATCCAAGTGTTATAACTTCATACATAATTACGTATAGAAGAAAAATGTGATGCACGCACATTAATAATGATCTCAGGCAACATTTCTCAAAGACACAAGCTACAGACTCTATTGGAGCCCTTAAGTATGCCATTTGTAAAAATAAATTACCAAAGCAAGTACGCTAGTCGTACCTCCATGGATTTCATCTCATCCAGCTCCACCTCTTCAGCTTCCCTAACCCGTCTTTTCTTCACTGCAAGCTGACAAAAATGGAATAATTTGATTATTGAACAATGAAATCAGAATCCATGCAGATTACTGAGATTAGAGAGAATCTAAACTAAACATATTTTTACCTGACCTTCTTCTTCTTTTTCACTCATTCTGGTAGAGCACCAGACTCCAACAACACGGTCAAGATTTTCATGGTCTGCCTCAATGCTAAGGGGAGCAGAACATTTTGTAGAATTGAAGCGGAAGCAAAACTGAGTTTCACTAAACAATATTGCATTTGCATATATATTAAATATTTTGACATAAAGAAAGCAGACCTCGCCGATAACCTGCTCCTTGCGAGAAAGAATGGTTTTGCTGCGGCGGATGAAATAGGAGCAAATGGAGATCGAGGGGGATCCTCATTGGCTATGAGAATGTCATCTCATGCAACCAAGTTTCGTAATTCATACAATTTTAGTTTTTGACATAGTTATCAGAACCGTTAATTGATCCGGCTGAAGAATTGGTTCAATCTGTGATTTATTGGTTCAACTCTAAGTTTATTAATTAATCAAATAATATTATATTTTATAATTATAAAAAGCAACTACAATATAATAAAAATAAAAATATTCCATTCAGGTAAATTAATAAATCTCTCTAAAAGAAAAGATAAATTAATAAATAAATTATAATAATATTTCCTCAAGCACTTATACTTGTGAAGTGAATATCACACCAAGGGTATGCAGTAGTTAATCCAAAAGTCTTAAAACATGTCATAGAAGTTCCAAATAAATCATTAGCTTGATCGTTAAGGGAATAGCTTGTGTCCAATGGCACTGACCACTGGACACAAGCTCCCCTCGATCATTAGACCCTATAGTAGAACAAAATTATTTAAATCTCTAGGTACGACTATTGATTAAAATCAAGTGTTATTGTTGTAATATTGGTGGCTTGTGTTCCATGCAAACCAATTGGTGCCAAAGTCACCCGAATTATCTCTATCCTTAGAGTGTAGATATTATTCCATTTTTGTCTTTTTATTTTTTTAAGTTCATTTTATATCTCTTCAATCCCAACTCTCATCTCAAGGACCGCCAACTCTACTACAAAACAACTCTTACTTTATCTCTTTAGTCTTTAATCTTTATCACTTTATGTCTTTATCAGTTTATCTTTTCAACCTTTAGCAGTTCAATAAATTAGTTCAAGCTTCAGAGTTTAGTGACTTTAGTTTAGTCTTCTTGCACAGTTTCACACAATATTCTTCTTTTTATCCGTGAGTCAAGAAAATTAATCAGTACAGTCCGTTAGTTTACATGGTTTGAAATTGAGACATTGCACATCTAGTATTTTATATCAAATCATTCTAGATAATACCTTAGTTCACGGATTTAACGGTTTAACCAATGGTCTGGTACATGTTAACAACACTACTTTTGAGTAATGTTTATTTTACGCATCCCCAAAATCAACTAAGATTATGACTTCAGCTGATTTTGAGTCAAATTGTAAATAACGTTGGGCTATGTGGAGCTGACTTCGTGTTCAATTCCGTTTATCACCAAACCTGACTTGAAAGCTTGACGATTTTAAATGGGATATTTTGAGAGACTTAGTCCATGAGGTCTCTAGGAAAATCTCTAGCTTGTTTTTAGCCCAATTTGGACCCACTTCGGGCACGAGGCCTCCAGGAAAATCTCTAACTTGTTTTTAGCCTAATTTGGACCCACTTTGGGTATTTATTGTCGCTTCAAAATTAGGGTTTCGAGTATCATTGTATTGTAGCTACCTTTATATTATTTCCTCCCTATCGTAGTAAAAATTACTGCAACTCTCCCAGTTCTAATTGGGCATCTTGTCAGACCATGTAAATCTTATGTCATTTTATTTTATTTTATTTTTGGCACAATTTTTTTTTTTTCTATTTTTGCATCTCACAGATTCTAGGAATTATTTTCGCATCTCAAGGGTTCTAGGAATTAGGTTTAATCCCTAAGAAATAGTACTTTTAACCCATTATCACGTGTCGATAAAAATGCATAAGCAGATCCAAGTGGTCTTTAACCATAGACAGATTCATCAAATACAGAGCCACCTCAAACAACCAGGTTTTTATAAGGATTATGATATGAACTCCACGATACTAATTTATAATAGCTTTACGAGGTTTTAATAATCAGACTTCGACACAGAGAGAGCAAACTTTTTGAGGCAATCAAAACATAGATACTCTAAAAACAAGATATGCATCTGACCATGACCTAAGATCAAGCCCAGGCCATCCTATCATTTTTCATTCCTTGATATAAAACTGTTTCGTCCACCTTCCACACCCGCTTGAATTTCACACTTACACTCGGCAGCCACAAAGCAGTCGAGTTTCAGAGACTAGCTAGTTCCTATTCCTTGATTTCTCCATGGCCCTGGGAGCTAAGGAACAAACAAGAAGTAAATATTTTAGTACTAAGACATAGCCATCATTTCCAATTTTAAATCTGTAATCACTAATGAAGAGATAAACTCATGGAATAATCATGTAGAATGCATAGTTGTGAACTTGAGACCATCAATAACATGAAATAAGGCCACCTAGTGAAGCAGTCATTTCTAATTTGCATGCACACATGTAGGAGTTATTCATCCCAACCAGACAAAACTCATAGAGGTTATAATTTATCATTAAATAATGACTCTTGCAACTGCACACCAAACCCTAAAAGCTTCAGTTCTAACTTATTTAACTTTGCACACATGCCACACTGTTCATGGTGTAGGAATCTACTAATCAATAGACCAAACAAAAAAGTAATAATGTCAAACTCATGGACTTACAAATGTTGGACAATCTGATTCTAAAATTCTAAAGTTTATGTTCAAACACATCTCCACTGATATAATAGCACTAATCCCAAGGCAAAATTTGAGAATTCTTGTCAAATTTTCCCTATCTTTTTAATTTTCAACATCTACACAACCCCACCCCCCAACCCAAAAAAAAAACCCTTAGGCTTCTAAGTGATTGGCCATCATCCAGGCTAACATTTACAAATCAAGATTTTGTGCATAATAACCATATTTGATGCACTCATACAAAAAATATACATACCTAAGCCAATTGCATCAGAGCCCTTCATGATCTTCAGTCTCTTGCATGAGTCAATGAACATCCTGTAACAAACCAAGTTTTCAGTCATATTAGAAATGCAATCTACAGCTTGATGGAATAATATTCACGTCATCAACAATAGACAATGCAGCTCATTCAAGACAGATTATTATGCAGTCATTTCCCATTAACGCAAATTATAATTCAGGCTAAGTAATTTGTGTGTACTAGTTCAAATGTGGGAACTGGAAACGCTAGCCTGGTCCATAAGTCTTATACAATGCCAAAATTACCAAGCACACTAAGTTCTCCATTTCATGGTCTAGGTTTTGCAAAGCAAGATATTAGAACAAGAAGCTAATATTAATTTGGAGCAATCAACTCCATAAACCCCGTGTACCTAAAAAATTTACAATATTATCAACCATAAATGTTCATGCATTCTAATTGTTACAACTTCCAACTTACTCAAGCTACTTCACAATAAAAATTCAAAGGCCATAAGGTTTTAATAAGTCATATTTTTATAACAGCTTTGAAATTTTGAGCACTAAATTTAATAAGTAATGACATGTTTAAATATATACGTACAATCATTCCTAACAACTTGGGCACTTAGTAAATAATGTTGAAACTTCTGTATACAGTGTTCTTCCAAGTTTTCACCACAGAAGACTAACATTTGAATAACAGTATTCATTTAGGTGTATGAATTCTTCAAGATCTTATACTCTTTTTACTAACAAAAGGAGGTGTTAGGCTAATATTATGACTGGGATACACTCATCAAATGACATGTCTTTATTTATAGCTTTCCAGTCTTCGAATGATTGTACACGATCCTTAGTTCCATGTGAACTGCAATAATATAAGACCGCTATCTAGGATGAAACTTATACGCCGAAGTATTGGCTTGTGACATTTGCATACAGAATCCATATCATTTATACATTATATTTCACATGTTTACGAGGGCCAATCAAATGCAGCATGTAATATTTTGCTGATATTTGGACAACATGTCAGTTGATTGTTCTCTTACACTTCTGAAGTCTATCATTTTTTTTTTTTTTTTTGTTTCCCACAGTGTTTCCTCAAATCTTTCAACCAAAGACTAATCACTTTTCGCGACGGGTGGGCCCATAGCAGGGTAAATCACTGGCCCAGGGAGTTTTTTCAAATTGCTGGTGCCTGGACTTGAACTAGGGAGCTCCTAGTCAAACCCGAGACAGCCACTTTGAGACCGAGTGCCCATCCACTCGGCCAACCCCTATGTCTATAATTTAAACTCTGAGAAACGGATGTAAAAGTTCCCTTAACAATATTATATGCATGTATGCACAGGTGGTGCATATTTACCAGGGGGAAAAAAGACTTTCTTACCCACATCATTTATGATTTTATTATTATTTATTTATCTGTGTAAATGGGAAGACAATAATAGAACATGAGGTTAGATGACAAAGATAAAAATGAATGGATCAATACTTACTCCCATGGAACATCCCCTACAAGCATCCAGTCACCGTCTTTATCCTCATATGTAAGAACATATTCTGATCCATGCAGAAGATCCCTTAACTTGCTCTCACTAAGCATTTCCCTCCCTGGAGCTCCTTGGGATCCACATTGACCTGATGTCAAAATAAAAAGTAGTAACTCAGTCCAGGCAAAAATGAAGTGTGCTCCTAATTCTCCAAATAAGGATGATACTCTCATATATTTAAAAATTGTAAAAATAAAAAATAAAATTCAACAGCATATTGCCAATAAAATGAGGCTAAAATAATATCTCACCTAAGGTGAAACAGCTGAACATCTTCTCCAGAGCACTTGACAGTTCTTGATATGTAGCGTATGTTCTCAGATCTACCTTCCTCAGATAGGGAGCACCATCCATGCTGACCTTCACAAAAAGAGCACCAGGACCTGGTTTCCCATCAACTTCATCATTGTTCTTTGAAGTGGTAGCCAATGAATTCTTCCTAAATGATCTGATTGGAGGCCAACCAACAACCTGTGCCCTGTCATAGATGAAAGTTAGAAATCACTTAAGAAAAGAGAACGACACCCATTATTCTCATATAATCTCTGCTATAACTAAGAAATTGAGGACCCTCTTTGTAGCATAGTTCACTTACTTAGGAGCTGGAGCACTGCTGTTGTTGTTCGAAGCAGCCTTAGGGTTGTGGCTAGTACCATTGGTGCCACGAGGACGTTCCTGCTGCAACACCTTTGTGGGCAGCTCTTTCATTATGGCTGGCTGAGCCCCAGAAGGCCTGGGCGATAGTGCAACATTCATCCCTGAATTACCAGAAAACTTCCCTTGCCCCACAGATTGTGGAGCTTCAGAATCAGATGCCGTCTGAAACATCCAATTTCCTTCAGTATACATGGAACTTTTCACCTCTGAAAACCCATCCATGGTATCGGAGAAACCTCTCTTGTTACCTGAAACAACATTCTTCTGTGACGACGAGCAGATTCCCTCCTTTGAAGGAAGTAAAGGAAACAGCGGTTTCTCATCAGGTTTCCCTGATTTCAGCAAGCAGAGCTCTGGCTCTCGTTCTGGTGATTGGGATCCAGGAAGGCCAAGCCTCAACTCTGTTGCCCTAAGGTTAAGATTGTTCTTTTTCTCTTCCGACAAGCTCGAGACTGCAGAGCTGTCTACGGAAGAACAATCCGAAAGCCCCAGGTAATTACGTTCTTTTAACCCAGAGCCACTTTGGGATATACAGTCCATAGTGGATGAAGAAGACACTAGAGCGACATTGCTCTGCCCCCCTTCCTCCTCAGCACTCAACAGGGGAGGAGACATCGGACTCCAACTTTTTCAGCCGGTCAATCTGGAAGAGAAAAAACCCACCTTAAAACAACATATTTAAGCACCAAAAAAATACAATTTAAGACCAAAACATGAAAACCCAATTGTCATTTAAAAGAGACAACTTGTGATTCTCCATAACAAAAGACAACTCTGTCAAGCATATCTACTGACTCTTGCAAATGATACAGAACATATAATATTAATCAATGAATACAGCAACAAAAACTAAAAAGCCCCAGATCACAAACCATCGCTGGTTCTTATGTCCAATACGAAATCAATCAAAACCACTATAGTACAATTTTATAGGTGGTTCACACCCAAAAAATCAGTTGAATTTTCCTCTAATAAGAGACAAGAAAATTACTAGTATTTAAGATGATTAAACAATGGCTAACGATAGGTGACACATGAAATGATATAAACATTAAATAACTAAAAAAAAAAAAAAATTCATAAATTTTAAAAATATATTTCTATCTGCTCACAGTAATGACCAAGTCCAAAAATGAAGAACCCTTTGCCGACTTTATCACAAACAAGAAGTAAAAATCATAATAATATTTTTTTTTTTTTTAAATCCCAACAGAACTAATCAGATTTTCCCCCAAATACGAAAGTTTAGAACAAAAGACAACAAATAGGCTCCAAGGCTTAAACAACACACATATATGATGAGATAATAAGATGATTAAATAAGCACAATAACTTTCGAAAAATAATAAAATTTTCAAATTCAACTGGCTTTCTTTTTCTGCATGAGCTGAGTTTTCCTGAAAAATATATTAAAAAGCTGATACAGAATTGGTTAACTTCTTCTTCTTCTTTTTTTTCTTTTTTCATTTCCTCAATTTTCTCGGCAACCAAACAGGATAAAGGAAAAAGAAAAGCAGCTCACAACACACTCACCCAAAAAAAGAAAAAAAAAAAAAAAAAAAACTCAAGAAGATCTATAACAAGCAGGACAAAAAAGTGGAACAAAGACTCCTCAGAAGCTTAGTGTAAATTAGGAACACAAAAAAATTATGAAGTAAAACCAGTAAGAAAAGGAAAAAGTTTATAAGCTCAGGATATTTATAAAAAATAAAATAAAATAAATAAACAAACAAACAAAAAACAAAGTCTCAACCAAAGAGAAAGTGACAGATTCAGCTTAGACTCACACAAGATGAAGATCTCAAGAGGAACACAGAATCAGGTTTCAAAAAAAAAAAAAAAACCTCAACCATATAATCAACTAGCTAGCTACAAACCAAAAATTAGTAATTAAAAAAAAAAAAAAAAAAAAAGCTAAAGCTGAATATTCAACACACGTACCCGAGCTTTTATGTGGATCAGACAGTTGAAATTCTGTAAAGAAAAAAAATGCACGAAACGTAGAGAGTGAAACGCAGAAGCAAGAGAGAGAGAGAGAGAGAGAGAAGAGAGAAGCTCAAGACCCTTCCATTAAGCAGAAAGCAACAAAAAGCTTTAGGCTGTGTTCACCGAGAAACCCAAAGCTCTGTACAAATTAAAAATACGGAAAGTGGCAAAACGGCAAATAGTGCAAAAGTTAGCCCTCTTTTTCTTTTCTTTTCTTTTTCTATTTTTTTAACGGATACCCTTGCTGTACTTTTATGGATCATTTTAAAAAAAAGTATTGATGCTGTACTTTTATACTTTTAGGATAAATTTTTTTTTTTTATAAGACTTTTTAGGATAAATTCGCCGCGCTTTGAGAGTGGGGTAAGATTTTTTTTTTTTTTTTTTTTTTTGTCTAGTATAATAATTTATATTTTTTTTAATTTTTTTTATAAATTTAAATAAATTTGTTTTGAAAACATAAACTAATAGAGAAAGTGTTTTATTTTGTAGAAATTTTAGATGGAATTGAAGATATATTTTTACCAAATTATTGTCAAGTTTTTTATTTTACCTAAAATTTAGGAATATTTTTTAACTATATAAAAATCTAATTTTTTTAAAAAAAATCTTCGTAAAAATAGTATAATAAAAATAATAATAAAAACATTTATTAAATTCAATATCCTTATTCCTTAACATCCGTTAACTTTTTTTTATTTTGTTGATGTACAATTTCAGAAAAGATGAACGGTTTGTTTGATAATATTAAGATAGGATGGCAACTTGATCGAACGGCTCTGATTTAAAGTTAGGAATGATCAGGGCCGTGAATTTGGGGTGTACGGAAAAGTAAAATGTTTGTGGCTTTTGTAAGAGACTTTTTTTAAAAAAAATTATATCTTTTGAAGTTCGGGATTGAGAATGAGAAAAGAAGATGTACGAAATATATATAGTTGCTGATTCCGGCATTGTCTAATTTCTAGTTCGGGCCTTTCTCAAAATATATATATATATATAGTTCGGGCTAAAATCCGCTGGTCTGTTGATGAAAAGTCGAATTTACCCTGGTTTGCTTTAAAATGACAAATCTGCCCTGTGTTCGTTATGATTTTCGGTTGTTCCTCTTTGTTATAATAGTTGCTATTTCTGCAAAAGGGTAGGGGCATTGCGTAATTAGGGAAAGTAAAATCGCCTAACCTTGCCAAATAAACAGATTTCTAACTATAAGCTCACATGCATTAGTGGACGCCTGTCACTGTTTTGGAGGTTTGAAATGAAACGAGTAAGATTTTATTGTCACTTAAAAATTAAAATCAGTTATTAATTTTCCATTTTTGATATGTCAGACAGTGATTTATTGCAAGTCAACTTATGCATACCATTCCTAATCCCTTTTTTTTTTTTTTTTAAGTATATTACTTTTGTGAAACTTACATTTGGGTGGAATCTGCATGCTATGAGCAAGAGGAAGCATATGACATATGTACAATATGTCTTCTCTTGTCCAAGACATAACCCTTATCTAGGGGTGTCCATTCAACCCATCATCCTGGCTCAACTTTGAGTTAGATTTTCATGATTTGATGTGTTAGTTGGGTTATACTATGTTACCATTAGTATTATTTTTTGAAGTTTGGGTTGGCTCGGGTTTAGGTTTGCAAAATTTTCAACTTACATACTAAACTTCACATAACCCGCGCTTTTAAAAATATATGTGCATTAATTTTAAATTTGTTAGTTTCATTTATTTCGAATTTTTCATACTTTGTGTAAATTCATTTGTTTGATTTATTTGGTATTTTGAGACATAGTTTTGATAGAAAAGAGTATATAATCTACTTAACTGTATAAATTATAACAATTTATTGAATAATGAATTTAAATAGTTTAATGTAAACTTGATTTCTTTATTAGACTTGACAAAATGAACTCTACCGGCAACTTAACCCAACTCAACCAAAATTGAAGATTCCTCAACCTGAAGAGGTTAAGCTTGATTTAAAAGTACCTTAAACACAATCCAGTCTGTCCAATACAATATACATACCCCCTTGCTTATCATTTATTTTGTCACGTAAACTCAAATTATTGAAGTAACAAATTATGATTAAGAGATCAAAAAGTGACAGTGATAAGTCCACAAAAATGTGAGGTTAGACCCATCATGATTTAATCCCCAAAAAAAAAAAAAAAAAAACTCAATCGCGAAACTTTAGATTTTCCTGATGATTTTGTTAAAAACACTTAAAGGTGTCAAATGACACTCTTTTTTTTTTTTTTTTTTTAAGAAATAACACTTTTTTTTAAGAAACAGTAATACTAATTAGAATACACAAACATAAAAATAGTAATAGAGTTTTTTAAACAAAATTATAATATATTACATAATCAAAGTACCACTACAAAATGACTTAACTTTCATAGTAACTTCAAGTTATAAAGACTGAAATTCTAACATCCACACACAACCAATGTAAGGTAAATATCTTTCTTTCTTTTTTTTTTTCTTTTTTTTGTTGAGAAAACAGTACTACTTTGAGGAAATGACACTATTAAGTTAACTAAGGTTAGCCTTTTTTTTTTTTTTTTTTTTTTTTTAAGTATAGTATATATTTGGTTATAAGAAATTTGGCAAAGTACGGGAATTCTTTTACTATTTTCATAATTACTCAGTATTTTTGGTCCAAAATATCCCAACGTCTCCTTGATATTTTTGGTTCTATAATGCCGAGAGAGTGCGAAAACACCCTATGGTGGCATATACTGTGGATTCAAACAGGCAGAAAGGAAACGGTATGAGTGCAAACTTCACCAACCTTTCCTTAAAGACGTGAGTTTCAACTATATAATAATGGCAAGTAAAGTAGGGGTGGCAAAATTTGACACGATACGCGAACCTAACACGATATGATATAACACGAAATTAGCAAATTATGGGTTGAGACTTAATGGATTCGTGTCATATTCGGGTTGACACAACTGACCCATTTAATAAATAGGTTGGGTTAGTGTTGAACGCATAGAACCCGATTGACCCGTTTGACATGTTTAATTAAATGACATTTTACTAATATACCCTTCAAACTCTAGGTATATAAACATATTAATTGTTGTGATTTATTTTCTTTAATATATTGTGATTGATTATTTGTGATATTGAGATATGCTTTAGTTTTGAATGATTATTTGTGATACAATTACTCTTTAGTTCTGAATTTTATATTAAAAATATTTATTTGTTTGTTTTTTCATAATTTTTTTTTTCATTTTGATAAAATCTGATAAACAGGTCAACACGATTGACCCGTTTAATAAATGGATCGTGTTAGGGTTGAGGAATCTTGACCCGTTTAATAAACAGGTCGGGTTAGTGTTGACCTATGTAGTCGAATACTCATAACTGACACGACACGAACCCGACACGCGAACACGAATTGCCACCCCTAAAGTAAAGTATAATCAACATTTTTGAAGATGTAAAAACCAACAACAAAGTTGTGGTTGCAGAAATTATGGGGGTGTTTAGTTAGTATTTTCAAATAATCATTTTCAGTTTTTAAACAATATTTCACGCATTTCAATGCACTTTTTCACCCACACGTGTTTTCACAAATGTTTTCAAATAACAATTTTCAGTTTTTAAACACATGTATCACACGAGCCTATAATTGGGAAGACAAAAAAAACCAGGTTTTTGTTTGGTCAAACATATCAAATTCAACCACGCCAGAGTCCCAGTCCTGACTCATAAATTAGAGCATTCTCATCAGCTCTCTCATAAAAAATGCCATTTTGACACACCAAACACCTACTTTATCATTTTAGCACATCACTTTACAACATACCATTTATCAAGTATTCTATTTTTTAATTCTAAACATTAAAATAATATATACAACACATTAAAATCTCATTAAAAAAAACTTCAAACACTAATATATATTACACAGCCCAGCACCACCACCGCCGCCCAAAGCACAACACCACCACCACTGCCCATAATAGCACACCCCTACAACCACCACAATCCACCACCGTCGACAACCATAACCAAAACCCAAAACTCAAAATCAACCAATCAACCAAACCACCAAAATCAGCATAACACCACCACCACTGCCCATCCGAACCCACCCATCAAACCATAGCAAAAAAAAAAAAAAAAAAAAAACACAGAAAAACCATGGCTAGAGGGAGATCGGCGTGGAAGTGATGCGTCGAAGGTGGGAGACCCATCAAACCCATCCCAAATCAAACAGAACTGCTTGAGCGTGAGGAGGAACCGCCGGGCGGTGTTGCGGACGGATTGTTTGGCGTCACCGAGGCGCTCAACGATGGAGGGGACGAGGCCGGTGTTGAAGTGAGCTTGAAGCGGTCGCCAGAGAGCAGAACGGCGGATTCCAGAGCTTGGGGCGCGCCTTGGGAGACTCTGAAGTTGTTGTCCTTGAGGAGAGATGTGTTGGGAGGAGAGAGAGAGAGAGAGAGGAAAAGTAAATAAAATAAGCATATAAAATTTTGGCATTCTTATCCGTATGCTCTCATATTTAAGAGCGTACTGTAACTCCATGCCAAATTTTATGGGATTTGAAACGTCTGATGATGGTTGGTTTTTGGTGTTTAGTGTATCAAATGCCAAATATTTGACATTTGACACACCTAATGAAAGTGCTCTTAAGTCCATTGCCTCAATTACCAAAATGTTTTTTTTCATTATATTTAAAATTTGACGCATTAATTTTTTTAAAATATATATCATAAAATTTATTGTACTAATTTGGCACTTTGATCCATGCAAAATTATATTCACATATGACATATCAATTTGTACGTTTTTCTTGGAATAAATTTGACAAATGACAATAGCTCTACCATTGCCACCTTTCTCTTATTGCACAATGTCCGGTACCAGTACTCCAAGTTGGATTGTTTTTGCAATTTTTGGCCTTTAAAAATTTTCAGATAACACAATTTAACCTTCAATAACTACTTTGAAAAAAGTACCGTAGAGGAGTCTTTTCGTTGAAAATTGCTGAATCTGAAATTTATTTACGCTATGGGCATTTGGCACTTTGATCCGTGCAAAATTATATTCACATATGACATATCAATTTGTACGTTTTTCTGGGAATAAATTTGACAAATGACAATAGCTCTACCACTGCCACCTTTCTCTTATTGCACAATGTCCGGCACCAGTACTCCAAGTTGGATTGTTTTGGCAATTTTTGGCCTTTAAAAATCTTCAGATGACACAACTTAACCTTCAATAACTACTCAGAAAAAAGTACCGTAGAGGAGTCTTTTGACTGAAAATCGTTGAATCTGGAATTTATTTACACTATGGGCATTATTCCAACTTTTTTTTTTTTTTAATGATAATTGTACACAATTTTTATAACAAATTTTAAATGGCAAGTTATTACTGATTATTATCGTTAAATTAAAAAAATAATCTCAGTGTTAAATTTAAATTTAAATTTAAATTAATAATAACTAATTACATGTAATTTGTTGTAAAAATATTGTAAAAATATTATGTGCGTAGCACATTATATATATTTTTAATTTCTCCCAGATTTCGGCAACCACCTTTTTTCTTTTTTCCCCCTCCCCTTTTCGACAATGGCATTGCCACAATAGGCACTAAATTTCCCCCCCTATTCCGGCAATGCCATTGCCATAATTGCTTTCCAGTTAGCGTCTTGGGCAGCAAGAATTCGGTAATACCATTGCCGAAATTCAACATTTTCTCTCTCTCACTTTTTCTCTTTCCCTCTCATACTTTTGTTGGAATTTCGGCAATGATGTTGCCGAAATTCCCTCTCTCTCCTCATTTTCCCAAATAAGTTGGAACAATGCCCATAACACAAATAAATTCTGGATTCAGCAATATTCAACCAAAAGACTCAACTATAGAGTGTGATACTAAATATTATAAAAGTTTTGAGTATGTCTTCCTCATTACTATTTGGTTTTGAAGTAAAATGGCACAGCTTACGATCTGGCAAATGGTATCAAAGCCAGGTTCATTGATTCAAGTTACGGAAGTGTCATTATGACGAAGGAATCATTAAGGGATCAAAATTTGACTCTATAGGACCACTCTAAAAACAGGTTTGAGTTGAGTGTCAAGGGAAGAATTGTCAAGTGACCAAAATCCATGCAAAATTATATTCACATATCAATTTGTACGTTTTTTTGGGAATAAATTTGACAAGTGACAATAGCTCTACCACTGCCACCCTTCTCTTATTGCACAATGTCTGGTACCAGTACTCTAGGTTGAATTGTTTTGGCAATATTTGGCCTTTAAAATTTGTCGAATACGACTACTCTAAAAACAGCCCCGTGGAGTGTGATGTTAAATGTCATAAAAGTTTTGAATATGTTTTCCTCATTACCAATTGGTTTTGAAATAAAATGGCACAGCTCATAATTCGACAAATGGTATCAAAGCTAAGGTCATTAATTCAAGTTACTGGAACGTCATTGTGAGAGAAGAATTGTTAAGGGACTAGAATTCGACTTTCTACAACCATTCTCAAAACAAGCCTGATTTAAGTGTGTCTTTTTCATCACGAATTAGTTTTGAGGTAGAATGACATAATTCATGGTTTGACAAAAACAAATAAAAAAAAGTACTAATTTTCAAAAGAAAAAAATTATTCTTTTTATATATTTTTATTTGATGTAAATTTAAAAATTTAACTATTAAATTGTATGATTTTATTGTATTCTCTATTTTAACAAAATTAAAAAAAGAAAATTAAAAGCCATTAGATATGTCATTAATCAAATATTTTTTGTAATATAAAATTATATATAAAAAAATAAATTCAGTAATCGAATAATAAATAATATTCAATTTAAATGAAATTTAATATGTATATTAATAACATACAAAACCCAACATTAAATTTTCAAATTTTACAATAAAAAGATATGAAAGGAAAAGAAATTTAAAATTATTTTAGAGAGGATTTGGAGAGAAAGCGGAAGCAGAAGAATGAGAATCGAGAAGGAAAGAGAAAATGGAGTGGTTGTAAAGTAACGTAAGGAGCATTTAATGAAAGATTAGAAAAAAGAGAGGAGAGGGGACAGAGGAAAACAGGGGGAAGGATTGTGATTGGGGGACAAGAAAGCGGCATATTAAGTCCGTTTGCCGGGTGGTGACTGGGACATCTAACCTCCTCACTCTCTCTCTTCTCACTTTTTTCCCTTTTCCATCATTACCCCTTCTCTCTCTCTCTCTCTCTCTCTCTCTCTTTAATTCGTTTTTTCAAAGTCAAAAATATATTTTTTTGGTATAACTTTGGTCTCTTCTTCGCATCATTAAAACTGTCACTAGTCTTGCACGCCTGGTTACAATGTCTTCTCTCTTCATCTTACATTACATTACATGCATGCCACTGCCACTGCCACCTACATGTCCATCCCATCACTCATTACTCTCGCTGGCATCACCCCTCGTCACTCTGTAACCATTAACATTAGAACAGAAATACGACTTTCAACTTTGGACTTCATTTTCTACCAAAAATTTTAGGAATTCAAGAGATTCTCTTTACAAAAATTAATGGACTCTTGGCTTGTACATGTATATAATAAATTCTCTGCTTCAAATTATGTTAAAATGTACTCCTACTTATTTCAGAAATACGACTTTCAACTTTGGACTTCATTTTCTACCAAAAACTTTAGGAATGCAAGAGATTCTCTCTAAAAAAATGAATGGACTCTTAGCTCGTACATTTATATAATAAATTCTCTGCTTCAAATTATGTTAAAATGTACTCGTACTTATTTCTCTCCTCCTTTGACTAACCTAAACCACCTCCCCACAGCAAATACTAAACCTTTATGAGGGATACTTTCTAGAATTTCAAAGGAAAATTCAACAAATGACCTTAATTAAAAGTTGACATTAAAGTTATGAATTCCTATTAACAAGTTAACCAAAAAAAAAAAAAAAAATTCCTATTAACATAACTGCTAGAATATTTTATAGTTGAATAATGAATATAAATCAAATCACATATTTTATAAATTTTTTTTTTGTTTTTTGTTCAAGGAATATAGAACAAATCACGTATATTAATGTATTTCTCTCCTTATTTGACTAACCTAAACCCTTCCCCCAATAAATACTAACCCATATGGGGAATACGTTCTAAAATTTCAAAAAAAAAAAAAAATTCAACAAATGACCTTCATATCAAAAATTGATATTGAAGTTGGAACTTGTGAGTTCCTATTAACACAACTACTAGATTCTTTTATTGTTGAAAAATGATATAGATCAAATCACATATGTTATAAGTTCATATTTTATCATATTTATTAATAAAAAAAAAAGTAATGTTAGTGTTTTGTTATATATGAACAAGATACTGAGGAATTGTTTATTAGTAAAATCATAATTATTGACATTGGTCTTTTCCCCATAAAATGATATTTTGCTATGATCAAAGAAGAAGTGATGTTGATTATTAAAGAATCAAAGTCAATTTACTTTATAAAAGAGATTATTTCAATGAACTTCTATTTTAATTTTTCATTTACTATTATAATATGCATCTACATCCGATCATTAGGGTTATATTAGCAACCAAAAAAAAAATGGTAGTGTTTCATTTTTTTTCTATTTTAAATAGTGACTCCATGTATGCCGTATCAAATTCAAATAGAGAAAAAAAAATTTATTCCATTCAATAAATAGAAAGAATTCCCTTCTAGGTAAAATCCTGCTTGCTAAACTACCCTTTTTTTTAAATTTTTTTTTAATTATTCTTCTTGCATTGTATAATGCAAACTGTAGCAAAAATTGTGATTTTTGTAGTAGACGACACTTCTCTTAGTTTTGAGTAGGTGGAATCATTTTATTTGGTTTTTTTGCACATTCTTATAGAGTCATTCAAAAATTTGCCTATGATTTTTTTCAATTGATACTTCAATAGAGAAAGGTCTTATCTATCCATCATAGATTTAGTTTAGATGCAATTTGAATGCCTTTATATAGGTTGTGTTAATTATACTTATATTACATAAAACAAACTCTTTTTATAATAGTTGGCAAGGTTTCTATTAAGAACAAGAACTAATGTTTGTTGTTATCATTGTACATGTAATGATACTCATATGAAGGTATATCTTACACGTAAATGTGTAATAATGATATAAAATCATTTTTCCAAGACTATTATCCTTTGTCAACTCCTTTCTCATGTTATTGACAAAGTCCTAACAAAGGGTAATAACATTCAATTTCACCATTCCAATTGACATTTCTCATGGTTGAGAAATTAGATAAATCATTGAATGCTAATGAAGACAATCGAACTTAGAGAGTTCATGGCAAGAATCTTGCCTTCAAATTTGGACGTACCCATTGGGTTCTTCCTAAAGTACTTTTAATTGAATTCACTTTAATTTTGAATGAGTTTATTTTATTTTAAATATCCCTTACCCTACAAAAAGACAATGTATTTTAGTACTATATTAGGACTCGGTAAAGTCTAAGGATAAAATCATAAAATTCAGCCTATAATAATATACTCTTTTTTTTTTTGGATGAATATTTTAAAATGTTATGCATGTCTATGGATGATAATGGTATGTATGGTATAATGTAGGATGAAAGTGACGGTGGCCAAAAGAATAGTCTTAAAAAAATGAAAACAGTGGGGAACTTTGCTTTAGAGCCACAGACAATGCGGTGTTGTGCCACGACAATGGGACCCATCTCAATGACGGGAGGCCTCTGCTTTTGCCGGTTAACTTTAATTTAATTAAACCCAAGTTTACTTAACCTAACAAGGGTCACAATTAATTAACCACAGTTTAGGAACTATTATTAATCAGCTAATTGATCAAATAATGTGATGGTTCCCAAAGCAGAGCCGTCAGATTAGAGTCCGAGTCAGACAACTTTCTTAGCCTGTTTAACCAATGAAAAGTCGACACGTCCCTATTTTTGTCTGGAAAACTTTGACAGTGATAATGGCACGTGGACGCAGATTGATAGAGAAAGGGCCTTGGGCCTTGAAGGTCAATAAGCCTTACAAAGTAGGGGCCCACTCTATCAGGCTCTCGTGTCTCGTCTGATACTTACTCACGTGTGAAAGATATGTATTTGTATATATGTATGTTAATTGTTATTATTATGTGCCATTGTCTTCTACCACTTGACTTTACAATTCGGGGAAATTGGAACATACTTGAGCACTATATAATAATCTATTTTTGTTTTCACAAAAACAGAAAAAAGGAAAACGAATAAAAATCTCTTTTTACATTGATTGGCATCTGGCTCTACTAACAGGAATTCACGTTAGAAATTCGTATATTCTACCCATAGTTTTCACTTTTCAAGAAAAATACTTTCTGTTTTTCTTGTTTTCTTTTCTTCTTTTTTTTGCAAAAAGTTATATATATATATATATATATATATATATATATATAAAGAACTTGTAAGTGTAACTAAAGTCTAATTACCATAATTTGGATGATACATTTGCCTAAAGAAGTTTGTGATGATTTAAGAACATAGTCAAATTTGGAGAGAGAAGGAAATTTCATCTTAGCAAAACGAATTTGACTTTAAGTTTATAAAATCTGTAGTATAATATTGATAAAAAACTAAACCACACACTAGTTTAGCTAGCTAGGCTCTAAAACCATCAACTTTAACAACAGCATCAGGAAACTCACTCGGCAATAGAACCCTATTAAAATTACATTTAAGTCTTTACTGTCACATTTAGACAATTTGGGGAATGTATTATGAAAGGAACTATGTGTATTGTACTTGGTCTCTTTAGTTTTAAGGGTTCACTTAATCGCTTACCCAAAAAAAAGGGGTTAATTTAATCAAGCATCAACAATTAAATTATGATACCTACAAATCCAACACAAAAACAAAGTTAGAGACATTGCGGGTAGAATTTGACAAATTCAAAACTATTATTTACTTTCTTCGTATTTCATAACATCGACAACAGTGACCTACACTAAACCTTGTTGCATTTTAATATCTATATTACTAATTAAGGGGTTTCCTCTGTTTGGATTCCTCAATTTTTGTTTAAAAATAGTCCTACACTCATATGTTTAAGTAGAGACAAAACTAAATGACAATCTGGTAAAAATACAGCTTTAGCTTCCACTAAAACGATGCCTAAAAAATAGAACCACTCTTCTGTTAATTTTTAAATTGCCTTATCCACTTATCAATTAGATTAAAAAAAAAAAAAGCGCAGAGCCTTTTCTTCAGTGAGAAACCCATCACTGCATTTGTTTTTTGTTTTCATTTTGTAATTTGAAGATTGAAAATAGGTTTTACTGTTTGAGTGTAGTTGCTTAAAAGATGAAATTTTTTCAAGAACCTAGAAGAGATCCTGTGGGTCAGGCTGGAGTCGACTTTGTGGTTGAGTCCACTACTGTTTTTAGCAAAAGGAAAAGGTTGCTGCCCATTTGAAGGTTTGCCTTCTCTTTTTTATTCAGTTGTAAGAAACTGTGTGTTATACATCAAAAAATGTGTTTATGTTTTAATATCATATGGGGTTGTAAAATCTGGGCTTTTCTTAGTTTTTTTAATAAAATTCAATTAGGCTTGTTTTCGAAATTCTTTTTGTAATTTTGTGATATTAATTGACAGCACAAGAACAATAGTACACCTTCCTTTTTCTTTTTCTTCTCTTTTCCTTAAAAATTGAATTCTTCATAGTCATCCTTAGTTTCCAACAATGGAGATTCTGTTTTGAGGCACCAAGTCACCATCAATGGAGATTAAGAAAGTGGTTTGCAATAAGTGTGGCTCTCTCACTTTGAGTATGATTTTTTTTTTTTTTTTTTTTTTTCCTGTTATAGAAATGGGTTTTCATAGGTACATTTTGTGAACAGATATGTACATTTCTTATTTGTTTTTAATTTCATGTTATTATTGGCTCCTTAGATTACTACTTGCTATTTGTAATTGAAAGCTAGGATACATTATATCTCTTGGGTTCTCCTCTATGATTCACTTGGGTATGTATACTTTTTTCCTCTCTGGAGACATGGCTATCGTATGGCCACAGTGTTACAACTCGAGTTTTGCTCCACATCAAAGAACTCATCACATGGGTATTATGTATTCATCTTCCAAGCTAGATTAGAAATTGTTTTTGACATTTACACTGGGGCTACCCATCATATGACGAGTAATCTAGTTGCATTTGTCTCATCCTCACTGTACCAAGGCAAAGGTGTTGTCTTCATCGGTGACCACACCCCACTCTCTATTTCAAACATTGGTACGATCTCTTTATCATCTCGTTCTGGTAATATTCCCCATCTCAATGATGCTATGATGCTTCCTAAAGTCAATCTTTCAAAAGATTTGATCGGATGGACAACTTCTTGATGATCGCCAAAGCTATGCTATCTTTACTCTGACTTCCTCTGTGTTGTCAAGGATCTAAAATGGAAGTTATTTGACAAAATATCCCATTGGATGAGTACTTTTTTTCCCTTAATATTTTGTTTAGATTTTTATATCCATTATATTCATTGGATTTGGTATTTTACATTTTTTGTTTGAATGGGTGGGAATTCGTGGAACAAACTAATTTGTCGACATGGTTTTTAGTAAGGTGTTTTTTTTGCTAGCACTGATTGAAGACATATTGTAGTTTGGTTAATATTTTGTTATTCATTTTTATCATTCCTTTTTTTTTTGTTTTTTTTTTTATGACTTTTGTTTGTTCTAACTATAATCTATCGAATAATAGATTTGGGTTTAAACGTTTGGAAGTTTTGTTGCGATTGAAATATTTATACCACGCCCCCTTGATATTTTATGATTTGAAAATTTCTTCGAATTATGATGAATGAACACTATTAATCTTTATACAAAAAATATAAAAGTCTCTGAACACGCGCGAGTGTGTGTTTAGAGGCTAGTTAACTACTAAGGTTTTTATTCTTTATGAGCGATCAAGTAATTTGTGGTTTGAGCATGCATGCTAAAGTGTGGTTTCCAGTCCTGTAATAACTCACTAACTTGCATATTTCTCTTGTAATCAATATATAAATTAGAAATCACCAACTTCGCTCCACAAAAAAAAAAGGCCCATGTAAATTACCTTCCGATACCTTGGTTGCATTTTGGAAGTCCATGCATGATAAGTCCAACTTGGCAGAACTTGTACAGCATTTTGCTTTTTGCAGATGTTAGAACTTGTATTGTGCCCGTGACTCAAGCCCAATTTCACATCCAGAGAACCAAACAATCGGGCTTTATCAACTTCCCGTGGGCTTTATCTTCATAAACTACATTTATTTTATTTATAAAGTAAGGTCTTCAAAATCAAGTGGTTACATTCTCTGTGTGTCAACTGTCAAGTTTTTTTTTTTTTTTTTTTTTAGAAAGAAAACTAGAAACTTTATTCAGAAATAGGCAAATCCCAAAATTATGTAACTTTATATAGTATGGAGTGGTTTTAGATAAAAACCAAAATATTTAATTAAAATTATGAAAACTTTAAATTGTTCCAATTCACATTCTCAAAGAGTCGCTATAAAGTATAAACTACTGTATATACAGTGGCGAAGCCATGAATTATTTTCAAGGGTGACCAAGCCTCAAGCTAAAATATAATCTCAAGTTTCTAACTCTTTGTGGTTCAAACCTCACTTCTTTCACATCTATTAACAAAAACAAAAAATTATATTTAACAATAACTTAATATAAATACACAAACCCTTATTATCATATATAAATATCAAATAAACAATACATATTATAAAATAAAACCCTTGTGATGAAGATTCAAAACTAAATAAAAACAAAAGTGCAAGCTCTAAAAACAAAAAACACATACCCAATTACAGAACATATACACGACTCCAGTCTAGAAAATAGATAGCACTGTTTAATGTTTATTTAATTAATTTTTCTGAATCAAAACAGTAGCATTAATATCGAAACTAGAAACAAAATAATGTAATATAATATTAGCAATGCAAGCTAGAAAAAACTAATTTTGTGCTTAAACCAATCTTGTTTTAGTGTTAATTTTATGCAGTTCAGATGAAAATGTTAACTCAAACATAAAAAGAAAAAAAAAAAAATGAGATATGACAAATTGAGAGCATCTCTAGCATATTAGGCAAATTTTTGTATTGATTGGAGAATGAACAGTGACTTTTACCTTTTAGCTACCCACTTTTTCAAATACACTTTCCAACAAATTCTCTATCTTATCCTCTATCTCATTTAAATATTATTTTTTCATTCATTATTTTTTCTTTTTTTAACAACTACACAACTTCCAACATTTTTTTATTCAATACCTGATTATTATAATAGAAAAAAAAAAAAAAAAAACATTTGAAGAATGAACAATAGCCCATCAGACTTGATGAGCTATTGTTCATGAGCCAAAAAAAATTCTAGGAATAGAGAGTCCATTGGAGACCTATTTTGTGAGTTTACTCTCTATAGTAGAGATGATTTTGTATTTAGCTCTCCTGTTGGAGATGCTCTGATAACTAATATGGAGGGGGTAGCCAACATCAGTCGTCTAGTGGAGGCTGGAAGTGTAAGGGAATTTTTTAAATCAAATCTGGGTTTTTCAGCAGACCATAAATATTAAAGTTTTTTTTAAAAATGTTTTTTTATAGTTTTCTTTTTTAGTTGATAATGTTGTTGATATGGGATTTGTTAAAGTTGTTTATCTTTGTTTGAAGGGGTTATCAGCTATGAATGGGCTATTTTCTTGAGTTATTTGTTTCATTTTTTAAAAAACTAGCTCTAATATTTGAGGAAGTTGGAGGCCCGAATGAATTTTAAGAGAAAGAGTTATTAGACCAGGGGGGTCGAGAAGTGTATTTATAGGTAATTCG
This sequence comes from Quercus variabilis, assembly GCA_030445155.1. NCBI lineage: Eukaryota > Viridiplantae > Streptophyta > Magnoliopsida > Fagales > Fagaceae > Quercus > Quercus variabilis. The sequence goes on along the minus strand of CP129450.1, from coordinate 34,601,396 downwards.
TGATAATATTTAGTTTTAGTAGTAATATTAGATGGAATTTTGAAAAGCCTGGGGGAACATGTGCCCCCCCTCCCCCCCCAAAAAAGCCCCCTTTTAGCTCTGCTCATATATATATATATATATATATATATAATTTACATAAATTATACCGAAACCCATCTAAACACACACACAAAAATTGCATGTAAAATTATTAAGCCTTTAGTTCACTATATGAGAGTTGTGAAATTATATAATCCTGTCGTTATTGTTGATATGGGATTTGTTAAAGTTGTTTATCTCTATTTGAAGGGTTTATCGGCTATGAATGGGCTATTTTCTTGAGTTATTTGTTTCATTTAAAAAAAAAAAAAAAAACCTAGCTCTAATATTTGAGGAAGTTGGAGGCCTGAATGAATTTTAAGAGAAAGAGTTATTAGACCAGGGGGGCTGAGAAGTATATTTACAGGATAATATTTAGTTTTAGTAGTACTATTAGGTGGAATTTTGAAAAGCCTGGGGGAACATGCCCCCCCCCCCCCCAAAAAAAAAACCCCCTTTTAGCTCCGCTCATATATATATATATAATTTACATAAATTATACCGAAACCCATTTAAACACACGCGCGAGCACACTCACACACACACACACAAATGCATGTAAAATTATAAAGCCTTTAGTTCACTATATGAGAGTTGTGAAATTATATAATCATGTCGTTATTGTCAGTTAAATATTCACAATAAAGTTACATGTTATATAAACTCATATCCAAATCATATAAGTTATTATATAATTTTTCTTTAAAAAAAAATTATTATATAATAAAAGTTGTCTTACTACATGCTGAGGTTGTGCTAAATGCTAACTGGATATACTCTCTCTCTCTCTCATATTTTCTCCTCATGTTATGTTATGAACTATAAGCACATTAAAAAAAATTAACATAGTTGCTATAAATGAAACTCTATTACCAAAGTTTTAAAACGTGTAAAAATTACAACCTTGATTAAAATTAAAGCACTAATAATTTCAAGAAATTTCATTATTTAATTTGTATGTCTAGATAGTATACTATAAGATTGATTTAGTAATAAAATTTAGGTTTACATGCCTGCGCTATGTATATAAGAGCATTCACAACAGCTCGTGCAAAAATTCATATCTATTTTAGCATGAATCTATTTTTTCTATTTTACATACTTACTTTTCAAAACACCCTACATCATATTATTTACTTTACACTACATTTGATTAAATTATTAATTTTTCTTGATTTTTTAATTGTTTATTTTTTTTTTCACACATAACAATCACCATCCACCATCTTCTTTCATCGTTGGGATATATGAAAATAAAAATAAAAAACTAAATGCAAAATAAATTGTACCAATGTAATTTACACAATTATTATGACAATTTTAAATTTACATAATTATGCATTTACTAATGTGGGTCATTTTTAGACAAAAAATGTGTAAATTTTATGCGTTTTCTATTATACATCCATTGATGTGAGTACTCTAACTAAATGCAAGTATAATAAGTTGTGCGACATAATTTTTCCACGTGACTCATTAGAACTACATTAACATAATTCACTTTAAATAAAGCTAATATTACCTAAGCTTTAAGAAATTTAAATAGGATTAACATTTAATTATTAAAAGCTTCAAGAAACTTATAAAGAGTTTTATATATATATATATATATATATTCTATTTATTTTATAACTATTATAATATTTGGTTTTAAATAAAGGGTCCGGTTAATGTGTGCCATAAGGGCACACATTAAACTTTCTATTTTTGGAAATATTTTCTCGAAAATTGAAAAAATTGTCATTACTTTTTCAATTCTCGATTTTTTTTTTCAAAAATAAAAATTAATGTGTGCCCTAAGGACACGCATTAGTAAAATCCTTAAATAAATACTTGATCTTACACGATTTGCATATGTTGGATAACCGTTCAAAGGATTTCTTTTTTCCCCCTCTTTTTACACTTGTCACATGGCCCAATCTTGTTGGGTAAAAATGAAAATGAGCTCAACAAAATTATTCCAGTGCACGGGTTGAGAACATTCTCTTCACTCCACTTAAAGATTTTTGGGCCTATATCTATCACACAAAAAAGGGCTTGTAAACCCACCGTGTTACACTAGACCAAAAGACCCTAAAATCCCTTAGCCGAGTCAGCCAGGCCCACAAGCCCATTATTTTCCTTACGTGGGGTAGGTTATCCTTCCAACGCTCGCCCTCGCCCCAAAGCTACTTCAGCGGGGTAAAACTTGTCTCATTCGTGGCGGGTCGGGTAGGTTAACTCCGGTCTCTGCACCATTTATTAAGTTGTTATGAAAGGGAGAGTAAAACTTGTCTTATTTGTGACGGGTCGGATTTAAATTGCCATCTTACAATAATAAAAACTATTTTTTTTGTTATGTATTAACATATTAATTAAGTATGAAATTAGGTGTTTATCTAAAAATGAAAAAAGGGCGCGGCGCAGAGGGGTGTGGTGGGGGACAATGGTAATTGCCAAATAGGAGCATATGCTGATATGCATTGCACTAAAGTCTTATCAGGCAGGCAAAAAGTACAAGAGGTTGGATTTTCCAATCTTATAAGCCAAATCAAATCCATGGGCTGGAAAGGTTCCGTTACCAAAGGCATCTAGATTTTACTTTTATCTAAAAATGAACAAAAAGAACCTTAAGAATCATATGCAGAAATGCCTTGGCCAATTAAAAATTCTTTCACATCTATTTTGTGTTACGAACCCCTAAGATTGAAACCGTTAGGAATATGAAATATTTTGCTTCCAAGCTTACTCATCAATTTTTTTTTTTTTTTCAAATTAAACTGGTATACACTATACATAGTGTCTTGTGAGTTCTAGAATTAGTGAGTGAGGGTGACTACATTTTGGACATACACAGTGCATATCACGAAAGCGTTGTAAGAAAAAAGAGAGTACAGTAACCATTTTTGCTTGTTTCTTTTTTAAAATGGAGGGCATATGATATTCTTCTTTTTTTGCTTTTGATATGTTAAAGAGGATAAGAACACTAGGAAGCTACGATGAAGTTGCACATGCGCCCACAGGAGAGAGGTGGGGTGGAATCAGCATTTAGAGCATAAGGAAGCACTATAAGTACCCTTCTTGGGCAGCAAGCCAATCTCAGTGGGGCTGGTTGGTTGGACTAAGACATACGAAGGTGCCCAAGGTTTTGAAAATGACGTGCATTTTGTTTCATGCCTGTTTTTTTCTACAGCTAGAACAAAATGTTGATTAAGTAATGAGCTTAATCATGGTTATCCAAATTTTATTTTGGTGATCTAATTAGGTCAAAATATTCCTTTTGAGCTTAGTTTTTGCGTACAATTCACTAGTAGTAGCATAATATCATCATCAAATCCTCCCTCAATTTTTTTTTTTTGGAAATAAAAATAATTAAAGACTGTAACTTACCCAGTTACCTTTTAATTATTATTTGTCGATAAAGTTGATGGTAACCTTTAAATTTTTTTTTTCACCTAAAATTTCTTCCATTATTTTTCAGTATTTTACCACAAGAAGTGTAAAGTGCAATCAAATTCTTGATTGACCATTACATAAAGATGCAATGCAAGTGGCTAAATTAAAAGGCCACCTATATTATTAAAGTTAGCTTAAGAAAAAGTAGTAGTTAATTCGCATGGCTAATCATAAAAATGAGGCTCCACAATGCAAAAAAATATCGACAAAAATAAATTTGTAAGATTTGATTCAAGAGGAGTGTTTATGTTAAAATACAGGAGAGCATTTCAATTTTCAAACTTTGAAATCCTCACGGCATATACTCTTGGTTAGCAAGCCTTTATGTTGCTATCAATCACAATTGAGATTGGACCTACGTGAATTTAGAAATCTGCAGGCCAAAATGAGAATATACTCATTTCACTTAAACTTTTTAGTAAAATGCTTCATGTCTAAAACTATTTAGGAATATGTCACTGTTTTAAACTTGATTTTCTAAAAATTGAGTTTCAATGAAAAAGTCGATTTGGTGAAAATCGAGTTATAGGCAATTAAACTAATAAAAAAAAAACTGCATGGAACTTGAGTTCTATGCAAAATTTTTCAAACAACCTGATTTTCGACAAATCGAATTTTTCATTAAAACTTGATTTTTTAAAAATTGAGTTTCAAAATAAAAATATATCTTTAAATAATTTTAAACAGAAAGTATTTTATTGAAAAATTCCGACAAAAGAGATATTTTGCCATATTAACCGACATTTGCACATTTTTATTTTTTACACTAGTTAGCTGTACTCCAGCCTCCAGGTCCAGGCGTGTGTACTTTGCATGGAGGATAAAGGTAAATCTAAAGTATCTTGTTTTTTTAGTCGGTTGCAATATACAGTGAGAGTCCCTCCCTACAAGGGCTCTTCCACAACTAATTTCGATGCTTTAACTCCCTGTTCCCACTTGACCAATTTCTGTTCTTATCAGAGATTTTAATTTGTACGACATTTCCTCTCCTTCACATGGCTATTGAGTGCCATGTAATGTACAAGCATTTAATTCTCAACTTGGCGTGCCGATTGCAGCTTCATGTTGTCACTTCCAAGTTCAGATGCCGAATTTTAAAATTGGAGGTTAAATTTGGTCGATCACTGGACACATGTTAGCCTATCAAGGCGGTTTGGAAGGATGGACTTCAAAATAGTTTGGAGCTAAATTTTGTCTGAAATGTAAATTTTGTGTTTTTTGAAAATTGGTGCATTATTACTATTATTATTATTGTTATTATTGTTGAATTGAAATTTGGCCAATTAATTTATTTGAGAAGAGACACCAAAATTTTACTTGGTATATCTTCCTAAATTGTGTAAGGTTATGTTATTGGTTGGTCTACCCCTTTCATGACATTTTTTTTTTTTGAGAAGAAAACTTGTGGGGTGATGAGGACCCAAGTGACTAATAGAGTTCATATAGTGGCGGCCTCGGGGAGCATAGGCAAATTGTCCACGGAGGGTATGCACGTAACTCCCCCCTAGACTGCCCCAGCAATAATTGATGAGAATGTCAAGGATATCTGCCTAACCTCAGATGGTCGAGGGGCAAAGTCAAAGGGTGCATGGGGCAACCCAAGAGGGAACAAGGCTAACCTGGTACTGAACAAGGAAGAGAAGAAAGAGGAAGTACAAGATGGTCGTCCCCTTTGCATTAAATGCACTGTAACCACTTAGCTGGGGCAACCCATGGGACAAGTATCAAGATAGTTTGATCATGGCCTAACAAATGTAAGATTTAGATGCATCTTTGCTAAGATATATAAAGCCAAGAAGCACCAGGATCGAGGGGGAGAAAAAATAGGAAAAAGATCATAAACAAAGAGAGGAGAGATAAATCATCTGTAACACCATGCTTGGGTTAAACCCGAGAACCAACACTTATACTTTTTTCATCGATTTTGTACTTGAATGTTAATCACTACGATAGTAGTTTTTTTTTCCTAGATTTACATTTTTATTGCATTATGACAGGTACTAAAGGGTTGATCTCACATCCCATCTCTAAAAAATAAAAGGTGTGAGTAAATAGTAATTGAAGCCAAAATTGAATCAAATTCGCGCTAATCTCTTTTTTCCCTGCACAAAAACTATGAACTTTATTGCACAAAAATTAGCTGTAATTAGCTGAAAAAACAGAATATAAATGTAGAGGAACATCCTCTAGCGACATCTATAAACTTTTAACATATTTAGTATATTTACTTAAGTTGTGAGTTACAGAATTATCTAATTTTTGATGGAGGAGAGAAATGGTATTAAAACGTCACTTTTTCCGCCTCTAAATTAAGAAGACTAAAAGAAGTCCAAGTCACAAAGGTAAAGACAAAAACATGAGGCACATGTCTCTCGGCAGGAGAGGGTTAAATCAGAAGACAAGTTTAATATTTTCAGAATCTTAATTCCACACGGCACATTTCTAGGCTATCATCTATTTATATTGCGACGGGCCACCAACACCTCCGTTTTACACATGGCTAGATTGCTGCCTCTTAACCTCTTCACAACCTATTATTGCATTAACCATACCATTTCCTTCATTTATTCTTATGTTGTTGAAATAGCACAGGTTCGAGATTGCTTTTGTGAAAATTCAAACTTGATAAACTGCTAAATGATTACCCTTCTATGTATACAATTTAGGAACGCCAATCTTACATACATAATCACAAATAGGTTATTTTAGAAAGAAGCAAAGCCCTCAAACTCTTATTACTTGGAGATCTAGTATATGCACCAAATATGCAAATACTTCTGTGGAGCTCTTTTAGTCACCACATCGTGATAAGCATGAGTTACAGTGTAGCAAACCAAATCCAACTGACCCAAAAAAGAAAGAAAGAAGAAAAAGCAACCATTTTAATTAGTAACTTGCCAGCTAATGGAGCATTTTTTCAAAATCCATATCATGCACACACATATGGACTACAGGCTACAGCCACCGTTTTTTCTGCATTTTGTTCCCATAATATTTCCATTATTCCATCTCTCCTTTCTGCTTCTCTGCATATTCTCTAACCAAATCTGTCTACGAACACGCCCAAATTCACACTGAATCTCACAACATTGATATATGTTTTAGAATTATTATATCCTATTCCATTTCTTTCATTATTCTCCGCAAAGAAAACAACAGCAAAAAAAAAAAAAAAAAAAAAGTAAAGCTGAAAAAGCAGAACTTGCCACGCACGTGGTCCCCCACCCTTGTTCCGTACCATGGCCCCGTTCGTACCTTTACACGTACTCTCTTCTCATTCTCAATTTTATAAATTCCCACTTCCCTCCCCATATTCACACTGCCTCAAACTCAAACCCCACTCCCCATTTTCTCAAAAATAGTTTGTAGTTTTAACCTCTTCCTCCTCTTAACACATGAGAGAAGGAACAGTATCAATTACAAGATATGGAGAGTCAGGATCTTTCACCACCCCAGGCGGACGCATCTCGTCCGTCCCTGGGGTTCCCTCTGGGCACAGCCCTCCTCTTGATCATCATCTTCAGCTTGAGTGGTATCTTCTCTTGCTGCTATCATTGGGACAAGTTCAAAGCACTCCGAGATTCTTTCTCTCAAGACCAACCCAATGATCCTGAGTCTGATATCGAATCTTCACCCTCAAAACCTAACCCCATAAGCACGGTATTAATTTCTCATCTTTTTAAGAGTTTTATAACTCAACTGGTTTAAAAACGTTAAGTTAAAACCCCATCTCTCTGGCTATCAAGCTAAGAGAGAAAAAAAAAAAAAAAAGAGCACCCACAAAACAATATAACATGATAAGTAAGAACTTTCAGTAATTACTTGTTTTTGTTTAAGCTAATTTTTTTTTTTTTTTTGGGAAACAGGGTTTGAAGCAAAATCAAAGCCAAAGCTTGCCTGTATTGATGCCAGGGGATCGGATTCCAAAGTTCATAGCAATGCCATGTCCACGTAACCCTCCACATCCAGAAAAGGTAGTGGTAAAAGTGCAAAAGCCACCAAAGCCACTACCACGTCTTCCAGTGCCTTTGTACTAGCAAAGTGACCATTTGTTGTATAGGTTATTGTTATGTGTGACACTGATGGAAGCAAATTTTACTTTCGATTCCCCTGTAAAAGCACTTGGTTTACTGATGTTGTTATTAGCCACAACTAGAACAGGCCGATTTGTAAATTTTTACTAAAGTATTTCATTTAATCCAAGTGTTGTAGTAAATTTTGTAATTATTCAAAGAGGGAAGAGAATTGATCAGTCAGTGCCATGCAAATCCAATTTGGTTGCTGAAGTTGCAATGCTTGGTTTTGTTGGTTCGTTTATGGATCTTCAAATTTAACTCACACCCAGCACTTAAATTAATTAGACATGATACTGATAGTCCTTTGTTTCTACTTTATTGGCGTATAAATTGCTCTCTTTGTATCCTTACGGGTTTGAATTCCACAATTTGGAAAACCAATCTCAAAAATTTTAATTTCCTATAACCTTTGTTTTGGTAAAGCTACCAAGGTTTAGTTTCCCAAATTGATCTGAGAATATGGCCAATAAAATGCTCTACATGCTGATGACAAGACCACTCCAAATTTGGGGCTTAAAAAATTCAATGTAATGTTTACCTTTGTAATCATTTAGGCAATCCCACAAGATTTTACTTTTTCATTGCAAGGATAATCGTATTTGATGTGCTCACACCTCACTGCTCATAATGATAGTTGATAAGTATATCATATCTTTCAAATTAGTTAGTTGGTGTGCCTCTTCTTGAATAAGAAGTGTGATCTAAATTTAGGTAAAAAGCCATTAGTCACTTATTAAATTATCTATGAGGTCTGCTATGTTTTAAGAAAAAGGCATTTTGGCAACAAATACATTCCTAGGCCTAAAAGGGTATTCATTCTTCACAGAGGTTAGCGTTAGTTCTGCTTTACCTTATTGTCAACAAGACATCAAATCAAGCGCGAAATAGCACCATTCAGCCAAAAAAGAAGTAAAATTGCATCCTATTTTATCCTATATTTTGAAAATTGAAAATTTATTAATATGTTAATATCAAAAATTCTTATTTGACAAAAAGCCCTAAGTTTGGTTAGAGAAATCGTCCCTATTTTCTCTTTTTTATTGTACGCCTCAGCAATCTTTAAATAAAACTTCACCGGTTTAGTATAAAGACGAATATGAAAATATCAAGAATTCATAGAAAAATATTATAAATTTACCCATTAATAATTTTTAATACACCAAGCCTTAAAAAAAAATAATAAAAAAAAAAGAAAAGAAAGAGATAGCATAAACAGGGAGGGACACTCGTAGTATACTGCTATTAAATATTCACAAGCTATTATGAAAAGTGGTGCCGCAACATGATGATCAACAGAGGACATGCTCCACCACTTGGGTGTTGGTGCCAAAGTAGCCCCTCATGTCCTAATTTCACTGTTGCTAATCAAAGCGACTATAGGACCACTTTCTTCCCTAGTACTACAAGTTTGTACCCTTTCCGTGATTCTTGCTAGTACATTTGAGTTTGCTTTATTGAGATTTTGACCATCCCTATTCACAAGTCTGACACTTCAAAATTTTAAGACAAAAACTGTCCCCACTGCCCACATTTATCCCTTGTTCATACGGCGCTCAAATTAATATCATTCCTCCCTCAACTGCTCAACGTCAAAAGTAATCACATTTTATCTATGCATAAAAAAATATTAAAAAAAAAAAAGTTCACGTTTTATCTACCTTTAATTTCAATTTAGATTGTGCTAGTATTGGCCGTCTTTAGCTTCTTTTCCTAATTAAATATGCACACAGCGCGTTAGCAATTTTACTTGTTGTTGGTAATGGCACGAGGAATGAGGGTGTTTGGGCATTATTAGGCTAATCATTTGGCTTTATGTTTTCTTAACACATTAATGGATTTTCATGCCAGATTAGTAATGCTCCTAAGGACTCTTTGAGGGGGACATACCTAGACTTTTTACTCGAGTTGGATCGATGAGCAGTGTGAGGGGGCAGCATGTGGAGGCGCCTTACTCCACATAATGCCCCAAAACCATGGCAAAGTAGTGCCATTGTGGGCAGAGTTGGTTTTCATGATGGGCAGCAGCAAGTGGTGTCGACCTTATATGGTGGTGCATGGCATTGGTGGCTTATTGACTGATTGCTTGTGTGTGGGCTTGATGGCTTGTGTGTGTTGAGGTTCAAAAAATCATAATATAAGGCCCAAAGATTTGAAACCCAAGATCCATGAAGGAGCAGGTTTTGGATTCATAAAACAAAAGGCCCAACTTGCCAAGATCAAAAAAAAAAAAAAAAAAGAGGAAGAAAGAAATTGGGTTGGGATCCCAGAGATCGCCAAGAGCCAGGGATTCCTGGGATGCGCAACACAGTCAGAGTGGGATTGAGACAGCTCGAAAAGGAAGAATCAAAAAGCATAGGAAACGAAAGATAGATACGTCATTCTCAAGCGCTCAGTGATGCAACAAAAAAAACTAGAAGGCTTGGAAAGCAACAAATCGTGAGAAAAAGGTTGGCACTTCGGGGAACCCAGAAAGATAAAACATAAGGGGAAGTAGCAGGGAAGACCTTCGACTTGGCAGGGAAGGATTTGGCTCATTTTGGAAAAATGACAAAGGGTAAAGGCATGGAAGCATTGAAAGAAGGGAGATTGAAGGTCGGCTACCTAGGAGCACCACCGAATGGAAAGTCAGCGGCTTTCAGGGAAACAACACCAAAAAGAGAAAACTATAAAGAATGAGGAAAGAACCTACCATCTGGGTAACAGGCACAGCACAAGCTTTGATGCCTAGGGGAGCAAAAGAGAAAAATTGGTGGTACCTTAAAATCCTACCATGACACTATAAAAGAGGTAGGCGGCCAACATCAAAGGGGAATTCAAAAATAGTGGAATCATAAGAGAATCATTGAGAAAACTCTGTCAAAATTCAAAAGAAATAGAAAAATACCTCTCGCTATCCCATAAACCACCACTAGTATTTACTTGGATTCAAGGGGATTCAAACTTTGTAAGTCTTAGAGGCTTGAATAGCCATCTAAGTCTGTAATTTTTGAGCTTATTTGGACCTTGTATCATGTTTTAGTGAGCATACTGTGATCAATAATTAAAAAGATAATCAAATACTTCATAGTAGTTTGGAGATCCCTAATAGTTTATGAGCACCTTGTAATTTATAATTAAGAGAAAAAAGATAAGGAAATATCTCATATTGATTTGAGGATCTCTAATAGTTATTTCGCATATTTCTCTATTACATTGTCTACCTTTATTGTTTTTCTTGCTATTCAATACATACATTCTTTCTTGCCAGTGTATACGTGTTGCAGAATTTTTGCTCTGCGCATAACCTGGTTCGTAAATAGCCTATTTAGCTGCAGTGAACTAAGCCCAGTCCCTTTAAACTATGACAAGAGGGTCCGGGGTCCTTGCTTAAACTTGAGCTAGGATACTGTCAAAAATTGACCCTCACAGTGTGCAAGGTAGGGTTGGACTGCTACGATGAACAAATGCTGTGTACAAGGCATTGAGCTAATAGGTGCTGGCTAAATGCATGGATAGATGTTAGTGGACTAATGGCAATTACTTGGTGTGTTGCATCATGTTAATCGTGTCAATCGTGTATGGTGGTACTTGGGGCCCTATTTAAAGGTTCCGTAAAACTTAATTGACAATAAATTATAATTCTAAAGTAAGTTTTAATTAATACCTAACCATAATAGGAACCAAATTTAACCTAAAAAGCATTAAAAACAACTAAAAACAAGGAAATAACTACCATAAACCTAAAATTTCAAAAATTACAAATTAAATACCAAAATTAATAAATAACCAAGTCTAATTGTAGATTTTATCCTACATCAATACATATTTGGTTTTATATAGTTAATGAGTTGGGTCATGCTAATGAGTGCCCTTAGGGCACTCATTAATAATTCATTTTAACAAAGTTTTAATATCACTTTTATGAGAAATGAAAAAAATTGTCAAAATATTAATTACTTTTTTTTTTTCATTTTCCATAAAATCTTTTTTTAAATGGATTATTAACCAGTGCCTTTAGGGCATTTGTTAGCATTTCTCTAATGAGTTTATGTACAATACATCAATGACTAATGACTTTTTTTATACATGCACACTCATATGTGCTCATGTGCATGTGCAAGCAAGTGCGCACACAAATATATGTATGTGTATTTGTGCATGTGTTTTGCATTTTTTTTAACCTGTATGTCTCTTCAACAAAAATTTATAAATTTGTCATTTATTTAAATTATAAGTACTTTAATTTTAATTTTGTTTATGGACATGCCTCTTTCCACACTCTGCTTATGTGTAAACTCATTATTGGATTTTTACACTTTCACATTGGTCCAACACAAGTACTTGAGCATGTTGTATCAACTTATGTACTAATCTTGAGTTGACACATAAAAATGTGTGAATTTGGACGAGAAAAGGGCCGTGTTCCTAATAATATTATTCATTAATTCTCACGCATCAAACTATCAAGTATGTCTTTTCAAGGGCTTATCGCAAGTTCATATTTTTTTTTTTTTTTTGAGATGAATTACAATTTGCAAGTTGATTTGAATGCTTAGTTAATGGGAATGGCAATCCAATGACACGATGGAAAAATATCTTGTATGAGGGACACAAATAGTTTTAGGATGCATGACGCCCTCTTCAATTATTTAGAAGTTCTGTTTGGTTAAAATATCTTGCAAGTTGCAATCTCAAATCCATATGACACAATCCGAAAAGACTAATCGATTGGACTAGCTGGTGCAATTAATTATCAGAAGACGGCATACTAATTAAATTAATAATTACTACTAATTAAGCTTATGTATCATCATCAACCTAGCTAATGACTCCAACCGTACAACTGAAAATTTCTTCATGGAGCTCATTTCATTTTTGGAGACGTTTGGATTCGGCGTCTGCGTCTCCTACCTGCGTTTTCTTTTTTTTTTTTTTTTTTTTTTTTCCCGAAAAGTGAACAGTAAAATCACATGATTTTACTGTTCACAGACAAAAAATACTGTTTATGCACTGTTTGACACTGTTCACGCACTAAAAAATATTAAAAAATGGGTCCCACGGTACTATTCACACATTTAAAAATTATTTTGTTACAGTGTTTTCAGTTTTCAGTTTTCAATTTTCAGTTTCAGCAACAATAAGCTCAATCCAAACACACCCTTTGTCTGGCAAATTAAAGCATAGATGGCCGCCATAGACGCAGACTGGCCCATTTTGGCTAATTGCATGCGTTGAATTCAAAGAATACCTCTGTAAACGTACGGATGTCAAGCAGTTCATCTAATGGGTCCCTTCTGCACCAAATTCACATGGGACAGAAGCCTTTCAATGGACAATCCATAGTGCGTTCTGAGTCATCTTATCCCAACAGTGGTTGATGATGTCTCTCTTTTTTCTTTTTTTTTTTCTTTTTTTTCTTTTTTTAAGCCTTCTGCTTTGTGTAATGTCAAAGATTAAGAGCGTGTTTGGTAGAAGAGTTTGAATAATGCTGTTTACGTGTAAATAATTAAGTGTGTGAAAATGCGTATAATATTATTTAAAAACTGAAAATATATATTTAAAATGCTCTACCAAATGACCCTAATTGGCTTAATCAAATTTTAAACCACTATCTTAGTGCCACTTAAATAATGGTGGGATAAAGATAAAGACAAACATAATTTAGCAAAAAGAAAGTCATGGATATAGTTTGATACTTTGATCATTATGTTTTGTATCAAAACAATTATGAATCTTAGGAAGCCATCAAAAGATTCAAAACAGCCACATGCCTCTAGCTCTAGTTAGAGATTATTTGGCTGTTAAATTCTCATGCACTGACTGTTAAGTTGGAATAAAATTACCCTAAGATGAGATTATGAAATATGCTCATATATAATAACTATAGTTATCAAATGTGAGTCTGGTTTAGCTCAAATGATGATGTATAGTAATGTATTTAGTCGTTGAATGATTAGATACATGAGTTTAATTATATTTACACTAACCATTAAGCTTTGTCTTGACCAACCCTATAATAAAAAACAATTATCATAAAACATACGTTACAAGTTTAAATCCTATTTATATATTAAAAAAAATTAATGACAAAAGAATATGAAATAATGCAATTTAAAAAAGAAAAAGAAAAAGTGGGCTTGCGCACGGTTACAATTTTCCACTCACTTAAATCCTACCCATATATGACAAGAGGTTGCTCAAGTAATAGTAAGACTTGCTATTATTCAAACCCTTAACTCTTAAACTTACACGGATTACAATAATTTCTTATCACTAAATCATTTATTTTTTTTTGAACAAATTTTTTATCACTAAGTCACACCCCAGATATCAAATAATGCAATTTAGATTGTATCTCATAATATATTGTACTAAAAATGGGATGCCAGGTTGGATAATGTGACCTGATCTCACATGCTTTCTCATCAGAATCTGCACAAAGCTTATTCCAAGCATATATGAACAAACATACAGGATTTGTTACCAATCAAAGCCAGGATAGTACCTAATAATATTACTATTCTTTTCTGTAAGGTTATAATTACATCGAACAAAAGTAAAATAAGCCCCAGTAGGACCCGACAATAGCGTAAAATGGAAACAAAACGTATAAGAGTTAGAAATTGTAGGCATTTTCCTATAAACCCAACAGGTTGATGATGTTGATGGAGTGGGCTACTCCAAGCACAAGAAACCGATCAAGTAGATCTTCAAATAATGAGTAGTTATAATGGAATTCCTCGTAAAAGTTAGGTATAAACCAGAAAAAGCATGAATGATAAATTTTCACCCATTCATTAAAATAAAAATTAAACAAGGAAACTTTTTTGTTTTTGTTTTTTTCTTGTCCTTTCATCCTTGGTCCTTTCCATTTTTATGGTACACAGAGGATTAGTTAAAAGAGTTGTCCTCTTAAAATAAAAAAAAATAAAAGAAGGATGCTACGTCTACAACAATTTTACAACAAATCACAGGTGGTTAGTTATTATTGGTTCAAATTTAAAACTAATACTAAGATTACTTTTTTGTCCCAACAATAACAACCAGTAACAACCTGCCACTTAAGATTTGTTGTAGAAATGTTGTAAAAATGTTGTAGACATATCATTTCTCAAAATAAAAAAATGAAAAAGAGGAGTTGATGCACATGTAATTTAATTAACCTTTGGAACCATCCAATGTGCGCCCCAAGCGTCTAAATGGATGTGCTTATTTATCGGAATCTAATGAATCATTAGGGTGAAGTGGTGGGGAAGCCAATCACAAAAATTAGGTAGATAACTAGATAAGGGTAACCTTTTCATCAAATATTATAATGCGGTTTTTGGATGAGGAAAAACCGAAAAATACATTGGTCAAGTTGCATGAGTGGGATTCTTGCTCCAATGTACACCCCTCTTCCTCTTAAGAGCATTCACAGCAGTGTATCTAAAATTTTAGCTATTTAGCTACACAAAAAGTCATTTTATCTATTTTATCTACACACATGCTACAACAGTGAATCTATTTTAGCTTTTAACCCAATAAAATAATATTTCTACAACAATAAAATAATATATCAAACTACCAAAAAAAAAAAAAAATCACAACACCATCCACAACCAACTCTACCATCAGCCACAGCCATAGCCACAGCTACCGCCACCACCACTACCACCACCAGTCCACAGCAAGGAAAAAAAAAAAAAAACCCATATCTCTAATTTTTTTCCTCGGCCACAACCATAGCCATAACCATCGCAACCACCAACACCACCACTAGTCCACAGCAGGGGAAAGAAAAAAAAAAAAAACCCAAATCTCCAATCTTTTTCCTCAGTCACAACCACAGTCACAGCCACAGTCACAGCCACCACCAACACCAACACCAACACCACCAGCAGTCCACAGCATGAAAAAAAAAAAAAAAAAAAAACCCAAATCTCCAATCTTTTTCCTTAGCCATAGCCACAACCACCACCACCACCAGTCCACAGCAGAAGGAAAAAAAAAAAAAAAAAACCCAAATCTCCAAGCACTCCAATCAGTGAGCAAGCACTCCAATCAGTGAGCAAGCACTCCAATCACGTCAGTGAGCTGGGTCGGCGATCCACGAGCAAGCACTCCGATCGGCGGCTTGGGAGACCGGAGTTGAGAGAGTGAGAAAACGCAGTGAGAGAGTGAAAGGCCGGAGTGAGAGAGTGAGAGGCCGGAGTTGAGAGAATGAGAGACCGGAGTGAGAGAGTGAGCTTGAGAGATGTTCAGAGAAGAGAGAGAGAGAGAGAGAGGTATTATTTTAATCATTGGTGGATTAAAATAATATATATATATATATATATATATATATATTTTACCTTTGAGCTACAGTGCACATCTATCTTTAGATGTGCACTGTAGCGGAGAAGCAAAAAATTTTGCTTATTGCTCCACTGCTGTGCGCTTCTTTTGTGTGCAGTGGTGCTAAAAAGTAGCAATATAGCTATTTAGCACCACTGCTACGAATGCTCTTATTTATTCATTTTTGCTTCATTTTTCCCCCATACCACGTGATAAAATTAACTTTCGAAAGTGTAATAATATAATTTTTGGGTCACTTGTCACAACTTTATAGTAGTCGATTATGAATATAATAAAGAAAATATGGTAAGTTAATATGAAAATGATTGTCTATTACTCACAGTTGATTACTTTATCAAGTTGTAGTAAATAGGGACATAGCTAGACTTTAGACTTAGGAGGGGGCAAAACATGCGTTAAAAAAAATTCTTGACTTGTAACTAAATGAGACTATCTTATATAAATTAATGTTTTCATTAGTTTTTTTTGTTATTTATTTAATTAATTTTCAAATCTTTCATCAATTTTAAACCTTATAGCTCTACTAATTGAGAATTAAAAAGAAATATGTAAACAAAGAGAAGAAAAGAAAAGCTCATATATATATATATATATATATATATATATATTCTTAGGCTACTAAAAAAACTTATAAGCTCATGTGTTAAAGCATGTGGTTAGGTCCACTTCAACACATAATAAACAAATGTTAATTACTTTTTTGTGAACGTTTATCATATTTATCTACTAAAATTTATAGCTCACTTTAAATATATATTGAAGACAAAACTTAGATATAGTATTTTTCACCAATTTAAAATTTTTAAATAAAGTGATGGTTTTTTTTTTTTTTTTTGGTTGGTTGGGTTTGAAGGGCCAATTTGTAAATGTTTGGGGAGAGAGGGGGGGGGGGGGGGGACCAAGAGTAATTATCTTGGACCAAAATGTTAAAAGAATTCAAAAAATATATATACTGTTAGAAATAAGTCTGATTGGAATGTGTAAACTTTGGGCAATGAAAAGATTATGTGGGTGAGATGTATATCCATAAGTGTCTATAGGGGAGATGTATATCCATAAGTGTACTGATTATTACAACCTTATCTCATAAACTCTACAAGCATTTTAAGGTCCTATATATGTGAGATTACTTTACTGTTATTGTACACATCGAAAATAGATCATAAGAATTGTGGATGACCACTTGAATATAAGAGTTTATCAATACATATTTCTTGTTTCTTTTACTTTGTTTTATATATTTCTATCATTTCACAACACATTTTCAGCACTAGTCTCTACCCAATTTCAAAAGGAAGTTGTAATCCAATTGCTCTTCAAACATCAAAGATTATTTGTGTAGTTCTCTCAACTTACTGTAAGTTTTCTTTTTAAGGAATTAGTAATTATCCTATTTGTTTGTATTTACGTTTTATGCTCATAGTTTTAGTGATTTTTAATTGATTAAAAATTTTATGAGATTCACGTTATCCTATTGTTGTATATTGCTATAAGATTCACGTTTAATTGATTAAAAATGGTTAGTGATAAAACAACTCAATCATACCTATAGCAATATGTAATGTGTTTTGATAAACTTTAAATATGTAAGTATTGTTTCATTACAATCAAATTTTGAATATGTATGTGTAGTATTGTTTCATTAAAATTATTTATTAAAAAAAAAATTGTAATTTTATATCTGATATAAATGTCAAACCTTACAAAGCTTAAATTTGTTGCCTTTGACATCTTAGGCAATAATTCTTTATCATGGATCCTTGATACTAAGATTCATCTGGAAGTAATGAATCTTGATGAGATCTATGTTGTTGTAATAAATCATGAAGATATTATTATGGCAACAGAGTATCCTAGAAGGATTGTTCAAAAGCAATAATTTTTATTTGTTATTATTTACATAAAAACTGAGTAGTTTAATATAAAAGACCCCTTAGCAGAATACAAATTCTAGAAGAACTTGATCATCCTAAAAGCTCAATATGACTAAAGTTACAATAAACTAAAGGTGCAAGTGAGTTAATCTGGCACTTTAAAATCAGTCCACAATTAAAATTATATAATAGAAGACACATATATCATGTTTCGAATGTGCTCCTACAGTAGCAATATCGAATGCGTATGTTCATAAAGTGTTATGAATTAATGTTTAATCTTCTACTGGCTGAACTAAATAATGAGTTGTTGCTGAAAACCATCGAAGGGTCATGAAAATAAGTGTTAAAGGCATGGTATGGAAGATCATTGCTCATGTACCTATAGTACTCCTAAACATTTGGTAGATTTGTACCAAGCCTTCATAAAAGAAAAGGAAAAGGGAATTGAAACGAACTTTGCTAATCATAATGATCCTGAAGATCCTATGAATTATCTTCATTTTTCCAAATGGAGTGGATATGACTCATCTTGATGTCTCTAATATCTTTGAGGATGTTAATGGAAAATTTGATAATTTGATTGGTGATGGAAATGTCCATACCAATTAATTATTTTCTTTTATTATATTATTGTATTCTAATAAGTATGATTGGTGATGGAAATGTTCATACCAATTAATTATTTTTCTTTCATTATATAATGGCATTGTAATAAGTATTTTTATATGTTTTATTTAAGTTTAAAGTAATAAAGTTTAATTTATGTTTTGCACATATGAAGATGCATGGGTTCTACTGGTAAAATCAATTCCAAGATGAATAAAAAAGATTTCTGTCTAGCAGACAGTGCAACAACTTATACGATCCTTAAGGATAAAAAGATATTTTAAAATTTTAAAATTATGTAAAGCTAATGTCAATACCATATCAGGTTCATCAAACTTAATTGAAGGCTCTGAAAGAGCGATTATTATGTTGAAACAAATGTTGCAATACACCAAAAGTGTTCGGACCCAAAGGCTTTTATGCTTTGGCATGATCATGTAGGTCATCTAGGATCAATAATGATGCGTCGAATTATTGAAAACTCCCACGGACATCCCTTAAAGAACCAGAAAATTCTTTTACCTAGTGATTATCCATGTAATGCATGTTCTCAAGGTAAATTAATTACCAAACTATCACATTCAAAGATTGTTGTTGAGTGTCCATCCTTCTTAGAAAGAATTTAGGGTGATATATGTGGACCAATACAACCACCTTGTGGTCCATTCAAGTATTTTATGGTTTTAATTGATGCATCAATCAGATGGTCACATGTATGTTTACTCTCTACTAGAAATAGGGGTGTTCGCGGTGTGGTGCGGTGCGATTTTGGATCATTTTTAGCACCGCACTTTGTGGTGTGGTTTAGCTAAAACTATAACTACACCGCACATTATTTTTGCGGTTACTTGTGCGGTGCGGTGTGGTGTGGTGCGGTTTAAAGTTTAGGCAAAACCATAACCGCACCACACCTCATTTTTGCGGTTACATATGCGGTGCGGTGTATAAGATGCGGTTTAAGGATTTGAAGTTAGTATATTTTTCAAATTTTAGGCTTTTTCTACCCAGTTCAAAACTAATTTTTCCCTTTGTTTTGGTCCAAGTTTTAAACTATTGAGCTAGTTTTTCTTTATTTTGGGTTGACTTTCCTAATTAACACTTACTAGGATTATCAAACTATATATATATATATATATTTAACTAGGATTATTAAACTATTAATAATATATTTAATATTAAAAATAAATAAATATATTAATATATAGAGAGGGTGCGGTGTGGTGTGGTTTGTGCGGTGCGGTGTACTATTACTTGCGATGCGGTGCGGTTATGTCATTTTGCAGGCAGTTTTGGTGCGGTTTTTGCGATTTGTGCGGTTTATGTGGTTTGGTTGAACACCCCTAACTAGAAATGTTGCATTTGCTAGGATTTTTGCTCAAATAATTAGGTTGTGAGCACAATTTCTTGATTATCCAATTAGGAAAATTCATTTAGATAATACTGGTGAATTCACATCTCAAGCTTTTGATGACTATTGCATGTCAATTGGAATTGATGTTGAACATCCTGTTGCCCATACACATACTCAAAATGGTTTAGCTGAATTACTTATCAACAGATTTCAAATTATTGCTTGACCTTTGCTTATAAAATCAAAATTACCAGTTTCTACTTGGGGTCATGCTATTTTACATGTTGCATTATTAGTTCGTATTAGGCCAACTGTTTATCATAAATTTTCACCATTGCAACTTGTACTTGGCCAAAAACCAAATATTTTTCACTTACGCACATTTGGTTGTACTGTATATGTACCTATTGCACCTCCACAACGCACTAAGATGGGTCCTCAATGTAGACTTGGAATTTATACGGGTTTTGATTTCTCATCTATCATTAGATATCTTGAACCTCTAACTGGTGATGTTTTTAAGGCATGTTTTGAGGATTGTCATTTTAATGAAACAATCTTCCCACCATTAGGGGGAGAAAAGTCGTTGTCTGAAGCACGACGTGAGATTACTTGGAATGTCACACCTGAAGCGTGGAAGACTTATCGGTGTTAAAGATAAAATTCCCCGGAAGAGAAAAATACAAGAAAAATAAGTTGCAGCCTATAAAGAGGCTATACCCAGGAAACAGGTCACATAAATAATTGATATATCCAAAACTTATGAACAAAAATCTCCTAAAAATAAACCTCTTGAAGAGTTATCCCTTGAAGAGGATCAGGTACCTGAAAATAATGAGATCTCGATATATTATGTACATACAGGAGAAATATGAGATAGAAATAAAATTGTTGTTGACAACATATTTTCATATAAAGTTGCCATTGATATTACCAGAAGTAATGATAATGAATATGAACCACAAATCGTTGATGAATGTCAACGTAGAAATGATTGGCCAATGTGGAAAGAAGCGATTCAAGCAGAATTAAATTCACTAAGTAAACGTGAAGTTTTTGGACTTGTAGTTCGAACACCTAAAGGTGTAATGCCTGTTGGATACAAATAGGTATTTGTACGTAAAAGAAATGAGAAAAATGAAATTATAAGGAATAAAGCGTGACTTGTAGCACAAGGTTTCTCACAGAGATCTGGTATTGATTATGAAGAAACATATGCTCTTGTAATGGACGCAATTACATTCAGATTTTTTATTAGTTTGGTAGCAAAAGAAAATTTGGATATGTGATTAATGGATGTTGTTACAACATATTTGTATGGATTATTAGATAATGATATCTACATGAAAATCCCTGAAGGATATAAAATGCCTGAAGCATATAATCTTACATCCCGAAGTATGTATTCTATTAAGCTACAAAGATCCTTATATGGGTTAAAGCAATCCGGACGCATGTGGTATAATCGTTTCAATGAATATCTTTTGAAAGAAGGATTTGAGAATAATCCAATTTGTCCATGTATCAAAAAATCAGAACTCGGATTTGCTATTGTTGCAGTATATGTTGATGATTTAAATCTTGTAGGGACTCCAGAAGAGTTAACAAAAACAAAATTTTTTTTAAAGAATGAATTTGAGATGAAAGATCTTGGTAAAACAAAATTTTGTCTTGGCTTGCAAATTGAACATCTTCCAAATAGAATTCTTGTTCATCAATCAATGTACACAGAAAAAGTCCTGAAGTAATTTTACATGGATAAAGCTCGTCCTTTGAGTACTCCAATGGTGGGTTGGTCACTTGATGTCAAGAAAGATCCGTTTCGACCCCAAGAAGATGATGAAGAAATTCTTGGTCCTGAAGTACCATATCTTAGTGCAATTGGTGCTTTGATGTATCTTGCAAATTACACACGACCTGATATAGCATTTGTAGTTAACTTACTAGCAAGGTATAGTTCTGCACCAACTCGAAGACATTGGAATAAAATTAAACATATTTTACGTTATCTTCGTGGGACTACTGATTTAGGATTATTTTATCCAAATAGATCAAAACCATAGTTAGTTGGATATGCTGATGCAGGTTATCTTTCTAATCCACACAAAGGCCGATCACAAACAGGATATTTATTTACTTATGGAAATATTGCTATTTCATGGAGATCTGTTGAGCAAACAATTTTTGCTACTTCCTCAAATCATGTAGAGATTATCACAATTTATGAAGCAAGTCGTGAATGTATTTGGTTAAGATTGGTAATTCAACATATTCGTGAGAACTGTGGATTATCATTAATCATAAAAGGTCCAATGATATTATATGAAGATAATACCGCTTGTATCACTCAAATTAGAGGAGGATATATCAAGGGTGATAGAAACAAGCATATTGCACTAAAATTCTTTTATACACGTGAGCTCCAGAAGAGTGGCGATATTGATGTTAAGCAGATACGATCATGTGATAATTTGGCCGACATGTTCACTAAGCCATTACCAACTGCGAATTTTAATAAGATAGTGCACAACATTGGTATGCGTCGACTTAAGGATATTCGATATACTCATGAGGGGGAGTAAAGTTTCTAAAAGATGTGTGCTGATTGTACTCTTTTTCCTTCGCTAAGATTTTTTCCCACTGGGTTTTCCTTTGTAAAGTTTTAATGAGGCAATCTTAAGGCACTAGAAGTTATACAAGAATATTGTATTCTTTTTCCTTAGCCAAATTTTTTTTCCCACAAAATTTTTATTTGGCAAGGTTTTAACGATGCATATTCTTAAAAAGTGGTCATCCAAGGGGGAGTGTTAGAAATAAAGTTTGATTGGAATGTATAAACTTTGGGCAATGAAAAGATTATGTGGGGGAGATGTATATCCATAAGTGTCTATAGGGGAGATGTATATCCATAAATGTACTTATTATTACAACCTTATCCCATAAACTCTACAAGCATTTTAAGATTTTATATATATGTGGGATTACTTTACTGTTATTGTACACATCGAAGAGAGATCAAAACAATTGTAGATGACCACTTGAATATAAGAGTTTATCAATATATATTTTTTGTTCCTTTTACTTTGTTTTATATATTTCTTGTTTCTTTTACTTTGTTTTATATATTTCTATCATTTCACAACATATACGTATTATAATTTTTTTTTAAAAAATTGGGAGGCCACTACCCCCCCCTAGTCAATGAACAGCTCCGTCCCTAGTAGTAAATTGTGTGATTAATTTGTTTAAGAAAATCACATATGACCATATTCAAGTTGCACATGATTTTTTTATTCATATCAAATGGTAAATAACAATTAATTGACATAAAATTTGGTGTACATATTAAAAACATAAAAATGTGTATTTAATGATAGGTTTGTCAAAATATTAATATAATAAAAATCTATTAATTGGTGTAACTTTTAGCAAGAGTTACACTACATAATTTGCATTGTCATTGTATACTTAAAACATGTTTGAAAACTAAAATAAAAGAGTATTAGTAATTAAAATGAAGAGACTTTTGGTCTTTATAACAAGTAACTAAGTAGAGAGACACTTGGTTCAACTCCTAAAGAGAGGAGGTGCTCCGAGTTGGAGAAGAGTGCCACCAATTGTATTGCCCTTAGCCTTATTTTCTATTGATAAAAATAAATAAATAAAGAAATAAAAGGAAACCCGAATAGTGGTCTTAAGGAATTCATAAAGAAGCCCAATACCGTTGGATCCGGCCCATCGAACCCCACTTCTTCTTTTTTATTCTTGTAAAAATTGAGAAAAGCCCATTTCTCTGTGGAGTTTGATCTTTGAATATCTTTTTCCCTCCTAATGAAACAATACCATGAAGTGTTTGTGAAAATGCCAGAGAGAACCCCGATTGTGAGCACCGAGCAACCCAGGAGTCTCCGCAGATCTCCGAGATTTCTCCGCCATAAGAACACACCAGAACCACAGCAGCCCACGAGTCTCAGAAAATCTCCGAGACTTCACGGGAAAAGAATAACCTCAGAACCCGAAGATCTTAAAACTCCCAAGACCAACTCCAGAAACAACAGGTTTCTCAGCTCTCCGCCAGAAAGCAAAAAATTCCCAGAAAAATCTTCAAAGAAATTGAGTAAATCCGCTTGTGGGTCGAGAAATTTGAGGAATTTTAGTTCTGGGTTGAGGAGATCTCCAAGGCTGAATAGTTGCGCAGAAGTGTTTCGGAGTCTTAGACGGTCTCCGAGGTTTACTAATCAGCAAAATGTAGATT
The DNA here is from genome assembly GCA_030445155.1 of Quercus variabilis. Lineage (NCBI taxonomy): Eukaryota > Viridiplantae > Streptophyta > Magnoliopsida > Fagales > Fagaceae > Quercus > Quercus variabilis. The sequence goes on along the minus strand of CP129450.1, from coordinate 34,577,399 downwards.
GTGAGGAGAAAGTTTCAACGAAAACAAGGAAATCTGATGTTGGGTTGAGTAGTCGTGGGAATATGAGTTCTGGGTCGAGGGAGGCTTCAAAATTGAATGGTAGTGTTGAGGAAGTTGTAGGGCATAGACGATCTCAGAGGGTTTCTAATCAACGAAATGTTGTTGATGAACATGTGGAAGAGAGTGGCAGTGGCACGTCTTTGGATGAGGTGGATTTAACAGACGATGAAAAGTCTTTGGATGAAGTGGATTTAACAGATGATGAAAAAGCTGACAAGGTTGTGAATTCTTGTGAACAAATTGTGAGGAAACGTGAGAGGAGGACAAGGAGGAGTTCTATTAGTCCGGAAGCGGTTATTGTGGAAGACGAAGAGAGGATGGCTAAGGACATTGGGAAAAACAGGAAGCGAAAGCGAGATGAGGAAGATCGTGGGATGACTAAGGAGTGGACAAAGGAACAAGAATTGGCTTTGCAAAGAGCCTATTTTGTGGCAAAGCCAACACCCAATTTCTGGAAGAAGGTTTCCAAACTGGTATTTTTCTATTTCTTTGATTCTATGGCCTGTAATTTGCTGTTTTTTTTTTTTTTTTTTTTTTTTTTTTGTTCTGTTTGTTTATATTTACATGAGGTAAGTGTGCTTTGGGGAAAGGGCATAGGTTTGTTGATTTCTTTTATAAGTATAGTCTTGGAATAGAATTTGCAAGAGCTAGGATCATATTCTTTTCAAGGAGTGGCAAAAGTTGCTTACTTATTGGGAACTAGGTGTCTTTCAATAACATGTTGGTAGAGTTTAAGTCTTACAGTTGAGATTGTGTAAATTTTGTTAGCTTCCATAAACTTTATGAACTACTGTTTTTTGGAGATGTCATTGTTCAACTTGGAGTACAAGTCTAGGTACTTCCAACCAATTGCAGGACTTATAAGAGAGCTTCGAACCTCTATTGTCATTTCAAATAATAGATATTAACATAAAAGCCCATACTAGAGTCAGTTGTAAAGTGTCTATACTTGTTATATTCCAAATTGTTTGGATTGGATTAGATTGTATGAAGAGTGATGTTTTGTGGACGTCTGTTGAGTCCTGCATGGGGCACGAACTAGATCAATCTGGGTTATATTAGTATTTAAGAGGAGCCCTAATTGTAATGTAACCAGCCCTTTTAGGGCATAGCATAGATGCAGCTAATCTTCCCTTGGTTGGTGACAGTGATATTTGAAAGATTTAATGGTTGTGTATCTAGTATGCCTTTTTGATCAATGCTATGCAGACGGGAGTCATGGGACAGGTGAAAGAAAGGAAAGAAATTGAAAAACTGAGAAGGAAACAGAGAATGAAATTTGAATTCAAGATTTAATGGTTGTCTGCATCTGTTATGCCATTGATCAATACAATGCCAGATGCACTGGTGAAAGAAAGGAAAAGAAGAAAATGAAAATTTGAGAAAGAAAGAGAGAATGAACTCTGTATTCAAGATTTGATGGTTGTGCATCTGGTATGCCTTTGATCAATGTAATGCCAGATGGCACAGGTGAAAAGAAAGGAAAAGAAGATACTGAAAAACTGAGATGGAAAGAGAGAATGAATCTGTATTCAATCATTTGTCAAGCACTGATACTAACTTAGGTAAGTCTGTTAAGTGTTAACTGCTGTTTAACTAATCTAGGTGCTGTTACTAACTGCAAGGAACTGTTTAACTAACTTCACTGCTGTTGATCACTTTTTGTTAAGACACAGCGCCTTGATGAGCTGCAGTATGATCACTAACACTATTCTGTCAAAAAAATGGGGGAAAAAGGGGGAAATTAACCTCTCTTTTTTTGTATGAAGTCATAAGAGAACTAGATAAGGACATATTGCATCAGTTTGTTGTGATTATCAACTACATATTCAATCAACAAATTTTTAACGTAGTATTGGCATATAAGTCTTGTTATTAGATTTATATGAAAAATATAATTGAGAATGTTATGCTAAAGCCTGCTGTCAGCATTTACTTCCTCTTTAATATTTATTTAGTGCACTAACTCTGCCATTTTTAATCGTGGAGTTAGCTTTATCAACAATGTTTATTCAAATTTTATCAATGGTGAAATTATATCCATTCAAAAATATATCACAGGTGCCAGGAAAGTCTGCACAGGAGTGCTTTGATAAAGTTCACTCTGACAATTTAACCCCACTTCAACCTCAGCCTCGATTGAGGACTAAAAAAGCAGAGTCTTCACCCATTCACAATTTTTCTCTTTCAGAAAGTAAATTGCTTAAGCCAATGGTTAAAAGGTTGAGTTGCAATAAACAGAAGACTCGCCCTGGACGAAAAATTTTCAGACACTTAATACAAAAGCATTATTGTGTGGACCAGGATTATGAGGCAGATCTATTTTCAGTACTTGAGCCCAATATGGATCCGTCTACTCAAGCTATTCAACCGGGTGTTATACTTTCCACTCCAATGCAGTCTTCAGGAAAACAAGGATTTCTTAAAAAGTGCCATGAGAGACCTTCAAGCCATAAAAAGCCCCTTTCTAGATTAAGTGGCTCATCGTTGACAACCCTTGCTAGTCCCCCAGTACTGAAGCAGGTCAAAAACAGGGTCTTACATGATAAGTATATTGACCAATTACATTGCAGGGAAGTTAAAAGAAAAGCAGCATCAGCACGGGCACGCAAGTTCTTTATCGTTAAAGAGGATAGAAAAGATATCCCTGTTCAGAATATTGACGTTGTTAGGGCTGCAAAGAATGCCTTGGCATCTGATGCAAGAGACGTTATCAGTCAGTATCAACACTTACAAGCTAATGCCATGAGCAACTCTGATTCCAATGATGATGATAGTGTTGATAGCGATGATGATGAAAATGAAGATGGAACTTAGTTCTTGTTCTAGTTGAAAGTTTTCAAGATCGATTAGTATGTAGTTTTCTTCATATTGCTAATGGAAGCTGCCATGTATAACTGGTGACTTTTGTATCTAACCCATTTTGGAAATCCTACACTTGGTAAATTTGATTTTTGCTAACGTAAGGGTGAAATTTACCTTCATGGGTTCATTCCTTTGAAATTTAGGAGAAGCTATTTTTATTTTTTATATTATAAATTTTTTTAATTACTTAATTAAAAAAGAAAAAGAAAAAGAAAAAAGAGTTAATTGTGATAGACCAAAAATGTATTGACCTTTTGTGATGAATTAATTAATTAATTAGTCAAGTTAATTAATTCAATTAGCATGTAATACGCGTGATAGCACAAATAAATCACCAATTAAATTAATATGTAGTAGAAAATAAATTTGATACGGTAATTTGTTTACGAATAAGGAAAACTTTCAAGGTAAAAACCCCACCAGATGATTTTAAGGTCACTACTTTTGAGAATTTACTATTATCACAATAATCGGTTATAAGTAAAGGAATCCCAATACCTTATACTAACTTAAAATTGAACCTTTACCTCAATATCCAATTGAACTTGTTCTGTAGTGACAATCTCTCATTTTCAATGCATGGCTCCTAGTAAGTATGTGACTAACCAGTCGATGCACGAATCTAAATACGTAACTAACCACCAACTTGAGAAGGATGTTGACTGCAAAGTTCTTCAGTTCATCAACACGATGAAGATCACGAAACTCCTTGGTTACAAAACCCTACAACGTATAAACACAGTAACTTCTTGAAGAGAAAAATAAACTAGGGCAAATTGTCTTCAGTCACAATATGCTTGGAAAAAAAAATCTTTGCATCAAGTTGCATTCACTTGTATTAGCTGTGACGGTCCTTAAAATAATCCTTATATATGTTTAGGGTTGTAAGAAAAGAAAACCTAAACATGTATACACGGATTGGAGTAAAATCAAAATTGAAAATCTGATTTTCTTAAATCTCAATAGATAGGGTATCTATTGAGCAGCTTTCGAGTATCGGGCAAAATCTGTCTTTTAAACCTCGATAGATGCTATCTGTTGAGTTAACTGTTGAGCTTTAAAATTTAGCATTTCTTTACTTGATTCTTGAATAGATTTACATGACTTTAACATTTAGACTTGAAACCTTGTTCCTTAAAGTATTAACCACATTTTAGATCTATCCAATTACAAGTAAAGTGCGTTTTGTCGAAGGATTAGCCAATTCTACATTGACATGTGTTCCTAACATGATTCACATATGTTTTAACAAATTGATCAACCAATAAATAAAAAAATTTGTTAGTATTTTTTTTTAAAAAAAAAATCTAAATTTATAATATTTTCAGATGCGACACATTTGGGTTGGATTGTTTCTTATGGATCATTGTATATTTGGGTCTAACCTACCTAAATGGGGAATATGAAAGACTACAGACGATTTTGATGGGTTGGATATGTCGGCTACTTGTTTGACAAACTAAATTCTATGAACCAAAATTTAAGCATGGAGCGTCAATTGTGGGCTTGAAGACAAGAAAGACAGTAACAATTGAAGTATTGTTCAGCTGTTAAGTTTGCAATTTAAAAAATAATTTTGGATTGTTTAGCTGTGTTCCTGTTTTGCTTAAATAATTCTCATTCCAAATTAAAACTATTCCAAAGTTCATGAATGGTGTCGTTAAGTATTTGGTAAAGGACAAAAAGTCCTTATCTTATGCTAGAATTTTCGTAAAATGATGAAACTTCAATCCTTATCCGATTCAAGTTAGTCGTGGTTGCACTATTTTAATTAATTGTGCAGGATTTCTTTTGATTAAGGAATAAGAAATCAAACATGGCTTTCAACTTTTTAACCACATATATTATTTCTAGCCCCTTCAGACTTTTAAAGAAGTTTACTTTGATCATTACTATCAAAATTATGAAGCATGCTGTTTTTTCTTCTTTTTTTTTTTTTTTTTAAGAGAAAAGATAGAGTAGCATGCTGTTGAACCTTAAGATGTAGTACTTTTAGGAAAGCTTTGTGGATAGCAATCATTTGGCATTTCCCGCCAGCATTGTTCAGAAAAAAAAATTTAGGATTTTGCTAAACCAGGTGGGGATCATACATAATCATACTATACAAAAAGAGAGGAAAAATAATAGCGACAATGAAATTCTAAACCAACCCCTGTATACACTATCTCTCTCACAACAAATAGGTCCCACAATTGGGACCCACCTTTTGTGAGAGAAACGGTATATACCCAAAACAAGATATAATTTTTCCTACACTAAGTGTGAAATGCCATTTGGGCTACAGCCCATTGATGAAAATTCTACTTGGGATTCCTTTGGGGGTCTATTTTGTGTGGAGGTGCTTCCTTAAGAACTCTTAATCTGCTACATGACTGAGTATCAATCCTGGATTGCTTCTAAAATCAACTTTACCGTACTAATAATAGAATATTAAAGTACTACCAAGGAAATTAAGTTTGCTAATAAGTCACTTCTGTCTTTTATTTTTTATTTATTTTATTTTTTTGGCTCTTTTTTAAAGTTTCCCATATGAGCATGAAGTAACTTACCCTACCAAAAGCCTAAAAAAAGAAAAAAGAAGAAGAAGAAGAAGAAGCATGGAGTAGATATACAGTACTAAAAGAATTGAATAGAACATTGGAACTTGCGGCTCGCCTGGTTCAGTCCTGGCTTTGCTGTCTCTGATTTGCTCCGTTTGCTTAGTTGCTTTCAGATATCTCAATGGCTGCCACTCCACAATCAATAAGTTTCATTGGAGTTTAGACACGAGTGCCATGTTGATAACCATAGTACTGGTTCTTGAACTGGACTCCACTTTTGCAACTGGTTCATGGTCCACCGTCTGTGGTATACTGGTATTACATGAAACATAAATCTACTATATAGACACCCCCCCCCCCCCCCCCCCCTCTCTCTCTCTCTCTCTCTCTCTCTCTCACTCACTCTCAGACACATACATAATAAACTAGATTCTGATGTCAAAAGTTAGATTCTTCTAAATTATATTCTATCAAATTACCAAAAAAAAAAACTACTATAACTAGATTCCTCTTGTCTTAGACCTAGCTATTAGACTGTGTATTTATTCACCATAATAGGTTACTCTTTTATCAGGGCTCATTTGGTAAAAAAGTTTGAGTAACAATGTTTGTATTTTTTTGAAATACTAATGAATAAAAAAATATAAAAGAATGTGAAAATATATAATATTATTTAACAATTGAAAATGAACTGCAACTCTACCAAATGGAGCATAAATGTTTTGAACTGCAATTAACAGGAAACTTAGTAAATGAAGTTAGTGATAACTAGAGCTACCATTGGAAGACTAATACCCCCATCAAACAAAAAAAGGATAGGAAAGAATAGTTTGATGGCATTCCATTAATTAGCATGGTATGTCATGTTACCGACCATTTTGCCCATTCAAATTGAGTTTGCTGTTTTGGTCATTATGATTTCTATGTTGCTTATCAATAGTGTTCTTCATATTCTTATGTAGATTAAGGGACAACAGGTCACTATTGTTTACATCCCAAATGTGCCAATTATGGTGGATGTTTATGTCCAATATTGCAATATGTATCTATAATCAGTTGTTTCAGCTCCTAGAAAAAACTTTAATCAATCAACAAATTCTGTACATATATTCCACATATGTATACATTCTAATTCCATTAAAAATATTTTCAACAAAACTATTTTGTTATTGATTTATTGATAGAATTCTGAGTTAGAGAGGGACCAAAATGATCCTCGGAAAAAAAAAAATTCTAGTAGACAATACATAATTGCTTTGAGATGGACCAGATAAATGAGTGACACTTTATTTAGAAGACATTATTATGACAACTTCTCACTTGTAAAATTCCTTGAAGAAGAACAACTTTAAAAGCCCATCTCTTCAAGCCTTGTATCCAGAATCCTTTTTCATCTTTTTCTTCTACAGACATCTTCCTCCATAACCTGCGTTTCTAAACAATGCTTGCTTTATGTCTTCAGAACTCACAAATGTTTGCTGCTCAGCTCCCTAACACCATCATATATTGACAAATACACATTAGAAAACACTAAGGGTAATAATAAATAATGTGAGGCGCTTACTAGGACAATGTATATATATACCTCAGAACAAGAAGCATGCATTGAAAAATCATTGAAGCAGCTTATAACACATTGTTGAATCTCAAGGCCTAGTGCTTCAATGGTGTGCACTGTTGATAGCAACAATCCTGGCTTAGCTGCACAGCATATACCAATCCGGGTATCCGTGTCTTTCCTCTCCACATCAAACTGTGAAGTCATGGAGGCATAAAATTCAATTCAGTAACTGAGTAATATATAGGACTTAATGGGTAGTAATAAAAGTGCAAGACAAAAAATATTACCTTTGGGGAATTTCTCACCAATACTTCATTTGGCTTTAGCTCCTTGGAGATGCCCATTAAGTTAAGCTGATTTTTAGACTCTTCTGTTTCTTCTTCTTGCAATTTATTGATTCTTTCCAGGAGCTCTTTCATGTAATCTATGGTGTCTCCGAGTATAGATGTTCTGTCCATCTGCTAACATTCACATTCTTCAATTTAATCTTAGTGATCATGAAAATTATTTTATATTTTAATGGTATCTCTCCCTCCCTCTCTTTCTATATATATATATATATATATGCACACAGCACACATGAATTGGCCAACTTCAGAAAGAAAATACTAAGAGATTTACTGTTTATGGAACAACAAGAACAGAAGAAAATTTTAGATCACCTTGCTTATCTTAGGAACTATTGATCTGAGCATGGAAAGGCGGTCATTTAAGCGCTTCCTTCTTCTTCTTTCTGCCATTAGATTCTTTGAGGGCTGCCCTTCTAACTTCTTAGACTTACTCTTTTTTTCTCCGCAGAAACCCATGTTGAAACCTGGAATATCAGCAGCTTGTTCCATGACTTCCATCTCAACTTTGCAGCCAGAACTATTTCTCTCTTGCAAACTGAGATTTTCACAGCCAAGAAAACCAAGCTCTTCATCCTCCACCATCGATGGATAATCTTCTTGGGATAGAAATGGGAGTGGTTTTTCATTCTTTGAGTATGATGTTTCAATCTCTGTGAATCCATCAAGAAAAGGGTAAGCTTGGTCACTAAAAGGACATTCAAAGCTGGGTCCTGTTGGTGTGGAGAATCCTACAAATGGAGGAGCTGTTGGAGTAGCCAAAACTGGGTTCTCTTCTATGGCATCGAAGTTCCACCCATTAGGGAACAACTCGTTCACTCCATTAGAAAAAGCACTCCAAGTGTCTCTTCTTGGAGCCAGCAACTCCTCCAAGAAACCATGTTGTGTGAGCTCCATCTATCTCTCTCCCTCTCTCTCAAACACAGATCTTATTATAAAGTGGTGAAAGAAATAGTCCTCCAAGAGAGAGTCTTAGTGAGAAAGAGAGACTTATTAATAGCACGAAGCCGCACCAAGTTGAAGGGTATATATAAAAACATTTTATTATAAGCTCGGGTCCATTTTTCATAAAAAAAATGCCTTGTGTTCATTATAGTGAGTTTTGTATGTAGTAGCACCTAGAGCTAGCCTCAGATGGAAATGGAATCTACTTTTGGTACCTTTCTTTCTTTCTCTCTCTCTCTAGTTGATTTTTTTTTTAATTAACTCTCTCTAGGTTGATTAATATCTTTTTCACCGAAATTATCAATTGGACAAGTTTAATATTTTTAATTCCAATTCCCTGAAACCTTTGACCCATGGAGTTCGTATTTGGAAAACTTCTTCAAACTTCTATCATATTTTTTTTTATTAGATAAGAATTTAAAAATTTTAATAGTTAATTTTAATATTTTTTTATAGTTAAATTTTAATAGTTAAATTTAATATTTTTATTATATCTTTTATACTTGTAAAATTTCATCAAGAAAATAAAAAATTAGTATTTATATTATTTATTAAATGTTTAAATTTCAAAGTTTTGTGGTCTAAAACTATGTATATAAATAAGTTTATTGAGCAAACAGTAAATAATATTTGATTTGAATGAAATTTGACATGTATGTTAATATAAAGAACATGTAGTCTAATTGTTAAATTTTCAAAATTTATATCAAATAAAAAAGATATAAGAAGAGTTTAAAGGATTTCCCTCCAAACTAGTTTTGGAGAGAAACCTTATTCTAGTAACTTAGCATGATAGACATTTAAAAAAAAAAAAAATTTAATGTGAGATAACTACAGGTTCCTTTTGTATGTCTAAATAACATCTTAAAAATTACTTACTGATTTATTTTGGGTATATAATCAAAATTAGAAAAATAAAACTTGCTAGTGTTCAGTGTACTTGATGGAACTAATCACTACTTCAACCTGCAACCTTAGACTCACAAGGTGATACCACATAGTCTTCTTAGTTCCTATTTATTAAGTTCCCTTATTAAATTATCAATTTTTTCAAAAACTTTAACTACTGTAAAATAATAAATTTAATCATTTAACTATATATTTCTAACAGACTCCTTGGTGGTTTAAAAATTACTTATTGATTAACATAATTAATGCAACCCATATCTTTTTTATTCTTTTTTTCTCTCTCATAGCAATAAATCCATGATGATCTCACATCTAATACTTTTTTTTTGAGAAAGATCTCACATCTAATACTCTAATTAGGAACACATTATCTTATAAAATGGTCTTTCGATCTTACATATTATGAGAGGATAATTTTATTAGACTGTGTCATTGTCTCATACTTTCCCACTATGGCGGTTGATTGTTCATCAATTTTTCTCATCATAAAAACAATGTTCAAATTGCCTCTAGATTGGTCTTGGGACCAATGTCTGGCTAGTCCTGTACTTCTTTGTCATGAATGGGTTTTCTTTGTTAACTCAGTTTGCTTAACAATAAAAAAAAAGGACGTTATATTAATTTTTTCAATAATCCTAGCAAGAGAAAAGAAAACACTTAAGAAAAAGATTTTATAGACACGACTAACGATAAAATTCTCTATTCATTTAATTAAGGAATAAAAATTCTGACACTGCACTTGACAAACCATAAGAAAAGAGGAGCTGAAAAAAAAAAATCCCCAAACCCATCCCCCCTCCCCAAAAAATAAAAAATAAAAAATCAATTTGGTGGAATGAGTATATTTCTTGAATGCTACTACAAATTATTATATTCCGTACATGCATAAAGCAATGATCAATTATGTTTTTTTTTTTTTTTTTTTTTTTCCATACATTTACTTGTTCACAAACTGCCCTTAAGCAATAAAGTAGAGTTCAATGAATAATTACTCGAACTTCATTTGTTACTTTACTAACTTAAGATAGCTATAAATGCATTAATTAGTTTCAACACTCCCACTTAAAGCATTTTCTGACTAACTTGAGCATTTCTCTTAAGTGAATAAAATTTTCATTGGAAAGCGCCTTTGTGAAATGGTCAACAATTTGATCATTTGCTTATAATATATGGGACATGTTAACCAATACCCTTACAGTATTGGTTTATGAACTATTTTTAAGAACATTTTTTTTTGGGAGAAAGATAAAACAATAACTATTGTTGATAGCTTTTTATATTTTCCATAGAAGTGATGTCAAAACTTTCTTATTGTGATTTATGGGAAATGTTAACGAGTGCCGTTGGGGCATTGATTAAGAATCTATTTTAAGAAAGTTTTGATATCACTTTTATGAGAAATGAAAAAAACTGTCAAAACATTAATTGCTTTTTTTTTCTTTTCCTATAAAAACTTTCTTTAATTGGATTGTTAATTAATGCCCTACGGCATTCGTTAACATGACCCATGCTTTATTAACAAGGGTGTGGCTTTTGTCCAGTGTCCTGTGACATTGAACCCGTTGTGATCATGACACGTGTTCATTTTCGGACAAGTGTCATGATCGCAGTAGGTTCAGTGCATTAAAGACACTGGACAGAAGTCACACTATATTAGCAATTGCCCTAAAGACATCTGTTAATATGACCCATAATATATTAGTTCTATCTTGTCATTTTCAATTACTTCTTGTATAAAGTGGTATTTGATGGATATGTGCCCTGTGCATTCATGGCTAACAACATTCTAAATAGTGAACTTGTTGTCGCAACATATCTTTGTAACTCTTTCCTGTTTCTTCCTAATGTCTTCCAAAAATTTTCGCAACCAAATTGCTTGAGATGAAGTTGGTTAGCTGTCACATAGTTTTTCTAAAGGGCGTGGCTTCCAGTGTCCTGTGACACTGGACTCGTTGTAATCATGATACGTGTTCATTTTTGGACACATGTCATGATCGCAGCGGATCCAGTGCACTGAAGGCACTGGAAAGAAGTCACACCCTATTAATAATTGTCCTAAAGGCATCCGTTAATATGACCCATAATATATTAGTTCTATCTTGTCATTTTCAATTGCTTCTTGTATAAAGTGGTATTTGATCAATGGATATGTGCTCTGTGCATTCATGGCTAACAACATTCTAAATAGTGAACTTGTTGTCGCAACGTATCTTTGTAACTCTTTCCTGTTTCATCCTAATGTCTTCCAAAAATTTTCGTAACCAAATTGCTTGAGATGAAGCTGTTTAGCTGCCACATAGTTTTTCTGAAGATTGTGTCGCACAATTTTGCTTGTTTGAAGCTCAAGAAAATATTCCTAATCCAAATTTGCATACATAGCTCGATGTGCTTTTTCAATCATCAACCGATCTTGCAACTCAAAATATAATTGAACAAGGTTTTGGAAATGGGTTGGCAACACATAATAATTTTAAACCTAACATGTTGTAAGATGGCTCTAATACTGAAATATACTGGGATTTAGTGAAATAAGATGATGTTTTCATAATAATGGAGAAAAGGAATTATATATATATATATATATATATAGAAGTTCATGTTAATAGGTGTTCTTAGAGTAATTGTTAATTAATCTTTTTAGAAAAATTTTAATATCACTTTTATGAAAAATATAAAACGTCATAAAAAAATATTTTGAAGATACTGCTACAGATCATTGTCTTTGATCATACATAAAAGAATGGCCAACTAAGCCTTTTTATACTTGTTCATGTGCATTAACCCTCAAATAATAAAGTAGAGTTACTTGAATAGTTACTTAAGCTTCATTTATTACTTTACTAACTTAAGGCTGCTGAGAAAATGCATTGACTTTGATACTAAGCATACATTAGGCTTTGAAAAAAAAAAAAAAAAAAAACAAAACTAAGCATGCATTGCAAGTATTGTCGAAATCATAGTTATCAAACCACACTGGAGATTGACCCGGCTAAAAAATTGGTTTATTGGTTTAACCAGTGGTTCATTGGTTGAATTATAAGTTTATTACTACCTCCGTCCCATTTTTTTTTTTTTTTTGTCCTCTATTCCATTTTGAGATGTCCAAAAATATTGTCCTGTTTCTAAAAAATAAAAGTCATTAATTTATTAATGTTTCTATTATACCCCTATTAATTTACTAATTCAATTTTTTGATAAATTTTTTAAGGGTAATTTTGGAAACTTATATATTTTTAAAAGATAGATAAGACTATAAATAATGTTCCCTTAAAAAGTTTGACTTTTCAAACAGGACAAAAAATGGGGATGGAGGGAGTAATTAATTAATATATTTTATAATTATAAAAAGCAAATAAAATAAAATAAAAATACTACATTTAGGTAAATTAATAAATTATAACAATAAAATAAATTACATCACATCACATAAAGTTAGAGAGAAAAAAAAAAAAAAAAAAACACATCTCATCAAATAACTAAGTTATATAGTCCAAAAGTCTTGAAACAACATATCTCATAGAAATTCAAAAGAAAATTTTAGCTTAATCATTAAACCCTAGAGCATAACAAAATTATTTAAATCTCTAAATACAATTAATGACTTTAAAGTTCAATGACTTCAGTAGTTTAGTTAAGTATTTTTGAGTTTTTTCACAAATACACATGGTATTTTTTTTCTTTTATCTACGCGCGGGTTAAAAAGATTAACCTATGTAATCTGTTGGTTTAGATGGTTTGATAATAGGTCATTGCAAATCTGGTATTGCAAATCCGGTATTTTACACCAAACCATTCTGGATGATCAAATTTCATGGTTTAATCAGTAGTTTGGTACGGATTTAATAACTATGGTTGAAATAACTGTTAATTAAAAGGACCTCCGGTGATTTCTGCATTATTAGAAACATGAAATGTCTAGCCTGTGAAGGAGCTAGCCGTCACCTTCTAAAAAGTATTATTAGTCATTCATGAAAACGAAGCCTGGGTTACAGGAGAATTACTACATCACTTGCACAAAAAAAATGTGTGAAAATGGCCTAGACGAAGCCTGTAAGAATGTGGAAACGAATAAAATGGCTACGTCACTTAGAGAATTGCTAGCATTGTTACCGGAGGATCCAGCTATTGCACCATGCAATAGTTAATTAATGAGTGAGATTTGGATCTCATGCAATAATTGCATGATGCAATTACCATGGTGTTATGAGATGAAAAGTTTAAAAGGTAAAAAATTAAAAACTTAAAAAAAACTTCTGATCCTAATCAAGATTGAGATTAAAAGTGATTTTTTAGTTATTTATTTTATATAGATCTTGTAACTAAAAATTGCTAGCATACAATGCCTATAATTAAATACCTAATTAATGTTGGTATTATATTATTCTACAAGACAAGTAGTTTTTTTGGCACATACTAGTTGTTGGAATATTCACATGTGAGTAGTGTGCTTGGTTAAGTAATAAAGTCTCACATTGGATACTAATAAAAAAAAAATGCAAAGTTAATATAACATAGTTGAATTCATACTCATAATAAGGCTTAAACTTTTTAGATTAAGTGGTGTTTTTATATATTATATTAACCACTCAAGAAATCTCTCCAAGACGTTTCTCTCTCCAAAAAATAGTATCAAAGCAGAAAGGCAAGTGTGGTACTAGGTGTTTTCATATGTTATATTAACTGTCTCTAATGTGTTTCTTTTCCCAACACTATCTAATTGCTTCCTCATTATTTATATAATTAGCTTATAATAAGGACTTCTTTTGGATCAAGTTCTATTGGAAAAAGTGTACTGCATGAAATGTGATTTTATTAGCAAAATTACCATTGATAAGAGCGAATAACTTCAATTGTGACTTATTAAACCATGCAAAATGCGAAGGATGGCCCAATAGTTATTAGCAATAATCAGATGGAATTGAAAGGTAAGAAGGAAAAACACCATAAAATGACTTGGCTTGACAATGTAGTGCGGTTGGTGAGCTCGGCAGTCGGCACTTGGTTTGGGCGGTGGGCACACACACAAACTGTGCAACAGCATCTTAAATTTGTGTTATGCCATCATGAATTATCATTATTAGTGCTACTTGTTTATATCATTAATGAAAGACTTTTATTTTGTGAGAGGACAATAATGGTTAAAGAAGGGAGACGCTGCACTAGCTTTAAGAGAATAATCCTTCTAAAAAGAAAAGGCTTTAAGAGATCATAATTACATTAATTAGCTCCCAGCTAATGAATGTTGCAAATGGAGCTCTAATTGATAAGCTGATACAGTCAAGTTCTTGAATTTCAGGGGACAGGAGAGTTAATTACTTACTGTGCCTAGTAATGTGTTCTTTAATGAGCACATGTCCATATTGCAGTAATGTAATCGGACCTTTAATCATTCACATTGATCCCCTCTCCACCTCTAACATGGGTACCAAATGGTTCTTCTCCCTTAACTTTATTGTCTCAAGCAATCAGAAAGTTCCTGTGTAAAAAATAAAATGAAATATTACTTCTTAAATACTGAATAATTATTCTCAAGAGTCAATCAAACCAGAACTAAAAAAAAAAAAAAGAAATCTTTTACAATAATACACTCGACCATGGCTTAAATCACTTAAAAAAGATGGTTGGTTTGAATTGATTAAAAGGAGATAAATTTCATGATAGAATTAGAAGGATCGAGATCATTATTTCCTCTGATTTTTCCCTCTGAGTTAGGTATATATAAAACAAGAAAATTGAGGTAGTTTGTTAACTTGTTTGTTTACTTATAGTTTTTACTTGGTGCTATAATTTTTTTTTTCAACTGTTATATATACAATGAATTTATTAATGTTTATTACAATTTTCAAATCAGTTATGAAAATTTAATAATTATAAAAATCGATTGAAATGGCACAACTTTTTATTTATTTAGAAAATGGTAAATTTTTCATTGAAGTTTATACTTATGTCAACAATATAATTGGTAAGACAATTTGGATTAATTTTTATTGATAAGAAATAGTTTTAAATGGGTGGCTTGATCTTGTGCTTTTATGAATTTGCCAATTTTCCTTTATGGGTATGGCGGTGGCTATTCATGGTGGTTGGTGGCTTTTCTTCGTGAATGTTAGTTGTGATTTGTTTTGGGTGAAATGGAGGTTTGGTCAACATGGATTTTGTTTTAGCCATCGGCAAGGCAATTATTAGGTGTTGATTTTCCTCATGTAGTAACTAGGGTTTGAATTGCTCGCGGGATATTCGCAAGACTACTATTTGTAGTGTCAATGTGTGAGTTATTGGGTATTTTGATCAAATTCATAAATATTTTAATGTTATAATTCTTGCATGCGACATAAATTTTGACACAACTTAATGACATGTTATGTGATGGTGTTCAGTTTTGATTTGGTTTCTACGTACTAACTTGCACAGTGTATGTATCGGGAAACTTTAGTTGTAATTACAAAATAATAGAGAAAATGTATTTACTACATGTATCAAAAAAAGGATTTTTTTTTTAATGTAAAATTTCGGTTAGAATTTTGGAAAAACTATTGTATATGTTCTGGGCTTATACTTTTTTTTTTTGGATGAAATGTTCTAAGCTTATACGGTGTCTTTTTTGATAAGCACAAAAATAATTTGTACAATTAACGTACAGTTCACAGTTCACACACTATAAATGATGCCAAACACACGTATCAAGGTGATTCTCAAAAAAAAAAAAAACACACGTATCAAGGAGACTATTCGACAAAGAGTTACCCCGACAGCGTGAACATAATCGGCAGGAGACAAGGACAGATGACTCATATGCTCTACTGTTTAAGCAACCAACAAAAATTCCACTATGCGCCAAACTACTTTAAAAAAAATAGATGGTATATATAATTCATTCTTATAAAATCTTTATATATATATAGTTTTTCATTATTCTGTCTGTTAACTTTAATACACCGTTCATGCATTGATGTGATCTTTATCATGCATTACTCAATTAAATATAATTTGATATCTTTTTATTTTCTTTTCCCATTTTTTTGTCACTATATCTATTTTTGTTTAAACTTTAAAACTTATTATGAACAAAAAAAAAAAAAAAAAAAAAAAAACTTTAACCGTTCACATTATGAAATTGAAAGAGAAACAATAACTAGTAAAGTAGTAAGTCATATAAATTTTAGAAACTGATATAATCATTAATATTATAAACTGATATAATGTGATACAACTCACAAATTAATAGTAATTTTAGCATTTTATTTTATTTGATTTTATTGTATAATATCATCAATGGATCCAAGTGGGTACGTTTGAATATGTACAACGTGTCAACTTCTTCTAAGTGCCCAATTAATGCTTTATATTTTCTATTTGCTTTGTCCTCTTTTGCATTCAACCTTATATATATATATATATATTAACTTTGATGAATAGATTGCAAATGTTTGATACCTTTGTACAACTATTATATCTGTGCACTAGTTGATCCGTTCAAAAAAATTCTTATCAGAAAAGAAAACCAATATAAACGTAATTAATTAAATATCATTGTCAGGCACTTCATGTTTTGGCTTATTGGTTTCAGCAAGGCATGCACGGAGAACATCTTCCCTCGTATATTTGGATTTAATCCAGTTGTTGGTGCATAGGACCCATTATCAGTTGACGAAAATATACATAAAAAAAAAAAATTTATCAAACTTTTTGATTGAAAGCAAAAAGAGAAATAATTGTAGTTGCACATGAATTATATAAATAAAAAAGTTAATATATCCTGTTTAGTTAAAACATTAAAGTATTTAAGTCGACATCATATTATATATAAGATCATGTTATAAGATGTAGATGGACGTAATTGTAGCTTAGCTCCAACACCCCACCCCCACCACCCCCTCCCCACACCCCCCCCACCCCCCCCCCCAAAAAAAAAAAAAAAAAAAAAAACTTTGTATAGACTATATATACTATTTAGGCAAACTTCGATTTTCCTTACTTAAACGGCAAGTTATGACTTATGATAGTCCATTTTCTCTATTTAATAGGATTAGACCAGATTGTTTTGGTTAGGATAATCTGAGAGTAATGCATCTCAAAATATAGTTTTTAAAGTGAAAAAAAAAAAAAATTCTTAACAATGTTATTAATTTTCCAAAATAATCTACCACCTCAAGTACGAATGGCTCATAAAAAAAAAGTTAAATACAGGAATATGGTAAAATTATTGTATCCCAATTTTATTGCAAAATATAATAATCTGTATTTAATTTACGTTTTTTTTTTTTTTTTTTTTTTACTCTATATAGAATTTATTCCATGATGAATACTAATTACCGAAATTGTTAGTGAACAAATGACTACCCTAACCAAAAAGCCTTCACGCTAGAAATTATATTCCAAAACAAACTAATATTATGCAAAAGATGATGGCAAAAAACTACAAATTAGTTTATCCTTTCACTAATTAAACTATGTTTTGTAGTTTTATTTATTTATTTTTATTTGAAAAAATGAGTTTTTCTTCACATTAAGGTGATGAAAAGTGAAGAAAAGTTGAAATATAATTTTTAATAAAAAGAATTAAAAAAAAAAGTATTTTTCCTTACCTGGATTAAGGTGATGCATGGTAAAGGAAATTCGAAATCTAATATACAATTTTGATTTTGGTGTTGAGAGAGAGAGAGATGGCTAGAAGAGGGATGGGGAGATTGTTTTGTGTATAACCGTATAGGAGATTGTGTGCTAATTTTGACAACAAATTATGTGGAAGATAGGCTAACAAAAATTGAAGCTTTAATCTATTAGGGAAAAATGATTGTAGATAATAATTCAAAACACTCTTAACGTTGTTCTTTTTTTTTTTTTTTTTTTTTTTTTTATAATTTTTTTTTTAAAGAAGAAAAAGATAAAAAAGGGTTTTCGATTAGATTTTATTTCTATTTGCCAACTTTTTTGGGGTATTCTTTGGAGTGGGGAAGACAGTACATAGTCCACCTATACTTTCCATTTTTTGGTTTAAACTAATTATTGACTCACAATTTTGACGTCTTTTCCTTTTTTAATGGAGACTCTAGGCAATGGCCTAAGCAACCTAGGCCAAGATTTGGCCTTGAGTGTGATGTATTTTTATGGTGTATGGTGTCTGTAAGCATCACCCTGTAGGTTGCTTGGAATTTCACTAGACTTAATGATTATTAGAAAGCATCTTGTCTAGCCTTCTTTCAATCCCAAATTTTTAACAAAGTTTTTCATTGGGTTTGGCTTACGTCCAATATTTTTTAACTGAAATCTCCTTTTATTTAAATAAAAAATTGCTACATCATCCATTAACTAAATAAAAGATGAAGATTAAAATTTACTATCACTTACTATTGTATATTTAAAATAAAGGGATATGTCTAGTTAAAAAAATACTGGAGATAAACCAAATCATTTTTTCATTTTGGTGGACATAATTAAATTAAAAAGTTTTTCCCAAACTTTTCTAAACATTTCAAGTAAAATTATACAATGCTTAGAGAATCAAAAGTACAATAATATTGTATTCATTCTTCTCATATGAATAGTGAATTTCACCCTAATTGTTATATGATAACGACATTATTGTACCATCGGGATATTGTATAATTACTCACAATTATGGCATTTATAAGTCTCTCTCTCTCTCTCTCTCTCTCTCTCTCTCTCTCTCTCTCTCTCTCTCTCTCTATATATATATATATATATATTAATAACAAATTCTTTAGATATTTTGTTTATCCTTTTTTATGCCAATACGCTCACATCATTCCACATCATCATTACAATATAAAACTTTTATGTTTATTTTCATTACACGTCAATTGCAACCTATTAGAAGTCAATAGATAAAACAACCCAACACTAAACAAACAATGGAAGATTTTGACTTTTTGGTTGAATTTTTATTTGTTTCACGTAAGCTTTGGAGAGTCCAACATCAACATTATAATTTAGTTTTTTTAATATGTTAGTTAAAACAAACTAGAACGCACTGAATAAAATAAACTATCAATAAACATATTTTGATTGAGTTCTGTTTGGTCTTTTCTAAAAAAATCAAATTTATAACGACGCATCTCTACTATGAATTTTATGATTTTACCTTTTTATTTTGTGTGCATCATTCATAAAAATAAAATAAAAAATTGTTAAAATTTTCCATGATTTTTTTTTTAATTATTATTTTATTTATAGGATGCATCATATATGTTAGTGACTACTTCTTTGAATCATAAAGTAGAGGATGCGATTATATTGAAGAACACCATAAGATCGTTATTGCACGAAATTGGAAAGGAGGTGAGTTTTAATTACTCGTGTTTCTTTTATTAAGTAATTAACTTAGAGAAGGTGAAAAGTGGATAAGGTGAATTTTTATTACAAGGTTTAATAAAGGTTCGAAATAATAATATGAGAACTTCAGGTGAGCCTTTTCTTCTCTATTATTTATATTTTCCCTACAAAATTAGGATGCATTTGGATTTGGGAACTTAAAATTAATAAGCTCGAAGAACAATGCTAGTATAACCTGCTTGAGATGAATTTTAGCAGCATATAACAGATTTAACTTTCGAGTGTTTTGTTTCTTTTCTATTTTTTGGTAGAAAAAGAAACTTCATTAACTAAGCTAAAGAGCAAATAGAGTCTTAAGAAAATGCCTATTAACATACAACCCAATCAAAACTGAATCCAGATTATTTAACAAATCCACAAGCGGACTATCATATAAAATAGAATATTTATATAGATGCGTGTACATTCTAGTTAGGTCATCTACAAATTTGTTAGATTCACAAAAGTAAACCACACCAGGAGGGGGAGGGGGGCAGAGAAGCTAAGAAACCAATTGCACGCAGTCATTCACAATAGAAGAAACTACATTATTAGAGGAGTTAGGATTTTCAATCAGGCCAACTATAGATTTAGCATCTAGTTTTATCCCAACAACAGATAAATGAAGGTTTTGACACCGATGGAAGCCATCACGCAAGGCCCACAATTTTGCTACAATGCTGATAGCAATACCATTTTTTTTTTCTTCGAGAAACCCCCAACTAGATTCTCTGTGTCATCACGGATGATCACTCCCCTCCCCCCAAAAAACACAAATCAAGCTAGGCATTCTGAGCGAAGAACTTTCAATGTTTAGTAGCATTTGTGATGTTGTGGATTTGAAATAGTTTTTACATTTACACACACGAGTATATACCACAAAATTAAAATTTTTTTTTCTTTTAACATAGATATGCTATTTTAATGTAAACAATAACATGTGAAGAAAAAGAATTTTATAAAATAAATAAATGTAAACGAACATCATAAGTGCTACAAATTTTTATTTCCTAATGTGTTTATGAGAAAAACCAAACAAAATGAGTAAGAATCCAAAAGTCTTTATATCATAGACATAGTTGCATTGGCATTTGCGCAGAAAGGGCAAGGCCTTGTGACAAGATCACGAGAGTGAGTAATTAATCAATCATACGTGCGTACGTAGACATAGATAAGGACTAAAGAGAAAAAATGATGCATGAAAAACCGCGGCGATTTTAGAACTGAGCACAGCTATCACATAAATAGAGAGAGTGGTTTTTGTTTTTTCGCTGCGAGGAAATGTGTGTGTGGTAGTCGTACAACACATTTCACACTACACAGTGGGACGTATATAGTAGCTATTTTGTTTTTGTTTTTGTTGTTTTTGTTTTACTTCTTGTCATTTTGCTTTTGCATGGGATTTTAAATTTGATTTTATGATCAATCCAACAGGCAGCGCCCACAATATGAACCTCAAAACCGCTTTTTTCATTCGCTTTTGTTTGCTTTTTTCCTTTGACTAAGGTCCCACATCGATTCTCTCTGCTAAATATGTACTGTTCAGACCGGCCTTCTGCATGAGTCTCGTATGACTCGTGTCAGTTGTGCCCACGTCACACCTACTTACGTGCATTCACATTCTTTATATAAAAAGTCATATATGTAGCATTGCAAATAAAGCTGAGGTTTTAGAATTTTTTATTTTTATTTATTTTTTTTTTAAACTTGAGTTTGTGTAACTTGAATTTAATGTATTATGAACCAAAAAATTAAACAATGCTTCATAATTAAAAATGTTTTAAGATAAGTGAAACTTGAACTTGTTCACTTGATACATGAATTTAACAAATTCGAGTTTTAAAAATGTGCTACATAAATAAATGAGCTTGGGTTGAGTTTTTTCAATAATTTTTTCTTGCAAAAACAGAATATTTGACTAAAAAAAAAAAAAAAAAAAAGCCACAACACCACAACATCAATTAGTGTAGAAAAAATAGGATGAATTATAAATTGCATCATCTAATTTTGTTTAAAATTTAATTTAGTTCTCTAATTTATTTCTATTTAATTTCTTACAATTTTCAAGTTTATTTAATTAAGACTTTTTGTCCACTTTTATTAGATAGGTTGCCGTTAAGTGTCTTAAAACGACATTGTTTTTAGGTATCGTTTAGGAATCTTTAAAAAATTATTGAATTAAATAAAATTGAAAGTTAGAAAACTAAATTAAACAAAAGTAAAGTTAAAAGGCTAAATTTAATTTTAGATAAAATTAGAGGATATAATTTGTAATGTAGCCACAAAAAAAAAAAAAAAACCAATAGAAAATTAGAAACTAACTAATTTTTTGCTTATCAAAGCAATTTGTATAAAAATGATGTTTTGGAAGCCTGAAGAAAGCACACACGATGCTCCCTTTGATGAAACAGAAACTAAACTGTTAGTTTCTAGTAGTAAACATCGAATCCACGTAGAGTTTTTCTAAATCTACCAGAAGAAAATTTGAAAAAACGTTTGTGTTTATTGATAATGGTCTGATTTACCTTTGACCGCTACAAAACATATAAATACTAAGAAAAATGTCTAACACCCTAATTCACATTAATTACACGATTAGGTAACAAAATACCAAAATTTACTAAAAATGGCAAAATTGAGTTAAATGTATAATTATAAACTATTGACCTTAAGAGTTATCCCAAAACAAGCAAGACCAAAACATATAAATACTAAGAAAAAACGTCTAACACCCTAATTCACATTAATTAGCGATTAGGTAACAAAATACCAAAATTTACAAAAAAAAAAAGAGGCAAAATTGAGTTAAATACAGAATCATAAACTACTGACCTTAAAAGTTGTCCCAAAACAAGCAAGACCTTATTATGAATTTTAAGCAAAAAGTTATTAAAGAAACAAATATTACTATAAACAATAAAATCATAGTTTTTAGGGCATAAATTAGGGGTGTCAATTCAGGTTAGCGTGTTGGGTTCATGTCGTGTCAAGATAGGGGTATTAGACTAAATGACTCAACTCTAACCCGATCTATTTAATAATCGTGTCATGATCTTTCAACCCTAACCCGGCCTATTAATAAGGCAGGTTAACCTGACCCAACCCATTTAACACGCTTAATGAACGAGTCGTGTTGGGTTGACATGAATGTATCATAACCCATTTAAACCTATATAATATTAAATATAACTTCCATCTAGAAATAGTTTTTTTTTTTTTTACATCCCAAAAATAGTGCATAAATTTCAAGTCTTTAACCCACATTCAAAATAATATAGTTAAACAAAAATATAACATTCATCTAGTAATAAGTTCTTTACACTTTAAAAAAAGTGCATACACTTCAACTCAAATTCAAAATAACATAGTTTCACAAAAATGAAATAACATAGTTCAACAAAATTATAATATCCTTAGAACTTGCCAAAAACTAAGTATCAATATTGAAAGAATTGGAGCAAACAGTAGTCTAATCTTGACTATGATTACTATTATCATCCATAGATTTTTTGTTGATGTCCAAATTCATAACATCTTCCACAAACTCATCCAATTTCATTTGTGCAAATTCTATGCCAAATACACACACACACACACACACACACAAGAATTAGTAGTTACAAAATATGATCATGCCTCAACAGTTTTAAAAGCAATACCCATTAGATCTAGTTTATAAACTATCTCAATAAACCCACTTGCAAGATTTGCAGACAGTGTCCAATACTAATTCAAACACCAAATAAAACACATGGCACAAGAGTTCAAAGTTAATAGAACAAAAATATTATGCAGAAAAAATTACTACAGAATTTTGAAACATCAAGAAAATGATTTTCTTTAATTCTAAAACTCACTAAACACATGAGAGAGAGAGAGAGAGAGAGAGAGAGAGAGAGAGAGAGAGAGAGAGAGAGAGAGAGAGAGAGCAATAATTGGTTTGAGACTTTGAGTTTGAGAATTGGGTGTGAGTTTTTAAGATAGTAGAGTAAGTAGTACAGCTGAAAAAAAAAAAATAAAATTAGATATTTATATAATGGTTTAGAGATTTAGGGTTTGAGGGTTTAGAGATCTAGGATTTATAAAGTTTCAATTTCAAATTATATCCCTTATAAGTTTTTGAAATTACTCATTTTTCTTTTTAAAAAATATATGTTAGATATAAAAGGTATTTGGCAAATTTAAAATAAAATAAATATTTATTTGTTATATGAGTCAAACGAGTTATGTTAAATAGGTCATTTCAGGTTGACATATATAAATTGGCGTGTCAAACGTGTTTATTGCGGGTTATGCGGGTTGACCCGCTTATGACATGTTTCTTATCGTGTCGCTTTCGGGTCGACCCGTTTATGACCCTAATTCGCAAAAACTAGTGTCGGATTCGTGTCATGTTCATGGGTTGTGTCAAACATTGACACTCTTAGCATAAATAAAGGAATTTGCCATTTTCAAGGGATACCACATAGCAAAGCAATTATTATTGCTTAGGATACCGTTTCGCTTCAGTTTTCCAAATTTCATGCGACTCCAACTCAGAGGCCCATGATTTTTACTTGTGCCTTTTTGCCTTGCGTATTAAATTTAAGCACACGTGAGAGTCCAGGAAAGTCATGATATTCTGTTTTACATAAAAAAATAAATAAAATAAAATAAAGACTAATCATATATTCACATTTTACCATAGTTGGTATAGTATAAAGTGGTAATTAGATAATTTTTAGATTAGTAGTTCACGTCTTTGGTGGCGCGTGGTGATGACAAATTGTTCCTAAATCTGTAGAGAGGAGGGGTGGTGGTTTGGTCTACAATGGGTACGTTATTGGGTCTGAAGGGAAAATGAAAAGAGGTTGTGACATCTCTCACGGGTCATTTCAGCACAAGAAAACGAGGGCTGACCCAAAAGAATGTGCACATCAAAAGACGTGTAATAAAACTAACAGTAACAAATACTACTTCTCTCACTTCTCAAGCCATTTTAGAAAAAAGTTCATCACGTCTCCAAATTTTTATGATAATATTGTTCTGGAATTTGATATTTTACAGAGAGAGTGTGCTCTCTCAATAGTCAAATCTGGAAGGGTCTTTTACATGCAAAGGTGTCTGTCGTATATATATATATATATATGCAGATTAAGATGAGTACTTTTTTTCCTATATAAAAAAAAAAAAGATCAGTACTTTTGGAGGGATATAAATGCGGTGTGTAAAAACAACGGCAAGAAGACGATTCTCTTCGAATTTAAATTTCACCATTTAAGCTAGAAGCCTAGAATACAAGAATGATTTCATGTTGTATTTGGGTTGAGATGGGAAAGATTTTTTATCATCAATCCTTCCATGTCACCACACCCCCCCCCCCCCCCCCCCCCCCCAATCTTTTGCGTACAAAGAGAAAACTCATCAAAAAGTGTAATAGCCATGCTCGAAGATTTTGGGATTTAAGCAGTACTCTACTCTGGTTGTCTAGCTTGTTAATTACATGACTAAATTAAGTGAAAATTTGATATAGCAAACTTATTGACTAAGAATTAAGTGCAGCCTATTGTAGCCAATTGATTCAAGTTGATAACTAGTTGAATATTCATGCAATCAACGTTGCAATTTAGTTACCAATGGAGCAAAGCTATTTGGTCGGAATGCAATTTTTTTTTTTTGGTCGGAATGCAATTCAGAAGGGAAAATAATGGTTCTTCAATAATAATGCCTAATGGATGAGAAAGGGACATTTTTGATCCCACATGTAGGGTTGGTTTTAAATTTTAATAGTCCGCAATGTCCATTATATATCATAAATAAACTAAGACTTCAACATTTAAAATACAATCATTGTGGTAGTTAGGTCTTCCCCACCCAGCACGGCAGGCTATATCAACTAATGCTGCATTTTTCTCCCAAAATAAGAAAAACTATCAAACTATCGTACAAAATAATAATACAGTGGTTAGTAGCCTTAGATTTTGGGTAATCGCCATTCCCACAGGCCCATATAACGATTAAAATGAGTAAAATGAAGACTAGTAAGTGTTTTCGAATCAAGTCAAAATTGTAAATGAGTAAAATCTTAAGCTTCTTGTTATTATGTATAAGGCGTCCCCCACCCACTTCCCCCAAACCTCATTATATACGTAGTACTATATCCTAGGTCCCCAAATGCACATGTCTTGGCTAAGTCCACGAGGCAGAAGAGCTACATGGACTACCTTGAAGTATAATTCTCAATGAGTGGTGGATAAAATCCTTTCCAGACGATTTAAATACACAACGTGGTATTATAAGTGGCAGAGTGATCTTGCTGCTACGATCCAGTGAGATCTCATTTATAATTGTAATGTTAGCTTTCCCCCTTGACAAATAAAAAATCCCTTTTTTTTTTTCTTTCTTTTTTACCATAAAAATAATAGTCTTTTTTATTACAACTAAAATTCAATGTTCCATATTCCATATCACAACCCTTTTACGGTTCAAAACAAATTAACAAGTTTTATCACAATACTAGGAACTCAAAATAGCGGGCATTGTACTTTAAACTAAAAAAAAATTAATGCTTCTGTCTTATTTATGGCAATAAGTCCCTCATGTCTCCAACCTTTCACTAACATTTTTCGATTAATTTATTGACTTTCTCATCGTTTCAAACTCTAAGTTTTTGTTATAAATCTAAATTTTAAATAATCAAAAGAATAGAGAAAGAAAGATTGAATTCTACAATTTTTTTAAGCAATCAAGACATTGAGTATACATATTTCGAAGCATATGGTTAAAATTTTAAAACTTTTACATCGATTGATTTCCATAATTTATTTTAAGTAATCAAATTATCTAAAATGAAAAAAATCATGAAGTAATTTAAAAAAAAAAAATGAAAAACTGTCAAGGGCAACTGTGTAAATTAAAGGTAGATATGAAAAATAAAATATAAATATAATTTATATTATATTATATTTTGTATGAAAATTACATATTATATTATATATATTAAAATTTATTAAAACTTTTAGTATTAATTTTATCTTCAACTGTATCTTTTAAATTTACCCCCGAAGTAAAATCATGGTTCCCCCACTAGACATAGGTGTTGGTTCCTCCATTACCTAACTTCAATATTCAAGAGTGCAAATGGGTGCCTTGCAATACATGACCACACCTATCTGACAGATTTTGCCTTCAACAAGGTATGTCAGTTCATGCACAAACCCATGCCTTTTTTAATGTCTCAATCAAACCACGGATCTTAGTTTGTTTATCTCAAAGCATTTTGTTGGAAATACACATGTAAGTGAAGTTTCACATTAAATATTAATGGCAATGGTGAATGGTTAATATAATATAATTGGGTCCAAATTCAATTAGCTTAAATTTTGCGTCTGGTAGTGTTTTTATATATTATATTAATTATTCAATTGGAGGCTCCCCAAGATCTTATTTCCCTAAATAATGGTATCAGGTCTGTTCCATATGGGAGTTACATACACTCAATGTTGCAACTTTAATAATTTTTGGATGTAGATAGGGCCGACTATGTGGATGATTGATGCTCTATTGACAATTATGCAAGCTTTCTAGGTCACAATCTCATTTCTTGCCTTCAACAAGGTATGTCAGTTCATGCACAAACCCATGCCTTCTTTAATGTCTCAATCAAACCACGGATCTTAGTTTGTTTATCTCAAAGCATTTTGTTGGAAATACACTTGTGAGTGAAGTTTCACATTAAATATTAATGACAATGGTGAATGGTTAATATAATATAATTGGGTCCAAATTCAATAAGCTTAAATCTTTTGCGTCAGGTAGTGTTTTTATATATTATATTAATTATTCAATTGGAGGCTCCCCAAGATCTTATTTCCCCAAATAATGGTATCAGGTCCGTTCCATATGGGAGTTACATACACTCAATGTTGCAACTTTAATAATTTTTGGGTGTAGATAGGGGCTGACTATGTGGATGATTGATGCTCTATTGACAATTATGCAAGCTTTCTAGGTCACAATCTCATTTCTTGATCCTCTAGAAAGTTACACGATCGATTTTGCTCGTTCCTCAACTAAGTCTAGATACAAATAAAGCATTAGCAGATAGTGTAACTAAAATTTCATGGTTTTGATCCTTTTTATTCGACCTTAGTGTGGTGCTTTCTGATGCTTCAATCCTTTTGTGTGACAACATTGAGACCATTTATTTTGCTGCCAATTTTGTATTTCATGCTCATACGAAGCATGTTGAGATTGATTTCCACTTTGTTCATGACGAAGTTGCCCACCATGCTCTGAAAGTTCGTTTCATCTCTACTAAAGATCAGTTAGTTGATCTCATGACCAATAGGAACTCTCTTCCCCGATATTTATTCCTACATGACAAGTTAAAGTTCTACTCCGCAAACCCTTTAAACTTGATGGGGGCGTTTTTTTTTTTTTTGGGTACTTATCTTCCTAGCACTTTTGAAATGATATATTCTATATATGTTTCAAGCCTTATTTTATACTCTACATTATATAAAAATAATACATACAATACATCCATTGATTTTGTGTGTGACAATTCATTCAAACTTATTGTGTGTTTGCAATAACATAGCAAAATACATAAGTTGGCCTTATTGAATGAAAATCCACATAAGTTATATAAATATTGATGTAGGGTGCAGAAGCAATAAGAAGCAGACACATTTACTTCTAAAATATAAGAAACAAAATATGTTTGCTTTTGAAAAGTAACATTGAATCCACGATGGTTCCTTGAATAAATGAGAGTCCTTAAATTTACAAGGAGAAAAAGTTCTAGAATCAATTAGAGAGAAATAATAGACAAAAGATAAACCTGGTTAATACTGAAAGATACAATACGTTTAAATAGTAAAAAGAAAACCATAAGGTAACTAGGAAAACACTCAAAAAACTCTAATTCACGCTAATCATGAGATTAGGTGGCAAAATAGTAATTTTTGTCAAAAATAACAAAATTGAGATAATTGCCAAAATGAAAAACATTGTCTCTAAAAAATGTCCAAAAACAGATGAGATTTTCTGACTTCTAAACTAAAAGTTAAATAAAATAAATACTACTAAAAAAAAGACATATGTTAGGGGCTAAATGAGAATTTGCCAGAAAAGCGGCCTTAATCACGGCCAATGGATGGCGATGAGTTGTGGTCCTAACACTGTTTCCCTTCACATCGCCAATTTTCTTGAAATTCCATCATTGTTGCTGATAATTTCTACAAGTACTTTTCTATTTCTTGAATTTCTTGTGCACTGACTTTTGACGATCTCTTTGCTCAAGAAAAGTCTGTGGTATGTTCTACATCAAATATGGTATGTTTTGTCCCCATGAGAAAATTCGTATCACTACTCTATTTTTTGGCTGAAAATCGCTACTATAATTTGCTCCATTATTGGGGAGGAGGAAGAATGAGGCAGAGTTACTTAACTTATTTTGTCCAAAGCAGTAATGGCAAAGGCTAGATTGATAGGTAAATGTATTGGATTTAAAACCGTTGTATTTGTAGAAGGCTGCAAAGTGCAAACTGGTTATAGACATGTCCATCTTTGAAAAACAACTTGATTATTTGAAGTAATTGCAGTTTGTTCAGGACATGGATGTTTGATAAGGGGGAGTCTGAATTTTAATTAGGCAAGCAGTTAAACTTTTATCTGCTAAATTTCATTTTATAATGAAAAATAAACACCACTTAGCTACTAAAGGTAGTTGTCCTTTAAAAGTAGCTTATACTTCTCAAGAACTTTGATCCACAGAAGTTGTCTTTCCTAATTAGCCAGACAACCTCTGCATTGGCATTGAGAAATTCTTGGTAATCAACCCATTATGCACTAAAAGGCTACCAATGCATCTGAATCCAGTCAATGTCTGGCTATTAGGGCATACTATATATAAATTGAGCATGTAATATTAATGCTTGCAGCTGAGACAGGCTGTAGTTGTAGCAGCAGCTTTTGAAGAAAATTTTCCAGAAGCACCAGAATCTAACGTGCATATTCTTAATTGGTAATGATGAAAAGAATATTTTCCTTTGTCAAACTTTATAGCATATCATCATTGTGGTGATTGATAAAAGTAAAAGCAGCCCCAGTACGTAGTAATTGCCTTTTAATGAAGTCAAAGTGGGCTATATATGTTAGGACGTCCTATATGATTGAATCTTTACGAGTCAAATGATGAAGCACTATTTATTTCTTTTCACCTTCACCTTCACCTTCACCTTCATTTTTATTTTTATATTAATCACATTTCACAAAACCCATGGGAGTCCATTAGTGATCATTCTACTTGCAAAAAAGTACTCTTTGAAGATGGTCCCAAACCTTGGTAATGATCATGTCTAGCTGATGGATGAGTTGGTTTCTTTAGGAGATCAAAGCCGAGAGGTCTTTAAGTATAACAACTTTCAATTGGACACGTGTGACTCTCTGTCTTCCAAAACCTCAATTATATTTTTTGTATTTAGCCCTTTCTTCACCTTTTTCATTTTGTTTTTCTCACGACAGTGTTATCAACCGAAGGAAGAATTTTATCAATGTCATTAATGCATGGCACACCACAACCACATTCTTGTGGTGGAGTGTTATCTAGCTAGGGTTCTAGCATACTTAAAAACCTAAACTCATCCCGGGTCATGAACTTTATCTTCTTTTAACCTTTTCCAATCTTGTTAAAACTTCAATGTCAGTTTACGCCAATATATATTCACGTGTTAAAGTTACTAAAGACGTACACTAATTATCTTCAGTTTAAATTCAAAAGTCATTCCTCTAACTCAGTTACTCTAATTACCTAATAATCTCGTCATATATTTATATAAATTCATTGAACACATACATATATGATGTCAATCTATATAAACAATTACATAATTATACTAAGGATAAGGCAAATAAAAACCTATCCAACCAGATGTTTGGCTTCATCATAATTTATTACTAAGATTAACTTCTGAGAATATATTTTGTTGCTTAAGTAGGGCTTCGGATTGTTATAACTTTATTGAAGCCAAATATTTCCATTCAAATGAAATGACTTAGAAGGTTATTGGATAAGCCTTACGTTTGGTGCCGCCATCACAAACGACAGTAGGTGATGAAGATGTTTCATACAAATGGGTTGGAGAAATTTGTACATGTTCAGGTCCACCTCCCCATTATTGTCTAATTTGTTGTTCTCAGCCTTGGAAGGCTTTGTTTGTTCTCTAGAAAGAATGTGACATGACGACGATGTTTGATCCCATGCTAGTCATTATGTCAGATTTGCGAGTCCTCTGATTGGTTTTAATACATTGATTCAGCTGAGCACTATGGTGATCTAATCTAGACAGAGCACTGGACTTTTAAATGAGTTTGAAGGACCATGTGATGTAGTATTGGAGCATGAGAGGTTCGTAAATTCTACTGTCTGCTAGCGTCAAGATTGATACTTCTGTATATATTCCAAAACTGAAAGTCAAATCTGTTTTGCAGCTCTACAATTGACAAGATACATAATGGAATAGACCTCTCCCTCCCTTAGTGTCTTACTGTTTCAGCGTTTTTTAGCAAATTAAACGACTCAAAACTTTGGCGTGAGTGGAAAGGCAACAACAACCCACAATTTACAAGTTACTAAGAGCTAGAAGTTAAAAATAAAACTCTACGAGGTATCTAAAGGTGGACTCATTGATGTGAGGCATGACATAATTTTAGAGATTTTAAGTTCAATTCACTATATATTATCGGTCATGGGATTTTATGAACAGATTGGTACAGAGGTTGAGAGAGAGAGAGAGAGAGCTTGTCAAGCTTCTTGATGTAGAGTCACAGAAAATATTTATTAGCGGACACAATTAAATCTTCAGCCCATCCGAGTCCATATATTAGACAATAAAGTTACTGGGTTCGTGTTGAGGCCCAAATCTGAGGCCGATTACAGACCTACATAATCAGTGTGAAGCCGAGTACAAGCCCACAATTTGAGGAAAGGTTATGCAGCCCAGCACGAGGTCATTATTTGTTTCAACAAATTAGACTCCCACAAGCCCACAACCCAAATTAAATTAGGCTGATTAATAGAGAAATTGAAGGCAATTGTGAAATGGCATACTAAAAACTTATGTAAAAGGTGGAGGTGACTAAAATTTTCATGTACAAGTAAATTATTGCTATAATTGCTCCTCTTTAATCGTGTTGGGTAAACACCTAACTTTAATGTGTAATATCATGTTGGGTACTTTGAACCTGCAATTGCATTGATTTTTATTTATTTATTTATTTTTTTTTTTTTTGAGAGAGAGAATTTCAATCTATGATGTTCTTGCCTTTTGTTATTAGACCAAGACACTAATTGTTTTTTGGTGTAGGTGGGGTTTGAATTTCATATCTTTTATTTAACAATAATAAATTATAGACCAATTGAGCTCCCTAAAACCAATTAACATTGTCATGTGTTAATAGAGTAAATACATTTATTTTAATGTATTACTTATCTATATGTGGTTGATTGATTAAATATGAGAGTAATTTATATGATTATTTTTCTAAAAGTGATATAAAGCTATTATAAACAATTTATTTGAAATGCACGTAGTAACCAAAAAAAAAAAAAACCAAAAAAAAAAACCAAAAAAAGAAACCTAGGGTGCAAAAGCTTAAATTTGTGTCATATGTCACTCTTTTTTTAAAAAATGAAGTGCCAAAAGTCTTGTAACTCAATTTACATCTCCCATGTTTCCAACGAAGGCATTTAAGATTTAAATATCTTTTTCCTGTTGTAAGTATTGAATTTAAAACAAAAGAGGAATTGAAATATTTAAACTTGAGTGATAGTGGAAAGACTACAAATTTTAGAATTGATTATCGTTTTGGTCGCTAACTTTTACCTTATGTGTCAAAATGATCCCTAACATTTGAAATGTGTCAATTTAGTCTTTAATATTTTGGTATTGCGTTAAAATAGTCACTAGCTAAT
Source organism: Quercus variabilis (assembly GCA_030445155.1). NCBI lineage: Eukaryota > Viridiplantae > Streptophyta > Magnoliopsida > Fagales > Fagaceae > Quercus > Quercus variabilis. The sequence goes on along the minus strand of CP129450.1, from coordinate 34,544,882 downwards.
GACGACATTAAAATATTATATTTTATACCACCTAAACATTTATGGATCATTTTAACTTCACAATAATAAAATAGTAAAATGTTAGGAACCATTTTAACACATAAAACAAACATTATAAACCAAAATGGTAATTAAACCCAAATTTACTAGATAGGTCTCACCAAATGATGCACCGCTTCCCAAAAAAAAAAAAAGAAGAAAGAAAGAAAGAAATGATGTGCCACCAATAAAAAAAAATTCAAGTACTCATCTATTTTCTTATTGAAATGGTATCATTTACATTTATTGCCACATGACGAGTACTAAAACTATAGGCTCGTCCAAGCAATGGACGAGAATTATATCTACAGGCTCGACATGCAGATCACGAGCATCCAATCCAGAGGGCTGTCATAAGAAAGGACGACCCTACAACATTAATGGCGTTCTCATTAATACTTTCATAACCGACAAGCTCTAACGATTAGAGTTGTCAATCATGAGTCAATAAAACCTCCATTTAAGCTCAAACAAACGTTACTCAAAACAACCAAGAGAGCCATTAAGAGGCCACCAGCAGTTACACTCATAATGAGGCTCCCACCAATTGTTTTGAGGCTATAAATAAGCCATCTGGCACCAAAAGAAAGGTACACAATTTCAAACATATAGAATTACATTATGATTCTCTGAGAGATATTAAGAATTCTATTGACTTTATCATCGAAGAACCATAGGCTAACGCCACTTTGGTGTCTTTCTCTCTCATCTTTGCAGGGAACGTTACTTCGTCATAAGCTCCGACCAGGTCATCAATTGACGACCATTTTTGGCTTCATCACCACATAATCTTTTTTTTTTTAAAGATAATATTGCCATATCATTTTGAAAGTTATTTGTAGAAAAATTTGAAGCCTTTTACCTCTCACATTAACACATTTTTATCAAAATATTTTTGATAAACATCAAATTTCATTAAAGAGAAGATCAAGCTTTCATGCATTCCTTATAGAAGTACGGATGGAAGAACACATATCATAATTCATTGTCATATATATAAAGGCAAAAATGCAATGTTGGTCTTTGAAGTTTGTCTATTGTGCAGTTTTTGTCCTTTAAGTTTTGAGCGAGTGTTATTAGTCCCTGAAGTTTAAAAAATGAGCATTGTTGATCACTCCAGTAACTTCTGTTAAATTCTTGCTTATGTGTCTACTGAAACAATGACATGACACTTATTTTTTTCCATGTGGGAACTTATTTTGTTTGAAGAAAAAATAAAATAAAAACAAAATTACACTCATAAATCCAACCCATTCCCATTTGCATCCTTAGTATTCACCGATCTCAAGAAGCTTGGCGCATTGTTTTATCTAAATCTCTCTTATGTTCCTTAGAAAATTTAGCCACGTCGTTAATTTCATAATGGTTTTGCCATTGGTCTGATCTAGTAGCATACATTGGAAACTCTTAATTAATAACTATATTATGATTTATGCCCAATACTTGTAAACAGAAACATTAAAAAAAAAAAAAGTTTTGAAATCAATCTAAGAAAGAAAAACCATTTGGTAGTTTTATAGCCCTTGTTGAAAAACAAATACCAATTGAATATCAAATGAAATTTACGACTTGGAAGTGAAAAACAATAAGGCAAATACCAAATAAATTCAAAGAAAACACATCGACTGAGACATTTGTGGATGTGAAGGCACGTTGTTGCTCTGGTGTGTGTTCCATCTCAATGAGTATGATTTCATTTTGAGAAGGTAGTCAACTACCAAGGTCTTCTAGATTTGGGTTTAAATTGGGGAAAAAAAAGCTAGTTTCGATTTTAATCACGTGTGATTTTTTTAATAAAAAATAAGTTGCCATAGGGAAAAAAATAAGTGCCATACCAATATTCTGTTAGAGACACAAGCAAGAATTTAACGGAAGTTAATGGAAGGATCAACAATACTCATTTTTTAAATTTCAAAGACTAATATTATATTTTCGCCTATATATATATATATATATATATATAGGATTTTACTGATATATGCTCCTAGGACATACATTAGTAAACTATTTTTTTTAAAAAAAATTATGAAAAAAATAAAAAAGTGACTATCATTACTAAATATATAATTTAATAATTTTTTGTGTAAAAGTATACATTTTCAACTTTCTATCTCAACTTATTTATTTTTTTCCCAAAAATAAAAGTAACATTTATTTCCATTTAAAGAATAAAAGCTACTAGCCAAAAGATCTTTTTCCAAGTTCCAACATATAGTTGGGTGGAATAAAGTGACTTTGCTCAAGGACCTTGCAGATCTTGGTATTTTTCAGATGAAAGAAAGGAACCCTGCCATTCTTGCCAAACAGTGTTGGAGAATGGCATAGGACTTTGAAGCTCCATGGTCCAAATCCTAATTAAAAAGTACCTTACTCAATCTAGAATCAGTGAAAAAGGAAGGAGGTATAGTTGCCTGCATATCTTGTATTTGGACAGCGTGCAAAGATTCTGCTTGCCTATGGGGTGCTTTCTGACTATCATTAGAACGAAATTGAACCTCTCAGTCAAGGATTTTATTTGTCTCTGGAATTGGGGTGTCTTTCATCTTGCCTAAAAGAGTTATACAGGAAAGGAAATAAAAGGTACCCCCCACCTTGTTTCAAGCCCGGGTCAGGATGATAAACTAATATGGGCTTTCTCCAAAGATGGGTCCTTCTCATTAAAATGAGCCTACTCTGCTTGCAAAAGATATAACTCTTTTGAACCTAGAGGCTTTTCCTAGCTTGTGGCTTTGGAAAAACAGAACTACACTAAGAATAATTTTTTTTTTTTTTAGGCATTGCTCTCATCATGGCATTCCTACAAGAGAAGTTTTAGGTTCAAGGGGTTTTAATCTTTAACCCCACTTGTGATCTGTGTGGATTATAAACCAAGTCTATTACTCATGTTTTGAGAGATTGTACAGTGGCCTTTAGGAAGCTCTAGGTATCCATGATACTAGGCATGGTTTTTTTGGGCAGCCTTTTTTGAACTGGTTGAAAAGGAATTGTGAATTTGAAGATAATTTAAAGCATGCTCATATCCATTGGAAGATATTGTGTCCTCAAGCCATATGGCTTATTTGGCTTCACATAAATATATTTTTGTTCCAAATTGGAAAGGCTTAGAACAACATCCACTCCCACTTTATAATGAAAGGAGCAGAGTTTTATGCAATTGTAGCAAATAGCATTAACAAACCACCAAGACGCAGGTGCAAGTGAAATGGAATTATTCCATATAAGGATGGGTGAAGCTCAACACTGATGGATTGGTAATGGGGAGCTCCACGATGGCTGGTGGAGGTGTTGTCCTTTGTAATAGTGATGGTGATTGGATCTTGGGTTTGACAAGGGATTAGGGAATATTTCTAGCATCATGCTGAACTCTAGGCCTTTAAAGATAGGATTTAACAACATTAATTTTGAAATGGATGTTGAAGTTCTCATCTATTAACCTTAAGTTGGAACCCTTTAATATGATCCGATCTGATTGCAGGAACTTGATGAGAAACTTCTTTAAATTCACAATAACACATATTTTCAAAGAAGCTAATAAATGTCCTGACAATTTAGCTAAAATTAGTATTATTCAACTTTTAGACTCTCTTATTTTGAATGATTCATCGCCTGTGGTGGAATTTTTGCCGACTTTTGATAAAGTCAAGTTATTTTGTAATAGACTTATTTGTGACTATTTAATAATTCATAATTTTTGAATTTTATCCCGTTCCACCCAAAATGACTATAATTTTTCATTCCAATTAGTTAGCTGGTATGAATCATTCCTCTATTTCATCTCGTTTTGAATTTTGGCCCATTCCGCTTCATTCCCCCGTTTCAATCAATTCTACTAAATTTCACCTGGTATGGTATCATTATTTTTTTCCTAAACTCATTTTTTTGATTACTTCATTTAAATATGACATTTTATTATTTTCCTTTAATAATATGTTTTTCTTGTTTAATTTACTCACATATAGCATTTTTTTCTTCATTAATATATATATATATATATATATATATTTACTCATATATGACATGTTATGTACTTATATTATGTAGTGATGACATTAAGAGTGTATACTATTTGATTTTGAATTAATAATTTAATATGGTATAATAATATCCTGTAATGCAGAATTTTTTTTTTTTTTTAAAGAAAACATTTGATGCAGAATTAGGTATATAAGTTTGGTAATATATACATAACTTTAGCAGCATCCTCGAAACGATAAGTTTAAATATGTCAGTACTAAAATCTTCCATTCTAATGGACAAACTGAATCTGATCTGAAGCGGTATTCAGAATATTAGTTAGTATAATGCTAATGTTTGCTTTAGCTAAAATTGGTGTTGTTAAACGCTAAGACTTATTCTCCTTATTTTGAATGATTCTTGGTCTCTTTGCTGGCTTTGGATAAAATTGATCTATTTTGTAACTACTTAATTAATAGTATATAGATCATGTTTAAAGTCTAAACCAAAAAAAGTACCCAAAAGTGTCGATCTTTAAAAAAAAATAAAACAACAACCTGCGGTAAGTCCAAGTACAACCTCACCTGGTCCTAGATGCGTTCCCAGCAGAGATTCGCGTGCTTTGTTTTCCTACTATTCCTCCAATTCTGCAGCTCAATCTCCACATCAAATCCACACCCTGAGTTCCCATGCAAGCCACACCACCATAACTCCTATCCCTTCTGCAACACTTCCCTTCCCATCACTACCAGAGCTCAGTCCCTCATCTCTCTCCTCACACTCCCAGAAAAGATCCAACAGCTCACAAACAACTTCACTGGCATCAAAAGGCTCGGCATACCCGCCTATGAATGGTGGTCTGAATCACTCCATGGTATTGCCACCAATGGCCCTGGAGTTTCCTTCTCTGGCACCATACCTTCTGCCACTAACTTCCCTCAAGTCCTTGGCACGGTCGCTTCTTTCAATAGAAGCCTTTGGTTCTCCATTGGATCGGCCATTGCTGTTGAGGCTAGAGCGATGTACAATGTTGGTCAAGCTGGGTTGACATTTTGGGCACCTACCATCAACATTTTCAGGGACCCCAGATGGGGGAGAGGCCAAGAGACACCAGGGGAAGACCCTATGGTCGCTTCAGCTTATGCTGTGGAGTTTGTGAGGGGCTTTCAAGGTGGGAAATGGAAAGGTCAACGCAGAGATGGGGCTGGATTGAAAAGAGTGTTGAAAGGGGATGATGGGAGTGAAAGACTAATGGTCTCTGCTTGTTGTAAGCATTTCAATGCTTATGACTTAGAAAAGTGGCACAATTTTAGTAGATATAGCTTCAATGCTGTGGTAAGACTTATTATTCTTGTTTTTTGTAATAGTATGTAAGTTAATTTCAACTGGGTTTAGTTTGTTTTAGCTTTGATTGATATCACTTTGGTTGGTAGGTTTCTAAGCAAGATTTGGAGGACACTTATCAGCCGCCATTTCGTAGTTGCATTCAACAAGGCAAAGCAAGCTGCTTAATGTGTTCTTACAATGCAATTAATGGAGTTCCTGCGTGTGCGCGAGGAGATCTCCTACAAAAAGCTCGATCTGAATGGGACTTCAACGGGTAAAGCTTTTTTAAGAGCTCTTTATTTAATATGAATGATAAAATTGCACATTCAAATATGATTGTAGAAGATTCATAGGCATACCCATTGGTGGCATTACATACAGATATATCACCTCAGACTGTGATGCTGTGGCCACAGTTTTTGAATATCAGAATTACACAAAAACCGCAGAGGATGCAGTTGCTGATGTCCTAAAAGCAGGTCTTTATAACTGTTAATTTTGATTATAGTTCACAATTTCTAGTGATAAATCCAATTAGTTGATCTTTCCCTGCAAAAGTTACAATGTATGCTCTAATTGTAGGAACGGATATAAATTGTGGAACATACATGCTCCGAAATACAAAATCTGCTATTCAAAAAGGGAAGGTGAAGGAAGCAGACATAGATAGAGCTCTTCTCAATCTTTTCTTGGTTCAACTCCGTCTTGGGCTGTTTGATGGAGACCCCAGGAAAGGGAAATTTGGAAAGTTGGGACCTCAAGATGTCTGTAACTCCAAGCATAAGACACTGGCACTTGAAGCAGCAAGGCAGGGAATTGTTCTTCTGAAAAATGATAAAAAGTTCCTGCCTTTAGATAAAAATGTTGTCAATTCAATAGCTGTTATAGGTCCAATGGCAAACAATGCAAGCCTACTTGGCGGTGGCTACACCGGTATGGTTTCTATTATGATTTGAGTGCGTAGTTCATGGGTTCATCAAAGTTTTCATTGATCATGCTAAGATTTTATTTATGGTTTTTTGTGCATTTCCAAAATCTGTTTTCTGATTTATTGCTCACAAGTTAGTTATCTGATTTTGGGAACTGTATGAATGACTACATATGGATTGTGGTTTATCACAGACCCTTCTCTTTGATTACAGCATGCCTTCCTTCCCCCATTCAATCCTGATATATAAATAAATAATTTTTTTTTCCTAAACTAGGCTCAATGTTAATGCTTATATTTGTTGATACTTATCAATTGTGCAGCTTTAAAATGTTTAGAAGTAAAAATAAATAAAATGAAAATAGAACTTCTTATTGGAAACTGATCTAAAGGCTTTTTGGCGGTTTATTAATTGTGTAGGAATTCCTTGCAACCCAAAGAGCCTTTCTGAGGGATTTCAGGCATACATAAAGAAGACATCTTATGCAAAAGGTTGCTTTAATGTATCTTGTGATTTTGATAATGGATTTGATGAAGCAATTCTTACTGCCAAAGAAGCTGATTTTGTTATCATAGTTGCTGGGCTGGATTTATCCCAAGAAACAGAAGATCATGACCGAGTTAGTCTGCTCTTGCCTGGTAAACAGAAGGCCCTTGTATCCTCTGTGGCCGCTGCAAGTAAAAAACCTGTGATTCTAGTTCTTACTGGTGGTGGACCCCTTGATGTATCATTTGCGGAAGAAGATCCACGCATTGCAAGCATTCTCTGGATTGGTTACCCTGGTGAAGCTGGAGGAAAAGCACTTGCAGAAGTCATCTTTGGAGATTATAATCCTGGTTGGTATCAGAAACTTTAAATTTGTTTTAAAGGAATATGTTTGCACCTCAAGATCGTAAATTATCCATTATCTAAACTTATGAATCATCCTCTTGAATAGTATCACTGCCAGAAGTACAGAAGCATAACCAACACAATATTATTAAACCTTAGTCCCAAAATATTGGGGTTGACGATGAATTCTCAACAAATTATTAGGGTCAGCTACATGTATTCTTTTCCGACATTCTATTATGGCCAGAAGTAATAACCAAGTGGTAATGAAATGAGTCAGTCTCTGCAATTCTCACATGATTCGGAGACCGACTCAACTGTAAATGCCATGACAGAGGTCATGATCTTCTGTTAAGATTGTCTCTTGCTCTGCGGAAGCTAAATATTTTGAAGTTTTTAATGCAGAAGTTTGTTGTAATATTTGGATGTACAAAACAGGTGGAAAACTACCAATGACTTGGTATCCTGAGGCATTCACCAGCATACCCATGAATGATATGAACTTGCGGGCTGACCCTTCTCGTGATTATCCTGGAAGAACCTACAGATTTTACACTGGACATAGAGTGTATGGATTTGGACAAGGCCTAAGCTACACCAATTATACCTACAAGTTCTTATCAGCACCAAACAAAATAAGTTTATCGGGATCTCTCAAGTCTGATTCCAGCAAAAATGTACTGCACGAGGTAGGAGATGAACTTGGTTTTATTCACATTGATGAGGTGGAATCTTGCAATTCACTAAGATTTTCTGTGCAAATTTCTGTTATGAACCTGGGTGATATGGATGGAAGCCATGTTGTGATGTTGTTCTCTAAAGTGCCAAAAAAATTTAAAGGCACTCCAGTTAAACAGCTAATTGGATTTAATCGTGTGCATACCTCGTCACATGGATCTACTAAAACAAGCATCTTAGTAGATCCTTGTCAACATCTTAGCTTTGCAAATGATCATGGAAAAATGATATTGCCCTTGGGTAAGCATAAACTAATGTTGGGAGATTTGGAACATTTTATTTCAATTGAAACTGATTGAGGCCTATTATAATTCAAAATTGCACCTGTTATTGGAAATAAGCATCAATCTTGTTATTGAAGCATGGACTTTATTTTTGGGGGGTGAGAAGCATGACATTATTTGAAAGGAAATATGGTGTCATTTGATACACTTTCAGATAACGAAGTTAATATTTCATTGGCTTCCAGGTTCTGGAATGTTTGTTGTTGTAAATATATACCAAGTGTTATCAATTGAATTTAACAATTTAAATGCATAATGTACGTGATGGGAGCCCAGAACTTGAAACTAAGACCATGGAAATGATGCAAAAATCAATGGCCTTGGACATGGATATTGGATAGGGACCTGAAAACCAAATGGGTTGAAAAAGGTAAATGAGATTGAATTTCACAAGAGAATCATGGTTGTCTAAACTCTTGTCACCTGCAATGCTTGCTAGAGTGGAAAAGGTAATGTCCAAAATGTATTCAGTTATTAAAATTTTCCTCATTAAGGGATAAAATGGGACATTCGACTGTCTTTATACTAATCTGGATGATAGTGTTAATGCCGTTCTGGTGTATCATGGCAATAGTTTCTTTAAGCCATGAGACACATTCTAGAAGATTAAGCAGATTAAATTCTTGTGGAAGGGGGAAAGGAAAGAGAAGACAAGAATGAACTGTAATCCAGATTAGTTTGCTTGTCATAAGCTGTTCTTGTTGAGTATAAGGACTTCTCACTTTGTTTAATCATTATGATAATCCATGGAAATGAATGCGAACTCAGGAACTTTTCACTTTGTATCATGGAATATTTGATAATTGAAAGTGAAATCTGCATCATGCAAATATTTGTGGTATGCAGTACTTCTATTCCCAGGAAATAGGGGTGTGCAAAAAACCAACGAACAGAACAAACCGACTGAACCATTGCCAAATTTTCAGTTTGGTTTCAGTTTGGTTCGGTTTCGGTGGAGGATTTTTTCACCCAAAACCGAACCGAACCGACCGAATATATATATATATATATATATAATATTTATGTAACATTAATACGTAACTGATCAATGGCCTTCATGGTATGCGCCTTATGTTTGAGCTTGCTGATCCCAGGTTCAAGCCTTCGTGCGAGACATGTTTATTTTTTGCTATTTAATTTTTTAAAACCCTAGTAGTAGCATAAATATGAAAATACCCCTATTCTTTTCTTCCATTTTCTTTCTTCAGCCGCCCCTTTACCCATTTTTTTTCTCTCAATTTTTTCTTTGTCTCTCTCTCCCCTTCTCGCTTCAATTTTTTCTCTCTACCCTACGGTCCTTCCCCAATTTTCTCTCTGGTCTTTGCCCTTCTCAGTCTAGCCGCCTCATTCTTTTGTTTTGTTTTTGTTCTCTGAGTCCCATGGACCATGGCATGCCTTTCTCTTCTCTCTAAGTCACATGTCTCTGTTCTTTCTTCAATTCAGATTGAAAAATCACTACAGAGACATGGTGGTAGGCTTAAGCATGGTGGTAGGCTCCTGCTATGGTGCAACAACGGTAAAGTTCTGTTTAGACCCTTTTGCTAATTCAAAATATTTTCAATTTTTTGTTGGAATCTGTATGTAATACTATAAATTGTTGAACAAATGTTGTTGGAAAATTTTCTTTCTTTGTCGTTCTGATTTGTTCAATAGCTCTCTCTCTCTCTCTCTCTCTCTCTCTCTCTCTCTCTCTCTCTCTCTCTCTGTTGCCTATTACTTTGTTTTTTTTTTTATATGTGATTAAATTTAGGGTTTTGAAAATCTCAATAAACCTCTCTTTGGAAAATCGAAAACCGACCGAAACCGACTAAAACCGATATACACCGAAACCGATGGTTTTCCAGCCATTTTGGTCAGTTTCGGTTGAGAATTTTACAAATCGAAATATTCGGTTTCGGTTGGCCATACCTATACAAACCAACCGAAACCGAACCGAGCACACCCCTACCAGCAAATATGGCAGGTTTTGCTGAATATCAACTTTATAAATTACAAGTTGATGAATTAACTTTGATGGAGAAGGGGAATTTGAATCTAGTTGTCTCATTTAGAAATATCAAGAACTACAAAGGCTCTTGCTTCTCCCAAAAAAAAAAAAAAATATATATATATATATATATATACAAGACTCTTGACATAAGATATTAATTCTTATATAATTTATTTTATTTAATTTTTCTAAAATCTCATTTCATTTTGGGGATAGAAATTATGGACGAAAACTGCTTGAATGATTTTTTTATTACAAAAAAATTGACTTATGGTGGGTTGACACCTCTTTTATTTTGAATATGTTGTGAGATCTTGTTGTGCACAATATAATGCTAACAAATTCAGTAAAGATACTAACAAATACAATGCAATGCTAATCTATCATCAAATTTGAAGCCTCTCTTCTTGACCAATCCCGCTCTTAATATTTTCTTTGCCTGTTTTTTTTTATTTATTATTTACAAGTTGTTAAAAGATTATTCAAAAACTAACCTAATAGATTAACCCACCCACATTTAACTTAACAATTAGCCCACCCTTACTTATTTATCCAACTCCTAAGTCCTAATAATAAAAATAAAATAAAGAGTTCACATGCATTTTTTTAATAGAAGAGTTCAAATAATAATTGAAGAGTTACACCTCAATTTTTTTTTTTTTTGCTAAAAGAGTTACACATCATGTTCAAAAATAAGACTTCACATTCATTTTTTAATTGAAGAGTTCAAATAATAATTGACTTTGATACGATTATTGAAAAAAAAGAAGGTAAAAGGATAACATGATTGATAGGGCGAAGAAAAAAAAAAGTGGTTTAGTGTAAATTGTTCGAAAATGATTTTTTTTTCTTTTTTAGAGCAAGCGTTTGGAAATGATTGAAAACTTTATTCGTGTGAAGTTTCCGCAAGTATGAAGGTGAGAAACTCTAAAACGTGCTGAAGAAGAAGAGGATGCTTTAGCCCGTAGCACAAAAAAGTTCAAAGAAAGTCATGCTGAAACTGATGAAAATCAAGAGAACCCTTTTAAGAACGCTACTAGCTATAGAGATAAACATATTGGGGAGATCCCAAGAGCATTTGAACAAGCTTTTGGCTTGTCCAATGACATGGACGAAGATGTGCAATTAGACTCAGAAACTGGGGATGGCACTGAAGGAAATTTGGTGGTTTGCTTGTCTAGGGAAGAAAAATCTCATATAAGGGCGGTTTGGAGAAAGGCATTGATCATCAAAGCTTTTGGGAGAAAAGTGGGGTACAATTATTTATACCTTAAGATCCGAAGCCTATGGAATCCGTGTGGTAAGATGGACTGCATTGATTTGGGTTCAGATTACTTTTTAATCAAATTTGACTTGGAAAAGGATGTAGATAGGGTGCTCAAAGGAGGGCCATGGTTTATTGGATAGCAATTTCTAGCTATTAGACAATGGGAACCAGAGTTTCATGCCTCAGAAGCTACGTTTTCATCTGTAGTGGTTTGGGTGCGCCTACTTGAATTGCCTATTGAGTACTATGACCTTGCTGTTCTTGGTAGGATCGCACAAGCGATAGGCCCTGTGCTTCGTATTAACGTGCATACGGCGTGTGGTATCAGGGGACATTTTGCTCACTTATGTGTGCAAGTAAATTTAGATAAACCATTGGCAAATTTTCTAACCATTGGTAAGTAAACCCAAACTATATTATATGAAGCGATTAACTCTCTCTGCTTCTCTTGTGGTAGGATTGGGCATAGGAAGGAGGAATGTCCATATACCATTAAGGAGATACATAAGGAGCCAACTCTAAGCCAAGAGAAACCCCCGATACTGCAGAGAGATAACAATGAGGCCTGCAACAAGGTGGATGATAGATCAAAAGAATATGGTGACTGGATGGTGGTCACAAGACGAAAGCCTACGAGCAAGGCTAAGATGAGTCACCAAACTCAAACAACGAGCCAACAATCTGAAGCCTCACAGGGGCATATTGGTAAAAAGCCTGCTAAAGTGGATTAGCAAAGCAAAAAGGATGGCAAGAGGAAAGTCCCATCCTTGTCAACATCGGGGTCGCAGAGAACGGCTGATAAGACAGTAAGGCCATTCCCAAGAAAGGATGGAGTGAAGCCTGATTTGATGAATGTGAAATTGCGCGCAAAGGCAAATAAACAGGGAAGGCATCTAGTTCAATCCCAAAGAAATGAGGGTGGGCCGAGTAACTACGAACCCATGTTTTCTTTTGGAGAGAGCAAAACTTATGCGGGTACAACTGGGCCAAGCCCAACATCTTTAATTTTTTCTAGCCCAGCAAGCTCACCGTCTAAGGTTTCTATACTTAAACCTAAGATTAGAGATGTTGCTTTGGGAGTTCACAAAAATGGAGACCACGAACAACTGGGCAATCTTCTACCAAGGCAAAGTCATTTCGGTAGGGGAGGAAACAATCAAGTGGATCAAGCGGGACCCGACGGAGGTATGGGGTTGGTTCGACTTGGAGCTCATGATAGCTTGGAAGAATTTGTCCCCTCTCACAGAGGCAAGCAAGAGGCTAGGATACCTGCCCATGAAGGACGAAGCCTGGGCTCTCACACCGAATCTTTGGTGGAGGTTCCTCTCAGACCGACCAGCGGTCCAAATACCTCCTCAGATCAACTTGGAACCATCTATAACAAGATCAAATATGCACCATTCAAAAAAATCGCTCTTAGAAGCAGAGCTACAGGGGAATTGCTCAGAGATAATGGTGAGAAAGTTTCTTCAGGTTTTACCTGTGGAATGCATGATATGGGGAAATCTCCACCAAGTGAAATTACTCCAGTTCGTGGAACCAGAGATGAAAATCACCATCCTCATCAAAGCAACCCAAGAGAGGATGTGGATAATCAAACACTCAGTCACTCTATTTCGAGGAAGTATGACAGGGAAGAGGGAACTGATGGAAGCCTGGAGGTGGAGGGACATAATGTATAGCTCCTCTGCATCTCTGTTTGAAGCTGTTACCCACCCATATCCAATAATGACTATTTTGGTCTGGAATTGCAAAGGTGCGATGAAACCGCTCTTTAGAAAAACTGTGATGGATTTAGTTGACTGGCATAACCCCATTGTCATGGTCATTACGGAAACTAGGCTAAGTGGTGCGAGAGCTGATGAAATTATTGAGACCCTCCCTTTTGATGGTGCAGTGGTCATTGACACTATTGGGTTTGCTGGTGGAATTTGGCTTTTGTGGCGTTCAGATTTGGTGCAAGTGGAGGCATTAGCAACCACGGAGCAAGAAATCCATGCCATTGTCCGGGTAAGATCCTAAACTTTTAACTGGCTTATTAGTGCTATTCATGTGAGTCCTAGGTTTGAGGAGAGATGCATTCTTTGGGAAAATCTTAAAATGTTAGCTAATATGCATGATCTTCCTTGGGCTTTAATGGGTGACTTTAATGAAGTTCTTACTGATAAGGAGAAATCTGGTGGTAATCACATTAGCCAAAGACGGGTTAGAGCTATCCAAGACTGCCTGGACACTTGTCACATGATTGACCTTGGGTTCTCAGGCCCAAAATTCACACGGACAAATAAGAGTGGTGTTGAGGACTTGATCCAATGTAGGCTAGACAGATGTTGGGCCAACCCAGCTTGGAAGGCCTTTTTTTGATAAAGTAAATGTCACACATTTGGCCAGAGTGAATTTTGATCATTGCCCCTTGCTACTCAAGCTGAAGCCTTTGGTGAGAGAGGAACTGAACAGGCCCTTTAGGTTCTAATCTATATGGTTTAGCCATAATGATTTTCTGGGTATTGTAAGAGATGCTTGGTCGGGGCAAGATGTCAATCTGGCTGATGCCATCTCTATGTTTGTTTCCAAGGCCAGGGATTGGAATAGGGAAATTTTTGGTAATGTTTTTGCCAAAAAGAAGAGACTTATGGCAAGATTGGTGGGAATCTAGAAGGCTTTGGCCAACAGACCTTGCACCTTCCTTATCAATCTCCAGAATCAACTCTCTAATGAATACAATAATATCCTTCAGCTTGAAGAAGAATTATGGGCTATGAAGGCTAGGACTAACTGGATTATCAACGGTGAACGTAACACTTCTTATTTCCACCTCTCAACCATTGTGAGAAGAAGTAAAAATAGGATCACCAGCATTCAAAATGCACATGGGGAGTGGGTTCATGATACTAAAGAGTTGAAAAGAATTTTTGTGGAATATTTCTATAAATTATATCAATCTGAGTAAGTCTACTGCCCTTCAAGTCCAGCATGGGATTTTGACTGGTGTGCTTCTTTAACCGAGGAAGAAGCTCTTATTTTAGCCCAACCCCCTTCCAATGCTAAGATTTGGGATGCCCTTAAGTCCATGAAACCTTTTAAAGCTCTTGGTATTGATGGCCTCCATGTCGGTTTTTTCCAAAGGTTCTGACTTTTGGTGGGAGACTCGGTCAAAAGGGAAGTGAAAGAGATCTTTGCTACACAGAATATCCCAAAATATCTAAACCAAACCTTAATTGCACTTATACCAAAACAGATTGGCCCGGAACTAGTTAGCCATTATAGACCCCTGAGCCTTTGTACTACCATTTACAAGATTGTCACTAAGATTCTTGTCCACAGATTGAAGCCCCTTCTCTCATCCTTAATCTCTCCCATGCAATCTACCTTCCTTGCTGGTATAAGAGGATCGGACAATGTCATAATTGCTTAAGAGCTTATTCACTCCTTGAAGAATAGAAGAGGGAGGGAGGGATTCATGGTGATCAAAATTGATCTTGAAAATGCGTATGATAGAATGGAATGGAGCTTCATTAAAATGGTTTTAGATCATTTTGGCTTCCCTCCAAACATTGTCGACTTGATTATGAGTTGTGTGACGTCTACTTCAATAGTAATTCTGTTTAATGGTAATAAGCTAGACTCTTTTCACCCCCCCTAAAGGAATTAGGCAAGGGGACCCCATTTCCCTCTACCTATTCTTGCTGTGTATGGAATTCTTGGGAGCTCACATCTCTGCCTTATGCGAGGAAAAGAGATGGGATAAGATCAAGGCCTCCAGAAATGGTCCAAGTTTTTCTCATATCTTTTATGCGGATGATTTGATGCTGTTTGCCAAGGAAAACTCAAAGAACCGTGATGCAATATTGGAAGTGTTGGACAATTTTTGCAATATGGTTGGTCAAAAAATTAATGTCAACAAGTTGCGGATCTTTTTTTCCCCAAATGTGATTGGTAGGAAGAAACATACTATTTGCAGAAAGCTTGGAATGGTTGTAACCCAAAATTTGGGAAGATACTTGAGATTCCCTCTATTACACCAAGGTAGGAATGGTGATGATTTTAATTTTGTGATTGAAAGAGTCCAAAGCAAGTTGGCTGGCTGGAAATCCAGGTTACTGTCCAAAGCAGGGAAATTAGTATTAGTCAAGTCAGCTGCCTCTCCCATAGTCTATTATTATATGCAATGTCATGCCTTGCCTATTAAAGTGTGCAATGCGATTGACATACTTATTAGGAATTTTTTATGGGATTCTACAGATGAGAAAAGGAAACTACACCTAGTTAATTGGCACACGGTCACCTTGCCTAAGGATTGGGGAGGTTTGGGTTTGTACCAAATGAGATATAGGAATCAAGCCCTTCTTGCAAAGCTGTGTTGGGGGATTGCAAATGAAAATGAGTCCCCTTGGGCTCAACTACTATCTAAGAAATACCTAACTCCCAACAGGCTGTCAGTGGAGGGGAGGAATAGGCCTTGCTCAAAAATATGAGCAGCATGTAAGGTTGGAGGTCCTGTATATGTAAGAGGCCTCAAATGGATTATTGGTAATGGAGAATTTGTGAATTTGTGGCAAGGCTTCTGGCTTCCCAAGGGCACCCTTCGAAGTCACATCCATGGCCCACTTGCAAGAAATGAAGAATGTTTAACAGTTCAACAATGCCATAGTGCATCCCTTGGCTGGTTTCTGCATAATCTCTCCTTCAAGTTACCTAGTGACCTTATTGATGATATTAAGGCCACTCCATTCTCAAATGATCCAAACACACAAGACTTCCTTACCTGGGCCTTTTCTAAAGATGGTTGGTTCTCTATTAAGTCATCTCTTAGCAAGAGATTTAAATCCTTTGAACCCAAGGACAAACACTATATCGTGGGTGTGGAGAATGGATGCCCCTCCAAAACTTATTTTCTTCTTATGACTTTGTCTTCACAACAGCCACCCCACATGCGCTATCCTGGGTTCAAGGGGTTTAAACCTTAGTCCTTCTTGCCCCATCTGCAATGAGGGTAACGAAACTAAAGACCACTTACTCCAGGGATGTAAGATAGCAGTTGAGCTTTGGCAAAAATTGGAGTTTCCTCTCTATCTTGTGGACTCTTTTAATAAACCATTAATGGAGTGGCTATTAGTGAATTGCAAAACGGATGCCATTTCAAAGTTCCTGGGCATCCCATGGAAAATTATCTTCATCATCAGCATTTGGCAATTATGTACTCGCATAAATGAAGTTGTTTTTAGAACTGGGAGATGCAACCCGAACCTTGTAAAGAGGTGTGTTTAGAGCAATGCTGAATATTTCTCCATTGGTATGAAAACCAAAATTCATCCACCCAAAATCTGTGTTCTTGTGGCATGCCAGAAACCTCCTATTAGGTGGGTGAAACTTAACACAAATGGTTCTGCCTTAGGCAATCCTAGCAGAGCAGGTGTGGGAGGTGTGATTCAGGATCACTATGATCACTGGATTAAAGGCTATAGTCGAGCTATAGGGACTACTAACAGATTTACTGCAGAATTATGGGCTCTCAGAGATGGCCTCATTATTGTTAAGGATTTGGGGCTTAATAACTTGTTTGTTGAATTGGATGCATTGAGTGTTGTTCATATGCTATCTAGTGATAAGTCAAATCTGTTAATGGAACCTTTGTTGTTTGATTGCAAGAGCCTGTACAAAGCAATCCCTAACAAACAGATACAACATGTGTATCAAGAAGCCAATCAATGTGCCGACGCACTAGCTAGATTAGGATCAAGTGTTGTTTCTTCTTTTGTTGTTTTTGTTGAACCACTGCCTGTGGTGGTTAGTTTGTTAGCCCTTGATGAGGCTAGCAATTTTTGTAACAGACTTGTTAGCAATTAATTTAAGCTTCTGTCCTTTTCACCGAAAAAAAAAAAAAAAAAAAAAAAAAAAAAAAAAAAAAAAAAACCTTTAACTTTATTTGTGTGAACAGAACAAAAGTCCAATTTAATAAAGATGTCTCCTATTGCTGTCAAAGTATAAATAGTTTTGGATTTTTCTTCCATAGTCAAAGCATATCTTATCTCTAAAATGCTACAAAGTAGAAAGGCACTTGATTCTCAAAATAAATATATATAAAAAAAATAAAAAATAAAAAAGTTGAAAGGCACTTGTTCCTCAAAATAAATAAATAAAAGTACGAAGGCACTTTTTGCTAAACTCATCATAATAAACACACATTAGTATTGATATAAGGGTTTGGTTAATGTAGGGTGTGGCTTATCTCTATTACTTTTTTTAATTGGAATTTCTTTTTATTTTAATTAAAAATTGTCACGTCACCCACTAATTAAATAAATTATGGAGATTAAAACTCACTACCATTTGTCATTGTATATTTAAAATAAAATGACATGTTTGGTTAAAAAAGTATTGGAGGTAAGCCAAACCCATTAATGTGTGCCCTTAGAGTACACATTAATCATCCATTTTTTAAAATATTTTATAGAAATTGAAAAAAATGTCGAAAAAGTTAATAACTTTTTATCTTTTTTTTCATAAAAATTTTCTTAAAATGATTTACTAATGTATATACTAAGGGCATACATTAGTAAAACCCTTGATTTAAAACTCTACTAGTGAATATTAATCCATTTGTGAGCAATATCTTTACTCAATTACTCATCATAATTATAGAAGTGGCTTTGGCTTTTTTTTTTTTTACTAATCAATAATTCATGCAATACACAAGAAAATCTAACACAATATGATTTTTATTTCTATTTTATTTATCTAAATTTGAAATTTAATATTTATGATTTTTATTAATAGACATTTATTATAATTATGTTTATGCATGGAACTATATATTCTACCATTTCTCTTTTTTATAATTGCCTTTGAATGTGAAATTATATATTCTACTGTTTTAAAAAAATGATGTACTAAGATTTTTATCGGGTTTATAAAATAGAATAAAATTTAAAAGTAAATTAAATCATGACAATGTAAAATTGTAAAATCTTAAAAGTTTATATGGCACAATATCATGAGTTCAATTACAAGTCAAACAACTTCAATTTTATATCTTCTAGTTAAGAGAAGTGCTATGTTTATAATATTTTCACTAGGGATGGAAATTTATATCCGACCCGCGGATACCGGCCCGATCCGACCCTAATGGGTCGAATTTTACCCGGCCCGATAAATTATAGGGTCGGGTATGGGTTTTAAAAAAAAAACCCGAAGCGGGTCCGGGTTTTTGCAAAAACCCGGCTTGAACCCAGACCCAACCCGGCCCGTTTATATATATAACTGAAAATACTAAAATACCCCCCATATATATAACTTAAAAAAAAGCCCTAATCCTATACCCATTTCACTCAGCCACCTCCCTGCTCTCTTTCTCCTCTCCCACTCTTCACTTAGTCACTCCCTCTCACGCACCCCTGTTGATCTGTTACTGCTGGCCATCACTTGCACGTCCAGCTGCTTCGCTTCCTCCATGTTTCTCCACCGGACCACCTCGTTCTCTATCTTTTTTTTTCTTTTTCTTTTTTTTGGGTTCATTTCCTCTCTATTATGTGAGTTGTTTGTGTTTGTGTTAGGATTTGTGTTTCTTTTTGTGATTTTGATAGGGAAAATCATAAATCTTTGGTCATTGTTCATCCATGATTTCCTGATGGGTTTTTTTTATTTTTCAAATTTTCAAATTCATTCTTTGATTTTCTCTACCGATCCTCAGATCTTTATTATTTTTCAACAATTTTTGTATGTGGATATTTGATTCTTTGATTTCTTTTGATTTTCTCTACCTAAGTATACTCCTGCTAGTATTAAAAAAAAAAAAAAAATTATGTTTGCCCAGATTCAAGGCTTGAATCTGGGCAAACACATTTTCAAAAATAATGATTCTGGCCGAACAAATTTTTTTTTTTTTTAATTATTGGGCCACGGTACAGGCTTCAGGCAAAAAAAAAAAATTTGGGGACTGGGCCACGGTTTAAGCCCAAATTGTGACAGGGCAGGCGGGGCCCGCGGGTACCCGACGGGCCGGGTTTGGGGTTAAGAAGAAAACCCGTTTAATAAACGGGCTGGGTTTGGGTTTTTAGGACAGATCTGCGGGTCGGGTCCAGGTATGAAAAAACTCAGCCTGAACCCGACCCGTTGCCATTCCTAATTTTTACAACAAATCATAAGTGGTAAGTTGTTATTAGTTCTAATTTGAACCTATCACTCAAATTATTTTTTTGTCCATTAATAATAACTCGTAATAACCTGATACTTATAATTTGTTATAAAAATGTTATAGATTGCATTTCTTTAGTTAAATATTTGTTTTGATAAAAACTAATCTATCATTTCATTTAATCAAGGATGTGCTACATCTTCTCAAAAAAAATAAAATAAATAAAATAAAATCAAGGATGTGCTATATCATTTTGGACCCTACACTGACTTCTGGAGTTTCCTACTTTCCTCCGTTCATATAGCTAACCGGTCCACATGACATGATGTACATGATATCTTTTATTCTCGAAAAATGCTAATGCTACAAATTATTTTACAATTTTTGATGTAATAGATTATTATTGGAAAATAAAAACGTAACATTATTAGTGAGTCTATATGAGAACTAGTAAAAATTTGTCATATCAACAGTTTGTAACAATATTGTAAAATAATTTGTATCTATAGTATTGCTCATTATTTTGATATCCAATTACATAAATCAAGGTGCATTAATATTAAGAAAAGGCTCATTAATAATTTCAAATATTATAATATGGTGCACACTTTTTTTTCTTAACTAATAAATAATGAATTGACCAAAAGTCTTATAACTCAATTGTTTAACAACTCCTTAATATTAAGATCTAAATCTCCACACCTTCAAGTTCAACTATGAATATGTCAAAAAAATAAAAAAGTAATTGAACATACCATAAGGTCCATAACACAATGAATAGCTAAAAAAGGAGAAAAGAAGACATCCAACAAACTTTGATAACATTGCATGGAGTTGGGTAAAAAAAGAATACCAACAATTTATTTATTTTTATTTATTAAATCATAATGCCATCATCTTAAATTGGGTATTGTTTGGATTAGGATGGGTGCAATTACCCCCTTCCCACTTACAAAACTTTTTTTACCATTTTTACTTTTTCCAACTGTTTTATTTAATGGTTAATGATTGAATGTGGTTGTTGTTTTTTTTACTGTTATTATTTAAATTCTCAAACCCAACCATTAAAAACTATTGCATCAAATGAAATACCCTAAAATATTACACCAGATCTCACTCCTTATTTTCTTACTCTCACTTTGCAAATGCTTGTGTGTGGGGGCTGTGGAGTTTAAAGTAACCCAAAGACAGACTAATTATAAAGTGAACGGCCAGAGTAAAAGATTCTAAAGAGTAAAGGGTCTCCATTTCCTTTTAGCACCCCGAGCACCTGCACCCCCACTTACAGAAAATGAGCATTTTGTCATCTCTTATTTCTTTTCTATTTTCACATCCCTTTTGAATCAATTAATTATTTTATGCATTTCTATCTTTTATGTAAAAAAAGAAAAAAAAAATTTATATGTCGAATATATACAATTTTTTTTGGACCATACAAACATGAGTTTTTTATGTGGTCCCCACCTCTTCCCTCCCTCATTTTTTTAATGGCAATTTGAGGTAATCTAAATATGTATCTAATGTTAATTTATTTAAAAAATTTAAATGACAATATCATGTGAACTGTAAATTGGTAATCTCTATATTTTGCTTAAAATAGAAAAAGACTATTGCATGGGAAGAGGAGCAATGTCATCTTTTAATTAAAATAGTAAACCAAATTTGGTCTCAAATCAAATGCCTCCAAATAAGCTAAATGTCTAGTAACTTAACTGACAAATTGTGTTTTTAACAGAAAATTCAAAATTCAAATCCCATCATCTTCCTTTAGTGTAACTATCATTTACATATAAAATAAATAAATTAAAAAGAAAGAAAGAAAGAAAATTGCATTCCAATAAGTTCACCGGTCAAATGATAACGTGTGGAGAAAAAAGAAAGAAAGAAAAAAAGAGAAAGAGTTAGAATAATAAGAAGAAGTCTCTATCAAGTATCAATGTATATATGACCGAAAGATATACACTCACCCAGATAACTGCTATCCTTTTTGACAATTAGGAACAACTTGAACCAATAAATGCAATTTCCTGGGAAATAGACCTTCCTGGGATCGAGCATTCTCATCGAGTTGTTTCCATCTATTTGTTTTGAATAAATTAATTTGTGTATACAATCTATTTCATATGTTTTTCATAATTTATTGACGAAATAAACTATGTATAATTGGTGCATAAAAAATTATGATGGTGGTAGATCTATATTCTCATTAATCCCAACTTATCATCATTGAAATTTATGAAAAAAAAAATTGTAAAATACGTTGTGTATTTTGCATTTTTCTTTTTAGATAGAAGTATAGTTCCTTTTCACCAAATCACTAGATATATTTGGCTATATCATACCATTTTTTTAGAGATAATTACAACATGCTGCTAACTTTGCAATTCGAACCATTTTCTCCCTATACTCCCAAGCACTTTGTGCATGGGGAGATGCCAATTTAGCTGTAAAGCCTTTGGCGGCTATATCATACTATGAAAGATCATTTTGTTATGTCAAATCATAAGAGATTTATGATACAATACGAACCACCTACTATTAGTTGGAGGAAGAATTTGAAGAGTCATTTTTCTTTTTGCCTTGTTTTATAAGTAGCTTTTATTCTTAAGGGAGAAGGAACTAACTACCAATCAATTGTGTTGTTCCTTGAATCATAAAAAAAGGGTTTCTGCATGCTTAAGGTTCATGAATTGTTCTTAAAGGGGCTCCCTTTAATTAAGAATTTAAGATACTATTTATGACAAATTCGTGTGTTGTTCCTTGAATCATAAAGAAGGGCTTTTGCATGCTTAAGGCTAATGAACTGTTCTTAAAGCATCATTGTGTTGCCTTTAATTAAGATACTATTTACATCAAATTCTTGATAATATTATAAATTTTCTTTTCTTTTTTGTTGAGAATATCGTAAATTTTCAATGTAAAGAGAATCTCTATTGCTTTTTGATAATTTAATAAGTTTTTATTGAAAATATTAGGAAGTGCTCACTGATTGAATTACAAGAATTTCGACAAATCTCTTTCGTTAATAAAATAAATTTTCAAAATTTCAATTTAGGGGCCAATAGTAAATTAATATGACCCACCATGGGCCCGAGGCCCACGACCCGGCTGCAAAGCTATATGTCCATCAGGGTATTAATGTTTTGTCGTAAAAAAATGGGCTTTGGTGAGCTGTCAGGGCCCCACTAAAACTAATCATATATGTGGGTTTATTTGGGGGGCTCTCTCTTCTGCAAGAAACTAAAAGTAACCAGCTGTCCTCAAAGAAAGGCCCCAGATGAGATCACCGTCCAATCTACCACCTGTTGTAGTAAAGAGGACAAGTCATGTACATATGACACGTGTCCTGCTGTGATGTTTGCTAATCTCACCATATACCAACTCCACTGTATTCCCCCATACTGTGTAGCTCCATTAAACAAACCAGGATAGCATGTTTGGCCAAGGAGGAAAAGTGCTCGTTTTATATATATTAAAAATGCTGGAGTGCCCAAATAATTTCTGAAAGAGGAAAAAAGTAAGAGAGAGAAAAAGAAAGAGGAACAAACTTTTTCCGCAACACAAGTAAATTACCAACGAAGTTAGTGGGATACGTATGATGTATGTGGATTTGGTGTGTTTGTGACTGTGTGCGTTAAAAGTTTACAACTCCTTTTCATAATATTCTTTGAAGAAAAAGAGATGTTTTGTTTAAATCAATCACTAACTTACTAAATAGTTCCTTCTCCAAAAAAAACAAAAAGAAACTAATATTTGAATACCACTTATTTTGTTGAAAATTGAAAATTGAAAAGATTGATGTAACTCTAAATAATATTACACCATTCAATATTTTTTAATTGGATGTAAATTTTGATAAATTTACCGTTAGATTATATTATCTTTGTATATTTTCTATGCTTGTAAAATTTTAAGGTGTTCAAAGATTAATAGCTATATCATCAATCAATTGTTTAAATTCAAGTTTTTGTAATTTAAAATAATGCATAAAAAATGAGTTTATAGATCGAATGGTAAATAGTATCCAATTGACATAAAAATTGGCATGAATATTAAGTACATATAGAACATATAATTTAACGGTGAGATTTTCAAAATATGAATTCTATAACAAGTTATTGGGTGGTGTAATATTGCTTAAAGTTATACCAGGTGTAACTTGAATCCAACCAAAACCAAAAATACTGTAGCAAAATAATTTTTATATATGTAAATAGCACGGTGAGATCTAATTTTAAATTTTTTTTTATATATTTTAAATAAAGTATTTGTGAGTTCTGTGAATAGTGCATAAGATTCACTGAATAGTGCATAATCATGTGAAACACTCTTCTCCAAAAAAAAAAAAACACCAAAACGCAGACGCTGTATCCAAACGAGTACTAAATAATTAGTTGACATTGCGAATAAGATAAGAGTTGGGTTGTATTTATGCACTAGACTCATTAAAATTTAGACAAATTCAATATTATTGTGCCCTAAAAACTCATCAAAATGTAGGCACGGGACATTTATTTGACACTTATCTAAATTGCAATAAATTTTTTATTTTTAATAAAAAAAAATCCTAATAAATTCAATACACAGAAGAAGAAACCCAAATCGGTTTTAATTAACTAAACGTACACGTATATATATATATATATATATATATTTTTTTTTGATGACGTACACGTATATAATTTTATTAATTAATTGCCACGGAATATTAACTTTGGAGGAGACACGAGAACACTTGAGTGACAAAATCACCGTATAAATCAGGCACTTGAGTGACAAAATCCCACTCAAATACTACAACAACAACAGTACATTTTTTATTTTTATTTTTGAGACTCTCCTCTCCTCCAGAAAACTCCCAGTTTCGTTATCTCTTTTGTTCGGCCTGTTTTTCAGAGTAGAAAGCTTGGTCTTTGTCTCTGTGTTATTGTTAACTAGGCAGAGATGAGCGATCCTAAGTATGCATATCCCTACCCTGCTCAAGGTATGCTCTTTACTCTTTACTCTTTTCCTTAACTCCTAGTTAATCTTTTCTCCTAATTTTTTTAACCAGTTTGTACCACCTTCTTTAATTTGTTTATTAGTATTTGCTTATTTTCTGTTTTCGTTCTTTTATTCTGGGATTACAGCCTGTGCTTTTATTTTTCTTTGATTTATTGAACTAGGGGTTGAAACTTGAAACTCTTACTTTTATTTTGGCTTGGAACTTGAAACACTATCTGATTACTAAGATAGAGAGAAAATATATTTAGTTGGTAAACTTTACCTTAGTATAATCTCCAGTTTTCTAATTTATTTATTTATTTTGCTTAGTTTTTGGGATTTGCAATAGGGACTGCCTTTAATTTTCTTTGAAACTATATATATATATATATATATATATATATATTTCTTTTGACACAATATGCTCATAATCTAAGATGGTCTTTTGTACAATAATTTGATTTTAGTTTTGAAAAATAAATTCTGCACTTTTGGGTTTTTAATTTTTGCTTCTTTGGAATATAATAAAACCAGTGCATGCCTTTACCTTTGCTCTTTTAGATTTTAATCAATTTATATATTTTATTTGCCCCCATTATTGGTGGGGTTAATGAGTTAATAATCTTCCCAATCCATCCCAGGTTATTATCAAGGACCCCCAGTCATGGCACCGCCACAATATGCAGCAGCTCCACCGCCTAGGAGGGATCCTGGTTTCCTCGAGGGATGGTAAAAATATATGTCTCTACTCTAGCAATCCATTCATGTGTCTGAATTATATATTTCTCTCTATCTCTCTCTTAGAAAGTATAATTTTACATAATCATTTTTATGTGACAAAAATTCCATTCTTTATCATGTCTGATGGGGTTTTGGTTAAATGTTTTGTTACAGTCTAGCGGCTTTATGTTGCTGTTGCCTTATTGACGAGTGTTGCTGCGACCCTTCCATTCTCTTTATCTGCTAATCAACCAAGAATAATTTCACCTCCTATAAATATAATTGTAGTGTAATCTTATTGGATTAATGCGTGCTTATGTTTGTATTTTTATTTTATTTGAGCAAAACTTATGTTTTTACTTTTTAGTTCGGGCTGGTACTTGTCTATCTTCATCATTGTAGTGTAGTACCTACTTCTCAGACTGTATTCATAAATTTTAGCTTTTATCTGGATTGTTGGGTTGCTATTTTTTCAAACTGTTTTTATTTTTTATTTTTTGGGGTTGTGGATGAAGGAACGACTCCAATTCTGTTTCGCACAGATCTCGTGAATCGCTGGTAGTAACAGACTTTCATAAACAATAGGTTTGACCAAGTGTGCCTTTGATACATATAAACAATAAAATAAAATAAAAAGAAATTTTAAAGTCGTTTGAATAATGTTGAATATATTTTTTTGAAATATGCGTAGATAAGAAAATGCGTGAAAATATGTATAATATTGTTTAAAAAATGAAAATATATATTTAAAATGCTATTCTAAACTTGGCCTAAAAAGGTCCTAAAAAGGTGAGGAAATAAATTTAAACTAAATGGATAATTAGGGTCTGTTTGAGAATGGGTTATTTAGCTGAAATTAAATTTTTTTTGCAAGCATCCACTATGATTTGTGGCAAGGAACATTACACAAGTATTTGACTTAATCTTTTTGTTATTTTTTTTTAATACAAGATAGAAATTTTACTATAGCTTAATTTAAGTTTATATGTGTGAAAATCTTTTTTCTAAAGACTTGAATTCTGATATTTTCCCTTATAAGCATTTGATATTTGCAGTGTAACTATTGTGCTAAGATTACACGGTGATTGTTAGTAGTTTTTAATGTAATTGGATTTGTTAAAATGGTTGGAAATAGCAATTTGGGCATGACTAATAAACTCATAATGTTAATTATATGTAATCTCCAATTACCCGATTTATTTTTTTGTGTCAAGACAAGTTGATTTATTCTGATAGTATTAACTTATTTAATCTATACAAGCAAATATCTTTTTAGTTAATTATAACTCTGAATTTTAAATATAAAATTAAAAAATTAAGTGAATTTGGACGGTGAATCAATATTTTTTTATATGATGCCCTGTTCCTTTTACTCAAAATGAAAATTAGTTAAACTTTTTTATAGGTTCAAATAAGAACGTTTATATAATATATTATTAATATTTTAATTGATATTATGAAATATATTTTTTATAAGATCTATTTTTTATAATTATTATAATTTATGTTCCAGTGTATGTTATTCATAATAATTAATTTTTATGTCATATTAATTAAACAAGTTAAGATTAGTCTATAAATTATTAAGTCCACTAGGAGGACTGTTGAAATGGAGTCCAAATCTTCTATCTCATCAATTATGCTCCACTTCATACTCCACCAATAAAACTTGGACAATTAGCCTCTCTCATATCTCATTTAATGAAAAAGGTTAGCTGTCCAAATTTTATTGGTGGAGCATGAAGTGGAGCACAATTAATGAGACAGAAGATTTGGACTCGTTGAAATGGTCTTCCTTATCTTTTTAACTAATAAAAGGCTGTTATTTTTACAAATGTGACATCACCTAATAATTTTTTATTTTTAATTCTTGTACTAATTAGGAATTTGACTCACACATTTGTATAAGTGATATTATTTCATTGGTTGGGAGGATTACTTTAGTAGTTTTCCAAGTGGACCTAATAATTTATCGGGATTAGTCATGCATTTGTCAATCTTACATGACATGTTTATTAAGTATGTTAAGTTTTATGCCGTATCAACTGGTACACAAATATTATGTAAAATATTACATAAATAGTGCTTATGTCGATTTGTGTAGTTAATAGATCCTACCCAAACATGATTCATCAACATAAAATTTTTAATTTTTTCAATTTACCATTTTTTATTTGAATAAGTATTTGTTTGGATCCACGGCTACATTTGCATGTTTGCGTTTTCTCTTTTTTTTTTTTTTTTTTTTCAACGCTTATGAATAGTAATCGATATTGTTCATGCATGTGATTACACTGTGCAGCAGACAAAGTTATTGTTTATACACTGTTTATGAGACCTCAACCACTTTATTTAGAAAAAAAAAATTAAAAATGGGCCCTACAGTACTATTCACACATTTAAAAACTATTTTATTGCAGTGTTTTCAGTTTTTAGCCAAATAAGTTGTATTCAAACGGACTCTAAATGTAGAGTTTTAACTTTCAATAAAATATTTTTCACAATGTATTGAAATGATAAGTTGCAACTAATGAAAATAAAAGTGATGCCAATAATAAATGTATGTGAAAAAAATTATTCATCAATCACAACTTATTAAAAAAGTTTTTGGAATAAGTTGTATTCATTACAAAAAATAAATAAAATTTCTTCCTTTTTTTAATTTTTTTTTTTGGATGGAATGAGTAATTAACTAATTATACAATATATATATATATATATATATATATATTAAAATGTGTAATATCTTATTTTTTTCTTTTATACTATAATGTTGAATTTTATTAATTAAATTTAGGGTGGATTTAATGGAATCATGAGTCATGACACTGACGAGGAAGGTTACAATGGTCAATTTAGGCTGCAAAGCCGAGAACTACAAATTATTGCAAGAGACTGACCTGTAGGTTTTTTTCAAAACCATGGGGTCCAACTCATAGAAATGGTGGCAGATGGTTCAGGGACTTAGAAACTTTAGCCAAAATAATTTGAAATTTGCCCAATAATTGGTTAGATCCTTCCATTATTGAATAAGTTATCCGTTGAAATTTGAATCCATTTATGGTGACAGGGAGCGTGCCATGCTAGTGACTAGGGTACTGTGCCTAGTGCAATTAGGGAATTACACCATCCTAACAATTTTTAAAAAAAACCTTTCACTTTTTTTTTTTTGGTAAGCGACCTTTCACTTTTGAACTTATGTTGTCGGTGTTGTTGTTATTGTTATTATTATTATTATTTATTTTATTTTGAAAGTTGTTTTTTTCAACTTTTAATTTTAACCATTAAAAGTTATTGTATTATTCGATCTCATTCATTTCATATCATGTAAATATTTACTTAGGCATCATGCACTAAGAGAGAGAAAAAAAAAAAAGTAAATAGAAAAAAAGGTCTTAAAGAATTTCTAATCCAAGGTCTACAATTAAAAAAAAATCTTTTAACTTTCAATCCCAATCTTTGAAAAGTAATTGTTCAATGTAATAGCACTATTAACTTGAGCTTTATTCAATTCAAGCTTTATATGAGCTCAAAATTTTTGTGAGAGTAATGTGTAATTAAACTTGATGAAATTGGATTTGCACCCATTAAATTACAAAAAAAAAAAAAGGAAAAAAGAAAAGAAAAGAAGAAGACTTGGGTAGGAATAACAACCTGTTTTAGTTTAACTCGTCTTTACCTATTCTTGAAATTAACCTAACTCAACCAAGTTGAACCCAAACTTGACCTACTCACCAGGCATCCATTATAAATTATAAAATTTATTTTTTTATTGGCTCATTTTCAATTTTCAATGTATGTATACTAAAATTATATTAGACTTTCTACATTGTTGATGACAATTTGTAAAATTTGTGCATTTCTCAAATATAAATCTTTTACTTTTAAGCTTATTTGATTATACACAGCTTTTTAAAATGTCAATTATTTAAAGTACAATTATACTTTAACTAGCTATTAGCAAGTAAATAAGCTTTCAACCAAAAACTAATCCAAATTCATAATTATTTTTATTGGTGAATTAACTTTATTTCATGTTTTATGTATAACAAGTGTGGGGCCACAAAGAGTTGGCATGACCGGCCCACTTTCGATCAAGCCCAAAGGCCCACGCCGAGGATCGCGTGGAATCCGAGGACACACCTCAAGTCCGAGGACAAGGCGCAGAGGACTTGCTGCCTAAGAGGACTTGCCGAGGACGGATGTATCCTCGGAAACCCGAAGTAAGGAAACACGCAAGCTGCCGTCCGTCAAGGGGAACTTCCCAGGAAACCCGAATAGGACCTGGCGGGCGCCGAGTACCGGACACGGAGGCATGGTGGAGGTGCAAGTCCCAGACAAACTGTCACCTCCACATTAAATGCCCTCAACTAATGTTCTGGCCGCATTAATGAGGATAGGACCTCTGAGCAGCGCCACCTTGGGCGCCACAACCCGCAGAGAGATGGGAATGCGGCTGACGGGACAGGCACTCAAGTGGGAACCGGATTGATCGACAAATGTAGGGCTGAGATCATCTGAGAGGGGGATATATAATGTAGGACGTCCCCCACTAAGGGGGGGGACGTAAGGGAAAAAAGGGGAGAGAAGACAGACTGTAACAGTGCATTTTCTTTGGTAGGCTGTGAAGCTCATTTGAATAAGATAGGAACACGTCCGAGGATCCCTGCTGTACCCCCTTAGTCAGTACTAGGATTGCCACAGTCCACGAATAACCATGCATGGCCGTTGCGTCCTTCACTAGGGCCTAGATCTTGAGGCCACTCTCTACAAATTCATTGTCCGGGGGCCCACCTCCGAAAAAGGAGCCCCTACAATTGGCGCCGTCTGTGGGGAGAACTTGTGCGCTAGCAGGAACGACAGTCAAGCATGGTAGGATCAAGCCCTCACCAAGGTACTCCCAACCGACCCGAACCGGCGAAGTCGCGGCATCAGGGCAACTATGGCGACCCGGGAGGCGATCAGAACGACAATGGGCGATTTCGGGAAGGAAGCATGCATACTTCAACGACGAGCGGGAGCCAAACCCGCCGGGAGGGGCACATTCCCCAGGAACGCGGCGACGGCCAGGCCGCGCGGTCACAAGAGGCCCACAGCCACGCCTCCCAAAGAAGGGATGACAAGGTGGCCATGCAGCGTGAGATAGATGATCTCAAGAGGAAGCTACGCCGTGTGCAGCGAAGAAGGCCCGAGCCCAGCCCCGATCCATTCTCCGAAGGCGAAAGTGACGATGAATACAGGCAAAGGTCGAGGACGCCCCCCAACGATACTTTCTCCCACGAGGAGGAGCGCTACCAGAGGCGTGGGCGTACTAACCCAACCCCCAGGGGCTTGGGAGGCGACGCCATGAGCAGGGCGCTGGACCGGCTCTCCAGGTCGCCCTTCGCGCGTCGCATAGAGGAGGCGGAACTTCCTCGGCGGTTCCAGCAGCCAACCTTCATCGCTTACAACGGCAAGACGGACCCCGTGGAGCACGTGAGCCAATTCAACCAAAGAATGGCTGTCCACGCCAAGAATGAAGCGCTGATGTGCAAGGTCTTCCCGTCCAGCCTGGGACCTGTGGCAATGAGGTGGTTCAACGGTCTAAGGTCGGGCTCCATAGACTCGTACAGGCAGCTGACCCAGGCTTTCGGTTTCCGCTTTGTCACGAATAGCAGGCCTCCTCGGCCCATGAGCGCATTGTTATCCCTGTCCATGCGCGAGGGGGAGACCCTCAAAGCTTATTCGGACAAGTACTGGGAGATTTACAACGACCTGGATGGCAAATACGATGCTGTTGCAATCAACACCTTCCAGAACGGGCTACCGATGGGACACGGCCTGAGGAAATCCTTAACTGGTAAGCCCGCCACCAGCGTGCGGCAACTGATGGATCGGATCGACAAGTACAAGCGGGTAGAAGAGGACCTGCTACAGGGAAAGGGCAAGGAGAAGGTTATCCCCCAGGAGAGGAGGGATTTCAGGTCGGACCGCTATGATAACGCCCGTCCGAGGAGGGATTTTGGTGGGCAGTCTGGAACAGCTACCACCCAAACGGTCGGCGCTGTGTTCCGAGAACCCGTACACCGGGTGCTGGAGCAGATAAAGAACGAACCGTACTTCAGATGGCCGGCCAAGATGGCTGGGGAACCCGCCAAGCGTAATCAGAGCCGCTACTGCCAGTACCACCAGGACTACGGACACAATACGGAGGACTGCAGGAACCTCTGGAACCACCTGGACCAGTTAGTCCGGGAGGGAAAGCTGAAGCACCTCCTCCACCATTCCAGCGGCCAGCAGAACCAGAACTTCCAGGAGCCCCGGAGGGACCTCGACATGGGGCGACCCACGGGAACGATCAATGTCATCCTGGCGGCGCCAGGAAGGACAGGCACGCGGCCTACGAGGGTGCTGTCTATAGTCCGACAGCCCGCCGAGGATTCCTGGGAGGGGCTGAAGAGGGCCAGGAGGAGTTGCCCACCAGTCCTGAGCTTCTCGGAGGAAGACAAGGCAGGGACCGCCCAACCCCACGATGATGCTCTAGTCGTCACCCTCAGAATTGGAGGATACGACGTGAGAAGGGTGATGGTGGATGGGGGCAGTGCGGCCGAGGTCATGTACCCCGACCTCTACAAGGGGCTGGGGCTAAAGCCGGAGGACCTGACACCCTACAATTCCCCCCTAATGACTTTCGACGGGAAGCTCGTCACCCCAAAGGGCATGATAAGGTTGCCCATACAGACGGGCCCAGAGGTGGTAGAGGTGAACTTCGTGGTGGTGGACACATAC
This sequence comes from Quercus variabilis, assembly GCA_030445155.1. Taxonomy (NCBI): domain Eukaryota; kingdom Viridiplantae; phylum Streptophyta; class Magnoliopsida; order Fagales; family Fagaceae; genus Quercus; species Quercus variabilis. The sequence goes on along the minus strand of CP129450.1, from coordinate 34,512,919 downwards.
TCTCCCTACACGGCCATCGTGGGGAGGCCCTGGCTCCACACCCTAGGGGGAGTCGCCTCCACCCTGCATCAGAAGGTGAAATTCCCGTCCGGGGATCAGGTCCTGGAGATCCGAGGATGCCAACCCACGGCTAGGCAGTGCACTGTCGCCGCCATATCCTACCGACTTGATGCGCAACCCTCGGCTCGCGCCGAGGAGATTTTATAGCAGTCAAAGCCCCCGGCGGTGCCTCCTAACACGCCCGCCGAGGGTGCCATATGCGAGGGCCTGGAAAAGGTGGTGATCGGCGATAGCCCGGAAAGGTTCTTCCAAGTCGGAGTCCAACTACCTCCGCAGGAAAAGGAGGAATTGCTGGAGTTCCTTAAAAGGAATCTTGACGTGTTTGCATGGGACCCCTGCGATGCTCCGGGGATTGATCCCACTTTTATCTGCCATCACCTCAACGTCAACCCATCCGTGATTCCGAGGCAGCAACCACCTCGGCGCCCGTCGAAGGAACACGCTGACGCGATAAAGGAAGAGGTCAATAAGCTTAAGCGTGTAGGAGCCATCAAAGAAGTCTTTTACCCTAAATGGTTGGCCAACACAGTGGTGGTCAGGAAGAAGACTGGAAAGTGGAGAGTCTGTGTGGACTTCACCGACCTGAACAAGGCATGCCCGAAGGACCCCTTCCCAATGCCGCGGATAGACCAGCTGGTGGACGCCACGGCAGGTCATCCTCGGATGAGCTTCCTTGACGCCTTTCAGGGCTACCATCAGATACCGTTGGCTCTGGAGGACCAAGAGAAGACAGCCTTCGTTACACCCATCGGGAACTACCACTATAAGGTCATGCCGTTTGGCCTGAAAAACGCAGGATCCACTTACCAAAGGATGATGACAAGAATGTTCGAGCCAATGTTGGGTAAAATTATCGAGGTCTACGTCGACGACATGGTGGTAAAGAGCAAGCAGGAGTCCAAGCACGTAGAGGACCTCGACTTCACGTTCGACGTCCTTAGAAAGCACAGGCTGCGCCTTAACGCCCTAAAGTGCTCTTTTGGCGTCAGCTCTGGCAAGTTCTTAGGGTACATGATCACCCACCGCGGGATCGAAGTCGACCCCGACCAGATCAAGGCCATCCATAATTTGAAGCCTCCCCGGAATCCCAAAGAGATCCAGAAGCTCGCCGGGATGATCGCCGCGCTGAACCGGTTCATCTCCAGGTCAGCTGATAGGTGCAGGCCCTTCTACCGCCTGATCAACAAATGGAAAGGGTTCGAATGGTCCGAAGAGTGTGCCGAGGCCTTCCAGCAACTCAAGGACTATCTGTCTCGTCCGCCTATCATGTCCCATCCAGAGGCCGATGAGGTCCTATACGCGTACCTGGCCGTGGCACCCCATGCAGTAAGCCTAGTATTGATACGAGAAGATGGCGGCGTGCAAAAACCAGTTTACTACGTCAGCAAGTCGCTGCACGAAGCGGAGGTGAGATACCTGCCCCTGGAGAAGGCTATCCTGGCTGTGGTGCACGCCACAAGGAAGCTCCCCCACTATTTCCAGGCTCACACCGTGGTCATCCTAACCCGATTGCCTTTAAAATCTGTGCTGCGAACCGCCGACTACACTGGAAGAATCGCGAAATGGAATACGATCCTAGGGGCTTTCGACATCAGGTACATGCCTCGGACCTCCATAAAGGGCCAGGTTTTGGCAGATTTGACAGCGGAGTTCGCCGAGCCGGCTGTGGAGGTTGCAGCCGAGGAGGGAAATCATGATGAAAAGCTAGTTGGGGCAGTCTCCGCCTCTAAGGAACCTTGCTGGAAGGTATACGTTGATGGCGCGGCCAACCAACGAGGCTCAGGGGTGGGACTAGTCCTGGTGTCCCCTGAAGGACACGTCATGGAGAAGTCCTTGAGACTCGGATTCGCGGCCACAAACAACGAGGCCGAATACGAGGCATTAATACAAGGCATGACCATGGTGCAGAAGATGGGAGGAAAGTCAATAGAGGTGTTCTCGGATTCCGGGTTGGTAGTAGGACAGGTGAATGGGGAGATGGAGGCCAGGGATCCACGGATGCAAGAGTACCTGAGCCAAGTTAAGCGCTTGCAGTTGGGGTTTAGCCCCTACAGCTTGTCTCACATCCCCAGAAGCGGGAACAGCCACGCCGACTCATTGGCCACGCTCGCAACCTCCTCGGCAGGGTCTCTGCCTCGGACGATACTTGTGGAGCACTTGGGAAGGGCAAGTGGAGCTCCAGCGGGGGGGATCCCCATCCATCAGATTGAGACGGGTCCCAACTGGATGGACCCCCTAGTGGGATTCCTCAAGGACGACATCCTGCCTGAGGACAAGTTAGAAGCAGAAAAAATCAGGAGAAAAGCCACTCGATTCTGGTTGTCCGAGGACCATAAGCTGTATAAGCGCTCCTACTCCGGGCCATACCTGCTGTGCGTTCACCCTGGAGCGACAGAATCGCTACTCGAAGAGCTGCATGAGGGAATATGTGGAAGCCACACAGGGGGGAGATCCTTGTCCCACCGAGCCATCACGCAAGGCTACTGGTGGCCAGGGATGCAACAGAAGGCCCAGGAATATGTCAAGAAGTGCGATCAGTGCCAGAGATTCGCCCCGAGTATCCATTAGCCCGGAGGGGTCCTAAATCCCTTGTCTAGCCCGTGGCCGTTCGCCCAGTGGGGTTTGGACATTGTGGGGCCTTTCCCCAAGGCACCAGGGAATAAGAAATATCTGTTGGTGGCCACGGACTACTTCACCAAGTGGGTCGAGGCCGAGCCGCTGGCCAATATTAGGGACGTGGACGTCAAAAAATTCCTTTGGAGGAACATTGTTACGCGATTCGGGGCCCCTCACACCCTCATCTCGGACAACGGGCTCCAATTTGACAGCAAAGCTTTCAGGGAGTACTGCAGCGAACTTGGAATCACAAACAGATACTCGACGCCGGCTTACCCCCAGGGGAACGGACAGGCCGAGGCCGTCAATAAGGTCATCGTGAATGGGCTTAAGAAAAGGCTGGACGATGCCAAGGGGAGATGGGTAGAAGAGTTACCCCATGTGCTATGGACGTACCGCACCACGCCTCGGCGATCAACGGGGGAAACGCCTTTCGCCATGACTTATGGCGCCGAGGCAGTAATCCCCCTGGAGACAAATCTCCCGACGCTAAGGACGAGCTCCTTCACGCCAGCCAGCAACGACGGGCTGCTGGAGCGGAACCTGGACCTGGTGGACGAACGAAGGGAGCGAGCAATGATACAATTGGCCCACTACCAGCAGAAGCTCAAACAAGGGTACGACGCTAACGTTAAGCTCAGGCCACTAGCGCCAGGGGACCTGGTGCTAAGGAAGGTCGTTGGGGTGGCTAAGAATCCCACTTGGGGAAAACTGGGACCCAACTGGGAAGGGCCCTACCGGATTACCTCAGTAGCCGGGATAGGGGCGTATTACTTGGAGGACCTAGATGACAGGCCTGTACCTCGCCCATGGAATGTAAATAACCTGAAAAGGTACTACTATTAATAAGAGAATTATTCCAACTAATGCTGTTGTCTCCTTTTGCTTACGTTCGTCAGCTCCGAACCAATTTAAAAAAAAAAAAAAAAAACTAAACTAAGTGTTAGACAGAACCAAGGAACTGCATGGTCCTCGGACTCAGTCCTATGGGGAAACTAACCAATTTAAAAAAAAAACTAAGTGTTAGACAGAACCAAGGAACTGCATGGTCCTCGGACTCAGTCCTATGGGGAAACTAACCAATTTAAAAAAAAACTAAGTGTTAGACAGAACCAAAGAACTGCATGGTCCTCGGACTCAGTCCTATGGGGAAACTAACCAATTTAAAAAAAAAAAAACTAAGTGTTAGACAGAACCAAGGAACTGCATGGTCCTCGGACTCAGTCCCATGGGGAAACTAACCAATTTAAAAAAAAAAAAAACTAACTAAACTAAGTGTTAGACAGAACCAAGGGACTGCATGGTCCTCGGACTCAGTCTTATGGGGAAACTAGCCACTTAAGAACGCTAAGCGCTAGACAGAACCAAGGAACTGCATGGTCCACGGACTCAGTCCTATGGGGAAACTAGCTGCTTCAGAAAACTTAAGTGATTAGACAGAACCAAAGTACTGTGTGGTTCTCGGACTCGGTCTCGTGGGGAAGCCTTCTACTTCAAAAGAACCTTAGTGCCTACTTCGTAAAATCTGCCTATTCCTTAGGATGTAGTGTACGTTATAGGCCATTTCGCAAATAAAACTCTTCCCGTTTCAAAATCTTAAGTTACGAACCACGATTGGCAAGCAAGAAATGAATAATATACAAGCAAGGAAACAACCACGACGCAGAAAAAGAAACAAAGCTTTCATTTCATTAAGTTCAAAATATTACACAAAAAAAGGGGGCTTCCCTAAAATAAAAAAAAAAAAAAAAAAAAACAAAAGAAGAAAAGAAAAGAAGAAGGGACGCCTCCGTCTAATCGCCCGCTTCGCTGGGAGGCTCGGCAGGAACAGCCACCCCCTCAACAGGTGGGGCCTGGGTGTCAGGGGCGGACCCCTCGACGTGCTGGGGATTGTCCTCATCAGAGCCGCCGCCCAATTCAATCACTGAGGAGGGATCACTCCCTTGAACCGGCTCGCCAATGGCCTCAGCATCCAGGGCCCCCTCCCCTGGAGTTGCAGGAGTCTCCATGGTGGCCCCCTCAACCTCTGACCCCCCTGCGGCAGCCTCGCGGATGGCGAGGGGATAGTATACACCCTCCTCCCTCCACAGAACAGAAGAAGCCTCTACCCCGGCTTGCCTCAGGGCCTCGTGCCAAGTTTCTGAGCAGTAGCGCCGGCATAACTCGGGGACTTGGGATTTATACTCGGCTGCCGCCTCAGCTGCCCCTGCGTCAAAGGCAGCCTCCTCGGCAGCCTCCTTACTGGCCATGGCCTGCTCCTTCCCCTTCTCTGCTTCGAGCCTGGCCTCCTCGGCAGCAGCCTTCTCCTTCTGAAGGTCGTCTATCAGCTCTCGGGCGATCCTGAGCTGCTGTTCGACCTCACCCAGGCGCCGCGTTTGCTCCAAGGCCTGCCTCTGGGCGCCCTCAAGGCCGGCTATCGCGTTATCCCTTTCCCTGGCCATCTCCTTCAGCTGCTCCCTAGCCTTGGCAAGATCCTCCTCGGAGACCTTGAGGACCTTGGTAGCCTGCAAGCGCCTCTCCCGCTCAGCTTCCATGGCCCTCCCATGGTCGTTGGCCGCCTCCTCCAACCTGAAGGTTGCCTGGACAGCCTGCCCAACGGAGAAGGTACCAAACGAAGTTAGCTTACGGAGAAAGAAAGACAAAACTGAAGGGAAAGAAGAAGGTAAAACACGAGTGTCCGAAAACTTACCATCCCCAAGTACCGCTTGAGGCAGAGGAAGACCTCCCTACTCCTCATGGCTCCAAGCTGCGCCATGTCCGCGGGGAGCAGTAGGCACCTCTCCACCGCGTCGGCCACATACGCGCCCTCGCCCTCTTTGAAATCCCTAAGGGAGGCGTCGTCCCTCAGGGGACTCCCGCGGAGCATTGGGGCGGGGAGCCACGCCTCGGCCGGAGGCTGGTCCTCAACCTGCTTCTCCTGGTCCTCGACCTGCTTCTTCTTGTGGCCAATCTTCAGCTGCTTCGACGGCCGCCGGCCATCGTCGCCCTCCCGCGTGGACCCAGACTTCTCCTCCATGACCCTCTTGGCCTTATCCTTTTTCTGTTTGGGGTCGGCAAGTTCACGCCTCGACGGAGAAGTCGTCTTAGGCGGGGAAGGGGGTAGCCGAGACTGAGACGAGCTCGACCTGGTATGGGCAGTACGGGTTTTGGGGGAAGGAGGAGGCAGCTTCGGCTTAGACTTCCCAGGCTGTCCCTCAAGCAATTCAGACAAACTGGGTCGGGGTTTCTTTTTGTAACCCATCTTGGACCGAGTAGATGGCCCGGATTCCTCAAGCTCCGCTTCGGACAAACGGGGATCGCCCAAGTCTCCGGAGGGGTCCTCGGACTCGTGGAGTTGCTCGAAGACGCTGAAATCCTCCTCGGCAAAACCAGGGTCGGCTGCTTCCCCCTCTCTCTCTATATCCTCTCCCTCGGCCTCTAAGGATGTAGGGGAAGGTGGGGGAACCGCTACGGTGACAGCTTCTGAAGTAGAGGGACCCTCGGGAAACTTAAATCCGTCCTCGGTCACTTCTATCTGTGACAGCCGAGGATCGTTTGCCCTGATCACGTACTTGGGGGCCGCAAACGACTTTTGGATGGGTTTGTACTTCAAAATCTTGTGAGCTGCCCTGACCTGGTGGTTTGCCTCGTTTTCGAAATCCGCCGACCTGAGCACCTTCTGTAGATCCTCCTTGTTAACCAGATTGAAGTTGGGCTCGAGGGTGTGCGGATCTGCAAAAGGAAAACACATCCACGTTAGTTGTCAAACTGAGGAAAAGGGAAAAATGCGATAAACAGGGAGGAACCTCCAAATCCCCTCCTACTCCCACTACCCCACCTGGTGTCCCTTCTGTCGTCGGACAGTGAAGGCCATCATGCCACTCTCTGGACACAATGAGAAAGTCTTCATTCATCCCCTTGTTAGACTCGGGGAGACACTGGATGAGCCGGACTCTGTCGTCCCTCGTCCTCATATAGTAGGACTTGCCCTTCAAATGTTGAAGATTGTAGTAGTAATTTACGTCGTGATGGGTCAGCCTCAGACCCATCTCGTTGTTTAGGGCGTCCACACAGCCCAGAATTCTGAACATGTTGGAGGCGCATTGGGTGGGGGTTAGCCGGAAATATATCAGATAATTCCTCATCACGGGCCCCATGGGGATCCTCAGCCCCCCTTCAAGGAAGGCGATAATGGGAATCGCCACCTCGCCCGTCCGCCTCCGGAGCAACCACTCCCCATACCCGCAGTACCTCAAGCCCACGTTGGCCGGTATCTTGCATCGTTCGACGAATTCCTCCATCGCCTCCTCAGTGAAAACGTATTTCTTAAGTCTACCCATCCCCAAACAACGCCTTAAGGGGACTAAAAGGGGGAAAGCAAATCAAAGGTGGAAGAAAGGAAAAGAAAAAGCTCAGAGAGGGATAGAGCGACTTACAGGAATGAGGAGGAGCTCCTCGGATTGACTTTTTATGCTGGGAGTGTAGGTGAAGATTTGGCTGGACTCTGATAGAAGGCGCAAGAGCTTGTGACTGCGAATGGGAAGGGAAAAGCAGTTCGAACGGGTATTTATACCCTAGGCGGAAAAGCTGCGCGAATTTTCCCGCCCATAAATGCCAGGTTCATCCCTACCGTTCGATCGCCATCAGCCCGTTGGACGTGGGGGGCATAAAGCCGCCCGAATTTAATGCAAGGCACGACACCCACGACGAAGCGCCAATAACGCGCCTTGAGCAGGCGAAAAGTCATCAACGCTGACAGAGGGCAGGGTCCGATGGGACGTGTAGTAGATCCGAGGATGTCAAAATCCTCCTCTCCGCCCGAGGATGCGGATAGCGAGATTTTGAGGGGCTATTGTGGGGCTACAAAGAGTTGGCATGACCGGCCCACTTTCGATCAAGCCCAAAGGCCCACGCCGAGGATCGCGTGGAATCCGAGGACACACCTCAAGTCCGAGGACAAGGCGCAGAGGACTTGCTGCCTAAGAGGACTTGCCGAGGACAGATGCATCCTCGGAAACCCGAAGTAAGGAAACACGCAAGCTGCCGTCCGTCAAGGGGAACCTCCCAGGAAACCCGAATAGGACCTGGCGGGCGCCGAGTACCGGACACGGAGGCATGGTGGAGGTGCAAGTCCCAGACAAACTGTCACCTCCACATTAAATGCCCTCAACTAATGTTCTGGCCGCATTAATGAGGATAGGACCTCTGAGCAGCGCCACCTTGGGCGCCACAACCCGCAGAGAGATGGGAATGCGGCTGACGGGACAGGCACTCAAGTGGGAACCGGATTGATCGACAAATGTAGGGCTGAGATCATCTGAGAGGGGGATATATAATGTAGGACGTCCCCCACTAAGGGGGGGGGGACGTAAGGGAAAAAAGGGGAGAGAAGACAGACTATAACAGTGCATTTTCTTTGGTAGGCTGTGAAGCTCATTTGAATAAGATAGGAACACGTCCGAGGATCCCTGCTGTACCCCCTTAGTCAGTACTAGGATTGCCACAGTCCACGAATAACCATGCATGGCCGTTGCGTCCTTCACTAGGGCCTAGATCTTGAGCCCACTCTCTACAAATTCATTGTCCGGGGGCCCACCTCCGAAAAAGGAGCCCCTACAACAAGCATCTGCCTTTTCTTTTCTTCTTTTGTGAAATTGTTGGACAAGTATATTATTATTATTAATAACCAAACTATAAGCCTAAGAGTTTATGGGTCTATTTGGATACCGTTTATTTTGCTAAAAACTGAAAACTTATTGCTGAAAACATTATAGCAAAATAATTTTTAAAGCTGAAAACATTTTACATGAACACTTGTTGTGTTTTTCCTTGCCCGACTGGTCCATAAAAACAGTGTGTGGCATGCTAGTCCAAAACACCAAATGCAAAAACTTGACTGAAACGTGCAAATCCAAACGCATACTATGTATTATTCAAAAATTATTTTCAAATGTTTTATTTATTCTTTTATTTGTCCTAAAAGAAATACGAAAGAAAGAGGTTAGAAAGTATGTTAAAACCCTTTCTTTTTTTTTGTACATTAAAAAAATAGGGTTATACTAGTGTGGGTCACAAAACCAACGTGACATTTAAATACCACTAATGCTCGCCATGTGACTGGCTAAGAATGAGTGTTGTCTAGTATGGGCCCATCATAGACTTGGCCCGAGAATGCACTACTAACTCAAGGCTAGGTTGGAGAAAGGAAAAGACACCACAAATTATAAGTTTGAGGAGTTTGAGAACCACCTTTAATCCATCTCAGTGGTTCAAGCACTAGTCCTTAGTTTAGGTTTGGGCCTGGAAAGTTAGTTAGGAACTCAAGCATGTGTTATCAAATGAGTTAGCCTCCACTAGTATTATTAAGCCATTTTTAAATTAAAAAAAAAAAAAAATTAAGGTTGATGATCTCAATCTTAAAGACAAATTTTGGATACAAAATTAGTTGTAACCATTGACTATAAATTCACTTAATATCATTCTCTCCCCTCCCCCTGCCCACCACCCCCCCCAAAAAAAAAAAAAAAAAATCACTTAATATTTTTTTATTGGATTTGTACCCAAAAAAAGTAAGCTTGTTCAGTCTTCCATTTTCTTCCACACTGTTTCTCACTTTTCTTCCCTAGATATTACGGTACACTGAATACTATTATTCTTATAAACTCGGTTCAGCACAAAGCTTATAATACAGTACGAGTATATATTTCAGTTTTACAATCGGAATTGTCTGTAATGCAATCAACATACAGTAAACTCCACACTTTATTTTGTATGAATAAATATTTCACACAGATATAGTACGCCAAAGGACCTCCGCAGTGATGCTCCAAACCAAATAATTTGATGATTTGAAGATACTTGTACTGACCAGACACTGTTCTTGATGCAACCCCTGTACATAAAGAAACTATGACACATAAATAAGAACTTAAATTAGCTTTAAGTTCTTGAATCTTCCATCATGCTCATAAGCATCAAGCTGCTACCGCCTCATTGACATAGATGGTTGTTTCCTTTGGGTAATCATCCGTGCATGAATTACAAGCTTTATTTTCATTTGTAGGATTACTGCCACAACTACCACAGCCACCACTCTTCACCATGTTTCCACAGCCGCCACAACCACCAGAACCACACCCACCACTCTTTATCAAATTTCCACACCCCCCATCGTAACCACCACAGCCACTGCCACACCCACCGCATCCACCACTCTTCATCATGTTCCCACTTCCACCACCACACCCGCTGCCACACCCACTACCACACCCTCCCCCACAACCTCCACTGGACAAGCCCACTTTTTCAGGTATTGCAGCATTTCCTTCAGCCACATCTACATTCAACTCTACTTCACTTGCTACAGAAGTAATCAGTTTGGCTATTTTGCCCTCATGGACTTCATCTACTTCTTCGGTTTGACCATGCATCTCCAAATTTTTGCAATTCACAGTTAATCCGTGATATCCTCCCTTCTTAAATATATAAGTAAGTATAAATGCGGATGTAATTCCAGGCACCAGCATCCAGTTTTCCTTTACCTGTTTAATTAAAAAAAAAAAAAAAGATCCTGAATTTCAGACACTCTTTTGTCAAAAAGGAAAAAAGAAAGAAGATAGTTGGCAGCTTTTTACCCTCAAAAATTCAGATTTCAAGTCAAGCAATGCCACTGCTTTGCCATATGGATCTTCCTCAGAGAATTCAACTGCTGTCATAAAGTCCTGTTCACTTCTATGCTTCTCACAATGTTTGGGTTCATACTCCAGCTTTCTTCCTGGGAAAATTTTTACCTGTAGCAATAATATAAATTCACCAGACAAGACTTCAGAGGAGGCACTTCAATACTTACCCTGCAGGCAATTATGTATATAAAACTTGATAAACGCTTTACATTAGGGTGCAATAACTCAGACAAAAGTATAAAGCAAACATATACATCTAGCGAATATTGCAAATGCATCACCAAAGAAAATTGTAATATATAAACATTAGAACACTAATAGAAAAGGGTAATTTTCCTGCAAAACATAAGTGTAAGCTCAAGAAAAAGGTTCCAGGTTAACATATTGCCCTAATTTTCACATAACGTCGCAAATGTCAGTTTAACATATTGCCCTAATTCACATAATTTCACAAATGTCCAGTTTTTGGCACCAACATTTTTGAACATGGAGTTTGTTTGAAAAAGCTGTACTAAGAAAAAATTGAAATTTAAAAACGTTGCACTTAGAAAAAAGTGAAGTTTAAGAAAGTTGTACTTTGAAAAAATGCATTTAGAAACTGAATTAATAAACAGACGGAGTAGGGTGTCAAATTAGCTAAAGCAACGTGTTCCATTTCATAGTTTCCACAAAAATATATTAATACACTGATTAAACTGACTGACAATCAGAAAGTCAAGACAACTCTTATTCATAATTTCTGATCATTTCAAAAGCCAGTCTACCGAAAGGAACATGTTTGTGCAAAGTCCTAAACGACCTAAATGAGAGATAATTAGGAACAAGAGATTATGCATATATCCCATTCTATTGCCCATGAGCTCAAAGAGATGACCAGCTAAACTGGATTTCTTTTGAAGATAAAGGGACCGCTGAGAATCCATTAATGACCACCCAGTCCCAGCAGCCTCTGCAAGAGTGAGTGTTTCACCAGAAGTCGTAATACCAATCACTTCTTTCCTTGGAATGCAGTTTTCCTTCACCTTGTCCTTTGAGTCTCTGAAGTGCATTTCAAACCAGCATGATCATTATTCACAGCTTCAAAATATTTTATAGCATCTAAAACCACCAGTGAATTATATAATATTTTAAAAATATTCTAATGATTATTGCCTCAACTTGGAAGGGTCACTTAATTATTATAGAAAATTACAGTAGTCTACAGACTCTACACAAAATACATTAGTAAGTCGAGAATATGTAGAACCTAGTTTTGAGTAAATCAATCTAGATTACATGTTCCTTTCATAACTGCAATTGCTAAAAATCTCCACACAAGCTTAATTTCACACTTTCATAGATCTAAGTTTGGATACTGATGCAGGCTGAGACCCATGGGGATGGTTTAATCCAAAAGATTCAACTAAGGGAAAAAATGATAGTCATGATGCCACTCAACCAGGGGTAGCTCATACTACTTAATGCTACTAATTGTGACTCTCTGAGTTAACAGTTTACAACAACTCCTTTTCATAATGTTCTTTGAAAAAAAAGAGATGTATTGTTTAAACCAATCACCTTTTTTTTTTTAATTTTTTTTTTTACTGAATAGTTAGTTGACATTGTGAATACGGCAAGAGTTCGGTCCAGGTTTTGTGCACTAAACTCGTTAAAATTTAGACAAATTCAATGTTATTGTGCACTGAAAATTGATTGAGAGTGGACATGTGATATTTATTTGACACTTATCTAAATTAAAATAGATTTATTTTAATAAAAAAAACATTTTTTTTTTTTTTGAGAAACAAAAACCCAATAAGTTGAATATACCCAGAAGAACAATCCTAAATCGGTTTTAATTAACTAAACGTACATGTATATAATTTTATTAATAAATTGCCACGTAATATTAGCTTGGAGCAGACTCGAGAACATTTATTTATTTATTTTTTTTATTTTTTTTTATGGGAAATACTCGATACTTTTTATTCAGAACGTTGGAAAGACGATACATCACCGCATAAATGCATAATACCGCACTTGAGTAGTGACAAAATCCCACTCATATACTGCAACAGTATACAAAAACCATAAACATTAGCCAACAGCATATAACTTCCAGTTTCGTTTTCCCTTTAGTTCGGCCTGTTTTTCAGAGTAGAAAGCTTGGTCTTTGTATCTGTGTTATTGTTAACTAAGCAGAGATGAGCGATCCTAAGTATGCATATCCCTACCCTGCTCAAGGTATGCTCTTTACTCTTTTCCTTAACTCCTAGTTAATCTTTTCTTCTAATTTTTTTAACCAGTTTGTACCACATTCTTTAATTTGTTTATTAGTATTTGCTTATTTTCTGTTTTCGTTCTTTTATTCTGGGATTACAGCCTGTGCTTTTTTTTTCTTGATTTATTGAACTAGCGGTTGAAACTTGAAACACTTACTTTTATTTTGGCTTGGAACTTGAAACACTATCTGATTACTAAGAAAGAGAGAAAATATATTTAGTTGGTAAACTTACCTTAGTATAATCATCAGTTTTCTAATTTTTATTTATTTGTTTTGCTTGGTATTAGGTGGGAAAGCTCTGAAAGTTTAGTTTTTGGGATTTGCAATAGGGACTGTCTTTAATTTTCTTTGAAACTATATATATTTCTTTGGACGCAATATGCTCATAATCTAAGATGGTCTTTTGTATAATAATTTGATTTTAGTTTTGAAAAATAAATTCTGCACTTTTTGGGTTTTTAATTTTTGCTTCTTTGGAATATAATAAAACCAGTGCATGCCTTTACCTTTTCTCTTTTAAATTTTAATCAATTTATATATTTTATTGGCCCCCATAATTGGTGGGGTTAATGAGTTAATAATCTTCCCAATCCATCCCAGGTTATTAACAAGGACCCCCAGTGATGGCACCGCCACAATATGCAGCTCCACCACCTAGGAGGGAACCTGGTTTCCTTGAGGGATGTTAAATATATGTCTCTACTCTAGCTATCCATTCATGTGTCTGAATTACATATTTCTCTCTCTCTCTTTCTCTCTCTCTCTCTCTCAGAAAGTATAATTTTACATAATCATTTTTATGTGACAAAAATTCCATTCTTTTTATGTTTGATGGGGTTTTGGTTACATGTTTTGTTACAGTCTAGCGGCTTTATGTTGCTGTTGCCTTATTGACGAGTGTTGCTGCGACCCTTCCATTCTCTTTATCTGCTAATCAACCAAGTATAATTTCACATCCTATAAATAGAATTGTAGTGTAATGCTTGAGCGTGTTCTTATTCGACCATCATGGGTGCTTATGTTTTTACTTATTTATTTATTTATTTATTTTTGAGCAAAACTTATGTTTTTACATTTTATTTATAGTTCTTGTTTATCTTTATCATTGTGGTCATAGTTGTCAAAATCGCGATTCAGATCATAAAATTGTACGATTTTACGATCTCACCTCACTAAAAAGTTTAAAATCATAGCAGAATTGCAAAAATAGTAGAATTGTATGTAAGATCGTGTAGGATCGCAAAATCGTATGGGATCCTACCAATCCTACTATTTGGCTTAATTTATTTATTTATTTTTAAGTGGGATTCATTTTGGTAAGATAATCCACCTAAACCCACAAGGCCAACGGGTTATCAGAAGCTCCATAATGAATTGAAGTCCCAAATTTACCCCTATGTCAATATAAAATCTTAAAAAAAAAACCTTTAGTACTTAAGTTTAACGTTTTGGATGTTGATACTAAGAAGGATATAAATCAACGTTTTTAATACTGTTTTAGAGCCCGTTTCGATTTGTCCAGTGGAATGGAATATTTTGGTACCGGCCGATTTCGGCGTACCATTTCAGGGTATTTCGGGGTTCCTAAAAAATAATTTATATATATTCGTGTAGAACATAAAATTGTCAATTCTAACAAATAAATAACTAAATATCAAATAATACAAACCATTTAGTCTTAACTCTTAAGTCTTAAATATCAATTTAACATTACACAATAAGAAGATTAACAAGATAATAACTAAATATCAAATAATACAAACCATTTAGTCTTAACTCTTAAGTCTTAAACATCAATTTAACATTACACAATAAGAAGATTAACAAGATAATAACTAAATATCAAATAATACAAGATTTACTACTCCTCATCATCATTCATGAGAGAAGGATCAAATTCATCATCAAAAGAACTCCCGCAAGAACTACCAGCACCCATTGCAAGATTTGTCAAGTCATGCTCATTGTTGTTGTCATCATCATCATCGTCATCAACATCAATAGTTTCAAGTTCAGCATCCTCTTCCACATTTACTATGCCTGCTGGTTCATTAAGACAATCCCAATTTATGTCATCTGGATTAAGAAATGCAAGTTCTTCAGCCACCCAATCTCCCATCAAATCAATGTTATCCAAGCTTATAGGATCCAATGCATACTTATTCCTTTGAATGTTCCTACCAATGAGAATATTAAACATTAGTAACATTTTATAAATTATAATTATTTGAAACTACATTTCATTTACATATGAGTAATGATGATAAATTTACCTTTCTCGAAGCCTCAAATTATAATGGACAAAGACCAAATCATTTACTCGTTTATGTTCTAATCTATTTCTCTTCTTTGAGTGAACATATTCAAATGTGCTCCAATTTCTTTCACAACTAGTTGCACTACAACATTGACTTAGCACACAAATGGCAAATAATTGTAAATCTAGAGCTCCAAGTCCAAATTGCTCCCACCATGAAACTACAATAACAAATAAGAATGTAAAATAAGCATTGCCCATGTAATCTTACAATAACAACTATAAAGGATAAATAGACATATTGAAAGGAAATACTATTAAATTATTAATGTTTACTTGGATTTAGTCTCTCTTGTTGGCGGATTGCTAGTGATGTGCCAAAGTCACCAATTGACTTTTTGTACTCATCAAGTTGCAAACTTATTTTGTCTTGAATGTCAGGATCAGGAATCAACCTCATTAGAGTGCTTAGCAACCCTCTTTGAACTTCATTTTGCTTTTTAAATGAAGGCTTAAAGTAAATTGCAGGGTTAAGAAAGCAACCTGCTGCATGCAAAGGACTATGAAGTTGTTTGTCCCATCTAGCATCAATAACTCTAATATAATTTCCATACAAAGAAACTTTGTTCTTCAACCTTTTTTTTATTTCCTCTTTTGCTTTGTCCATTGCTTCATACAAGTACCCCATAGCAGGTTTCTCATCCCCATCAACAAGATGGAGCACTCTAACTAAAGGCTCACTAACTTTCACTATGTTCTTGCATTGAGACCAAAATGAATAATCTTCCAAAACAATTTTACTTATCTCCTTCCCAACGGCAGTCTTAGCATGGGGGCATGAAAGCCATTTATCATAAGTGAACATTTGTCTAAGCTCTTTTTTGAACCTTAGCATGCTCTGTAGACTTAAGAAGTTAGTGGCAAACCTTGTAATTGCAAGATGACATAACTTCCTTCCATTTGTAAAATCTTGCCTCATCAAGTCTAAAACAACTCCATGGTTGTAAATGAACTTTGTTATCTTTTTTGCCTTCTTAATTGCTTCATCAACAAGAGGGAACCACCTAGAATTAGTAATATTCTCCAACATCAAGTCTATGCAATGAGCTGCACAAGGAGACCAAAATAAAGTACCATACTTCTGCTGTAATTTTTTTCCAGCTTTTTTATAGGCAGAAGCATTATCTGTAATCAATTGCACAATATATTCCACACCAATTTCTTGAACAACAGAATCAAATATGTTAAACAACGTTTCAGCATCTTTTGTAAGGCCTGAAGTGTTAATAGATTTCAAGAACATGGCACCCCTTGGACAATACACCAAAAAATTCATTATTGGTTGTTGTTTTTGATTTGTCCACCCATCAGACATTACTAAACAACCATATACTTTCCAATCATTTTTTATATCTAACAAAAAATTATTAACTTCATGCACATCATTTTTCAAAAAGGGTCCCCTCAACTCATAAAAAGAAAGCCCCTTATATCCCGGCCCAATAACAGCAATGGAATCTATCATAGGTTGATAATAGGGTGACTGAGATGCATAAAATGGTACATTAGAATGATACCACCATCTTGCCACATTCATTTTTGCATTATCAATCATTGCTTTTGTAGCCAAAGCACTTCTTATAGAGGGTTGAGCACCGGGGGTTGTTCTAGGAGCAAAATAACTCTTAATTTTCTTCTTTGCTCTTATTTGACCTATATCAGTGTCAACATCCTTTCCCCTAGATTTTCTTTTACCTAATGTTTGAGGCGGAGTCTTTTGAGTCTTTTCAACAACCCTAACCTCATCCTCCTCCTCCTCCTCCTCCTCATCATCATCATCAACATCAAATGGATCACCATATGGGTTCCCAATTTCTGATTGAATCCTCTTTTTAGTTTGTTTAGATTTTCTCAAGTCTTCAGTCATTTGTTTCATTTGAAACCTAATATCAAATTAAACAACTTTACATGGTTCAACTTGACCCCTAATCCCAGCAAGATGATACTTAAGTCTAGTAATACCACCCCCTTTAATCAACTTGTTACAATGCAAATAGATAGTATTATTTTTTGCATTAGGCATTGCACAGGCATGAGCCCATGCGGGATCCTCTGATCTTGCAGGGGCAAAGGCCATAGAAGCAGAAGAAGTACCAGCTGAACTATGATGAAAACGATGATCAACCATAGTTTATTGTTCAATGAAAATGAAATGAAATTCAATCAAATGCAGTAGCTAAAATTTAATTTAATTTGCATGAAGTGGATGAACAAACAAATCACATATCTTAAATTCTTAACTCTTACATCTTAATCTTAACCACAAAACTTAGAAATCATAAGAAAAAAACCCAGAAATGTTTCAGATTGTCATAGTTTACTGTTCAATGAAATGTTGTGTTTTACATAAATGTTGTGTTTTACATGATGTAAAACACAACATTTCATTGAATAGTAAACTATGACAATCCGAAACATTTCTGGGTTTCTTACACAACATTTCATTGTCATAAATCCACTCAAAACCAAAAAACTAAGTTCTTAACCACAAAACAAATCATAAGAAAAAAAAATTATGACAATCTGAGAGAAATGAACCAACAAAAGACTAAAGCTTAAGTTCTTACTTCTTAACAGTTAACACTTAATCACACATATCTTCAACTCCTAACACTTAATCTTAAGATTCTTAACAAATCATAAGAAAAAAAATCTTAAAAAATCCGAGAGAGTGAGAGTAGAGAAAGAATACCTGTTTTGGCCGAAGTAGAGAAAGAGTGAGAGAGTCAGAGATAGAAGCTAGGAGCAAAGAGCACAGCACAAGAGAGTGAGAGATTGAAGCTTAGGAGCAGAGAGCACACTGCACAGCACAGAGACTCCATAGTGAGCACGGCGGCAGTGAGTGAGAGAGAGATTGAGAGTAAAAGAATAAGAATAGAAGACCTGAAGAATGAAGAGGAATATAAGGTTAGGTTTTTTAGTTTAGTCCAAAATAGCGTCGTTTTGCAGTCTCTGGACCTTTTTTTTTTTTTTTTTTTTTTTTTTTTTTTTTTTTAATAATATGCAAAATCATGTACCAGCTGAAATTCACATCTCGACCGGAATTGTCCGGAATGGCTGGAATGGCCTGAAACGAACCGAAATTTGAGCCGAGGTGGAACGGAGGTAATTCCAATACCGGTTTGCATACCGGAACGAAAAATTCCGTCCATTCCGGCCAGAACGGAACGGAATCAATAACAATAATATAAATGATGAAATGGGATATGACAATGACAGTGATTAGATTAGAAGAACCTTAGAATGAGAATTCTCTTTTGGATTTCATATTTGTAATTAGCTAATTTACCGTAGATTGAGAATTATCTTTTGGATTACATATTGTAAATTTGTAGTTAGTTAGTTTTTATATGTTAACTAGCCTAACTTATTTTAGATTTGGAAAACATTTTCCAGATGTGTAGATAATATTTTGGTACTTAGTTGCTAATTAAACATGTATTGAACTTTTTAAATACATTATATCAAAAGTTAAATATATTTTGTTTCATTAGAATGACATAAGAACGATGTAATGCGTGCAAATTACATTTTATTATGCAATTTTTTTTATTATGAATGGATTCATATTTTAAGTGATTATATAACATAGAAAGTCACTATTAATAGGTTTTTTGCTTAAAATCTGAAACTAAGTAGGATCTTACGATCCACGATCCTACCTACGTCTCACAATTTTACATAAGATCCCGATTTTGGCAACCTTGATTGTGGTGTAGCACTTACTTCTTAGATTGTATTCATCAATTTTAGCTTTTATTTGGATTGTTGGGTTTTCCTCCAAAAAAAAAAATTTTTTTCTGGATTGTTGGGTTTCTATTTTTTCAAACTTTTTTTGTTATTTATTTTTTGGGGTTGTGGATGAAGGAACAACTCCAATTTTGTTTCGCACATATCTTGTGAATCGCTAGTAGTAACAAACTTTCATAATCAATAGGTTTGACTAAGTGTGCCTTTGGTACATGTAAACAATAAATAAAAGAAATTTTAAAAAATGGTACATAAAAACTAAAAAGATTAGGAAATAAACTTAAACTAAACAGATAATTAGGGTCCATTTGAGAATAGGTTATGTAGGGTCATTGTTTGTAGCCCAAGCCCAAAACATATGGGTTCTTGGCCCAACGAGCCTAATACAATAAATTTGTAGAGAATGGGTCAAAGAACTAGGTTATAATGAGTTGAACAATGTTTAATGTTGAATTGCATGACAATCAAACCCAAATAAAGGATGCTGGTATTAATGGACTTTTGGTTCGAGGAGGTTAGACCTGTATATAATGATCACTGTTGGATATTAGGATGATTTAAATTGCTATAATATTTTCTCCCTCTATTTTCTCTTCCCTTTCTCATGGAAGGTCTCTCATATTATATAGTTCTCTTGGGATCATCTTGATCCTACATTTGTTGATCATTTGAGCCCTCACTTGAGTACCTGTCCCATCAGACACCCCTTCTGGCTTTCTGTGAGTTATGGTAGCCAAGGTAGCACTGTTTAGAGGTCTCTTCCATATAAATGCGGCCAGAAAAGTAGCTGTAATGCATTTAATGCGGTGGCAGCAGCTTTCTCTCAGATATTTTTGGGTTTCCCTTCCTTTAGTATGTTCATGAGGCACGTTCTTACCATGGGAGCTTCTTGGGGGGTCACCATAATTGCCGGAATACATATCTGAGTTGCATTCATTATATTCGAGGAGCAGTTCCTCCTTGGATCATTCTCCACTCGTCCTTTACTCATGAGACTTTAACTGGGAATTCTTAATAGCTATTTATTCCTCCTTGGACCTACTAATGTCCTCGGACAAAGCCCAAAACCCAATATATGATCGTGGACTTTGATCCCTACAAAAGCCCTTAAAAACTCCGGTTTTCTCCTCCCATTCGAGGAGAAAAATAGGGTTTTGATTCTTAAGAGTTAACACCATTTGACTCCATTGTTCGTGCATGTGAGAGTACCGTTTTATGTGCCTCATGATTATCTTTGACGTTTCGCAGTCCACAAAGCATCATTAATTGCTTCAAGTGGCGTATTGTTCCCCAGATCCAATGGCAAAGCCTAGATCCAACGATTGAGCCTTATCTTTGAAATTTGAGCGAGATAACTCTCACTTATTTCCATTTCCTATATAAAGCCTTATGGGATCTCGTTTTCCTCTTACTTTACCAATTTTCAAGCTTTAGTGATTTCAAGCACTCCAGCTTACAGAACTTCCCAAGTTTACAAAACTTCCCAAAACTTTTCTTTGAGATTTTTTCAAAAATCTTTAAAAGCTCCAGAGATAAACATACTCATCCTCGTAAGTTCTTGTTTCTTTATAATTTCCTTTTTACTCTCGACCTTCCTCCTCAGCTTTCTTTCTCTTTTTTAGGAACTTTTTCCTGCGTTATCCCTATTCATTTAAATGGGTAGATTCAAGTATTTAGTAGACTCTTCGGCTAGTATGGAGAGCTTTAGGGCTAAGTACCATATCCCCCAAGGAGTAGGCCTACAATACTGTCCCCTAGACCATCTACTTACGGATAGAAGGGTGGGCGAAGTTGTCATTCCGATGATCACCTTTATAGAGGGAGGAATGACACTTCCCATTTTTGGGTAGGATAACCAGGGATTATTTGCTCAACCATAGGTTATGCCCACATCAGTGCGCCGCCAATATATTTAGATTCTTAGGGTGTGTGGACGCTTTAAACAACCAGATGAACCTCGATCTTACATGGCACGACGTTGCTCACTTGTACGAGTGTCATTCCCTTGCCGGGGGATATTACCTCAAATCTCGATTCGATGAGGTGAGATTGATATCCTGCCTTCTTAAGTCCAACAAAGGCTTGAAGGATGATTATCTAATCGTCTCTGGGGAATGGCATGACAGTCTTCAATACCCAGTTAGGGCAGGAACACCAGGTGGGGTACCCTAGGATCAAGTCTCTCGGACGGGACCTTAGTTTTTGAGCTCTTCCTTTACTAACTTTTAGCAATTTGTCTTCTCGGATGGTGTTATTCTTGAATTAACCACAATTTCCTTCTCGGATGTTTTTGCAAATAAGGGTCACGTCTCCCCGAAGCTTAGTTTGGTCAACGTTCTTGGGCTCAACTTTTTGCTGAGATTGAAAATATTCATGAGTAAAGATAATCAGTTGCGGGCTGCTCACCACATTTTAGATTACGAACCCTTATCACGCATATACTAGGACGCAGGCCAAGCATTAAGAGCAGGCAACCCTAGGCTCACTCAGATAGACGTCTCCAAGCCGGGGTTCCTAACGAGGCGGGATCTCGCACTTGTGGTATTGCCCGTTTAACGGAATCCCCCAACGTTAGTGAACTCACTTCCTCTCTTCCCCATAACCCTTTCCGCATAACCCAGCTTCATCTAACCGATTTGATGACTGACTCGGCGGAGCAAAGAAAGGCTCCACCAAAATGCACTCATGGCGGCGGGTGAGCGGGTTGGCCGAGTGGATATCGGAGTTGCTCATGATGCAGAGCGCCACTATGTCGGCCTTGCACATGATGGACGCCGAAGCTTGCTTTTTGTTCTTTGCTCTCTACTTTAATTTTTTGTGCTTTGATTTTTTTGGAGCTAATAAGAGAGGAAGAGAATGGTGGGAAAGGCACTCTGTTGAAGAGGTGAAGGGGAGAGGTGCTCTATTGAAATAACAGAATGGTCTGACACTCAGCTTAGGTATGGAACCCACAAAAAGGTTGAAATATTTGAGTGATGAGTATTGAAAATAGTTGTCAAACGGGTGGGGTGTAGAGAATTGGGGTATTTTAAGTGATGAGTGATGAGTGACGAAAATTGAGTGAAGAGTGATGAATGATGACAAAAAAAAAAAAATCCAAATAGCACCTAAAAACCTCAAAACTTTGGCGTGAGTGGAAAGGCAACAGCCCACAATTTACAAGTTACTAAGAGAACTTAAGAATAAAACTCTACGAGGTATCTAACAGTGGAACTCATTGATGTGAGGCATGACATAATTTTAGAGATTTTAAATTCAATTCACTATATATTATCGGTCATGGGATTTTATGTGCAGAGAGAGAGAGAGAGAGAGAGAGAGAGAGAGAGAGCGAGCTTGTCAAGCTTGTTGATGTAGAGTCACTGAAATATTATTAGCGGACACAATTAAATCTTCAGCCCATCCAAGTCCATATATTAGACAATAAAGTTAGCTGGGTTTGTGTTGAGGCCCAAATCTGAGGCCGATTACAGACATACATAATCAGTGTGAAGCCGAATGCGAGCCCACAATTTAAGGAACGGTTATGCAGCCCAGGACGAGGTCATTATTTGTTTAAACAAATTAGACTCCCACAAGCCCACAACCCAAAATAAATTAGGCTGATTAATATGGAAATCGAAGACAAATGTGAAATGGCATACTGAAAACTTATGTAAAAGGTGGAGGTGACTAAATTTTCATGTACAAGTAAATTATTGCTATAATTGCTCCTCTAGATCAAACTTCAAGTTCCTTAATCGTTTGATCTTTAATCGTGTTGGGTAAAAACCTAACTTTAATGCGTAATATCATGTTGGGTACTTTGATCTTTAGGGTAAATCGCGTTGGGTACTTTGAACCTGCAATATTGCATTAATTTCAATCTATGATGTTTTTGGCATTTATTATTATACCTAGACATATTTTTTTTTTTTTTTTTTTGTGTAAGCAGATTTGAATTTCAGATCTTTTATTTAACAATAAGAAATTATACCAGTTGAACTCACTAAAACCAATTAACAGTGTCATGTGTTAATAGAGTAAATACATTTATTTTAATGTATTACTTATCTATATGTGGTTGATTGATGAAATATGAGAGGAATTTATATGATTATTTTTCTAAAAGTGATATAAAGTTATTATAAACAATTTATTTGAAATACATGTAGTAAAAAAAAACCTAGGTTGCAAAAGCTTAAATTTGTGTCATATGTCACTCTTTCTAAAAAATGAAGTGCCAAAAGTCTTGTGACTCAATTGGCACCTCCTATGTTTCCAACGAATACATTTAAGATTCAAATCCCTCTCCCCATTTTAAGTATTGAATTAAAAAAAAAAAAAGAATTAAAATATTTAAACTTGAGTGATGGTAGAAAGACTACAAATTTTAGAATTGATTATCGTTTTGTAACTTTTTCCTTATGTGTCAAAATGATCCCTAACATTTGAAATGTGCCAATTTAGTTTTTAATATTTTGGTATTGTGTTCAAATAGTCTCTGGCTAATGACGATATTAAAATATTATATTTTATACCCCTAAAAATTTATGAACCATTTTAACTTCACAATAATAAAATAGTAAAATGTTAGGAACCATTTAACACATAAAACAAACATTATAAACCAAAATGCTAATTAAACCCAAATTTGCTAGATAGGTCTCACCAAATGATGCACCGCTTCCCATTAAAAAAAGAAAAAGAAAAAGAAATGATGTACCACCAATAAATAAATAAAAAAAAAAAAATCAAATACTCAGCTATTTACTTATTGAAGTATACCAATTACATTTATTGCCACATAATCTTTTTTTTTTTTTCTTTTTTGGAGACAATATTGCCAAATCAGTTTGAAAGTTATTTGTAGCAAAATTTGAAGCCTTTTACCTCTCACATTAACACATTTTTATCAAAATATTTTTGATAAATATCAAATTTCATTAAAGAGAAGATCAAGCTTCCATGCATTCCTTAGAAGTACAGATGGAAGAACACGTATCAAAACATTAGTTAATTCATTGCCATGTGTGTGTGTGTGCACGCGTGTGTTTTTGGTCCTTTAAATTTTGAGTGAGCGTTATTAGTCCCTGAAATTTTAAAAAATGAGCATTGTCGGTCCCTCCATTAACTTCCGTTAAATTCTTGCTTGTGTCTAATGGAACAATGACATGACATTTTTTTTTTCCATGTGGGAACTTATTTTGTTTAAAGAAAAAATAAAAGAAAATTACACTCACAAATCCTACCCATTCCATTTGGCATCCTTATTATTCACTAGTCTCAAGAAGCTTGGCAACGTCTTGGTGCATTGTTTTATCTAAATCTCTCTTATGTTCCTCAAAAAATCTCTCTTATGCCCAATACTTGTAAATAGGAACATTAAAAAAAAAAGGGGGGGGGGGGGGTGTTGAAATCAATCTAAGAGAGAAATATCATTAGGCAGTTTTATAGCCCTTGTTGAAAAACGAATACTAATTGAATACCAAATGAAATTTACGACTTAGAAGTGAAAAACAGTGAAAAACAATGAGGTAAATACCAAATAAATTCAAAGAAAACACATCCACTAAGACCTTTGTGGATGTGATGGTGCATTGGTGCTCCGGTGTACGTTCCATCTCAATGAGTATGATTTCATTTTGAAAAAGTAGTCAACTACCAAGGTCTTCCAGATTTGGGTATAAATTGGGGAAAAGAAGCTAGTTTAGATTTCAATCATTTGTGATTTTTTAAATAAAAAAAAAGTTGCCATAGAGGGAAAAAAAAAAAAAGTGCCATGTCAATGTTTTGTTAAACACATAAGCAAAAATTTAACGAAAGTTAATGGAAAGACTGACAACACTCATTTTTTAAACTTTAAGGGCTAATAGCGTTCATTCAAAACTTCAGGGACCAATATTGTATTTTCACATATATAGGATTTTACTAGTAGGGAAAAACTTAGATATAGTACCTTAAGTACTGTTCCTTAGGTTTCCTTTTTAAAATTTTGATATCTGTCTATTTTAAAAACTCGGTAAAATGGGAATGACGCCTCTATCTTTCTGTTAACTTTTCTTTTTCTCCCTGGCAAACATTATTCCGCTTAAATTTAAGAAGTAGAAAATCTTAAAATTTCAGCCGCTAACTCTTTGAAGAAGAAAACTAGATGGTTTAGTAGATCTCTATGACTTCTCCCAGTCTTAGAAGAAGAAATCTAGATTCAGTGAAACTAAAAACTACAATCCTTCAACATTTTCTTCCCCTCCGTTTTCTAGGGAACCAAACAAAGTTTTGAACTAGATTTTGATTTGCAAATAAATCAAAGCTTGAGACAAGAAAATCAAATGGAAATTGCAAATTCAGAAAATTACTCAGAAGATCTTAAATTTCATCCAATAAATCTTTGAAAAAGAAAGCCAGATGGCTCTAGTAGATCTCTCTAACTTCTCCCATTAAATCTCATAAGAAGAAATCTAGATTCAGTGAAACTAAAAACTACAATCCTTCAACATTTTTTTCCCCTCCGTTTTCTAGGGAACCAAACAAAGTTTTGAACTAGATTTTGATTTGCAAATAAATCAAAGCTTGAGACAAAAGAAAATCAAATGGAAATCGCAAATTCAGAAAATTACTTAGAAGATCTTAAATTTCATCCAATAAATCTTTGAAAAACAAAGCTAGATGGCTCTAGTAGATCTCTCTAACTTCTCCCATTAAATCTCATAAGAAGAAATATAGATTTAGTGAAACTAAAAACTACAATCCTTGAACTATTTTTTTTTTCCTTTGTTTTCTTGGGAACCAAACAAAGTTTTGAACCAGAGGTTGTTGTACCAGAGTGTGAACAATTGTTCCTGGAGAGGGTAATGTTGGAAAAATAGCATGGAGTGAATAAGAAATTGATGTTTTCTATGTTCACTTGAATATGTTATTATAAGTGGTGAAAATCCTTGAGTCCCACATTGGAAATAATAGAAAATATGAGTTTTAGGCTGGATATTGGGTTGGGTTTTAGGCATACGTGGACTAGGTCCACTTTTCCTATTAATAATAATATTTTATTATTAAGTCAGTTAGTCTGTGCACATCAGTTATCTCTAAAACAGTGTTTTAGTTTTAAGTTATGTATAGTTTCATTGTCCCTCATTCATGAAAAAAATAACTTTTTCAGAGAAAACTCTCCCATTGAGATTTTTGTTCATTCATTTTGTGTCAAAGAGATAGAAAGAGGCATTGAGTAGTTCGCAGAGCATGACTTTGTGTGCTTCGTTTTCATGATGAAGATGAATTTATCCTGGGAGACAGATGTCCATGAGTCTAAAAGCACCACAGTGAAAGTGTGAGGGGTGAAATCTGCTTTAAGAAGATTGTGTAAAACGCAAGACTTGATCTCAATTGTTCACCCTTTCATGCATTGTTCATCCTTTCACGTATTGGGTCTGTGAGTCTTTAAGTATTTGTAGATTTCTATTTATATTATTCAGTATTTGTTTATTGCTTTTGCCTATCATATCTATTTGTGTTATTGTTTAATTTTAGATCTGTGTATTGTTCCTTTTGCTTTATCACAAAAGTAAATTGTTGAAATATATATGTTCGAGGGCCTTTTTCGGTTGCCCAGCCACATGTGGTCCATTGGAGGGATGACCTTACTACGCCCGAGTTCTTTTTGGGGAGTTGCCTCCGAAACTCAACATTGGTCCACGTGGTCCAATGGCTACCAACATATTTTTTAAGCTTACAGAACCATTAAAGCCAAAGTCTAAGAATCTATAATATAATATGTGTTTGATATAATGGCTCTGATTGGTAGTTGTAATAACAGTTGAAATAACGTAATATTTATTTAGAGGTAAAGTAATCATGTATTCAATGATGTAAATTTAAAGATATGGAAGCAAAGTCACTTATCTTTGTATGGTTTATAGCTTCAGCTGTGTAGCATCAGTAAGTTGATGGGATTCTAGCAGAATGCCAGCGGTAGAGGCTAGTTAAGCTTGCCTCTCTTATCATGCATTTAAACGAGTTTAAGCCTTGGTTAATAGTTGCAACAGTAGTTGGAATAAAGTAATATGTATTTAAATGTGAAATAATCATGTACTTAATGATGTAAATTTAAAGATATAGAAGTAAAATCACTTATCTTTGCATGGATTGTAGTCCCAGCTGTACAGCTTTTATGAATTGATAATATTCCAGTAGAATGACTCCAGTGGTAGAGAGGTAGTTTGCCATGTTGACTTCAAGATTGAGGGGGAAAAATGGGTGCAACTGGAGGGAGAGAGATTATGCTTAGTAGTGTGTAGGGGCTGGTTAAGCTTGCTCCTCTTATCATGCACTTAAATGAGTTTCCCCTTTGACAATGTTCTTTTAGTTGTTGTGAAATTATGAATATTGTTGCCTTCCGTGGGAAAAGCTTTTGTAAGATGTAATTCGTGCCTTCTAAGAGAAGGACTTTTATAAGAAGTAGTTGTGCCTTCTAAGAGAAGGGTTTTGATATGAGATCTTGGTGCCTTCTAGGAGAAGGGTTTTAGTGATAAAAATTCATGCCTTTCATGAGAAGGGCTTTTAGCATGAGTGTTTGATATCTCTTGAGAAGTGTGGAGATGGTAGAAGATATAAATGTGTTGTGGGATGTAGTATTTGTAATATGTGTGATATATGGAAGTATGAGAGATATGGAGGTTAAAGATAGTAAAAATATGGGATTATAATCGCTAGATAAGTTGTAGAGATTGCTTTCTAAGAGGAAAGATTTTGCAAGAGAAGGATATGGAGATGTGTTTAGGTATTTGGAGATAGGAGCAGTAAGATAGGTATAGAAGAATATTGAGATGTGTTTATGGACGGCAAAACAGTAGAATTTTAGAGTGAGAGAGTATGAGAGTGGAGCTTAGAAGAGTTGTGGTGTGTTATATGTAATGGTATAGTAAGTATGTATGAGATTGTATAGGAGAAGTGAAGAAAGAGATGTTTAGGGATATGAGCAGTAAGATATATGCATTTTCATAATATGAAGAGTGAGATAATGAGTATAAGAGAGTAATAGTATTATAGTGTGTGTAGCAAAGCTGCTAGGATTGTATGAAGGCTTGTGCATGGCATTTATGAGTTAAGAGCTGAAGAGTTTAGTTCCTAATTTAGAAACTGAAAAACTCAGAAGTTTAGTACTTCATTAAGAGCTTAGGAAGATAATTAAAGGGAGAAAGAAAAGGGAAGTTTTTTGAGAGAGTTCTTCTCTATTGGTGTTCCCCTTTTGAGGTGTTGATGAAGGGTCCCATTTAGAGCTGAGTTTAAGGGAGTATTTTAGCAAAGAATATCAGCCAAAATCTGTCCTAAATAGTAATGAATTTTCAGAGAATCTATCTTAAGATTTGGCCAAAAATGGTATGTTCAGCTTTAAGGTATTCTTGCTATTTTGGGTAAGAGCTGCTGAGGAAAGAGTGGCAGAAAAGTAAAGTATTTTGGCAAGAAAAAAGTAGTTACAATAGTTGGTTTTGGTTTTATTCAAATGAGGAAAAATCAGTAATGTTCAGGCTGCTGGGTCAACTGTCACAGTTGTTCTGAAAAGCTGTCCCAACTGTCAAGAAAAGTTGTGACAACTATCATGAAAAAGTTGTCTCAGTTGTCAGGAAAAGCTGTGACAGCTATCATGAGATAGCTATCACAGTTGTCATAAGACAGCTGTTTGCTTTGGATAGAAGTCAATGAGGTCAGATGGGTGATTTCAAACTGCTGGAAAGGCCATTTCATGGATTTGGCTGAAAAATTGTAAGATCTCTTTGAAGGGTATCTTGCTATTTTGGGTATAGCAGCTGGTTGCTGGGATTTCAGCATTAAATGGCTGATAATGTCACTTCCAGTTAGGTGTCAAGTGTTGAATACACTGCTGGGGTTTAGCTAGAAATGTTTCCTTTTTTAGGTGTTTGTATTTTTGGTGCAAGATTCCATTACAACACATTTTTAGCAAGTGATAGAAGGATTGGTTAAAAGTTAATGAAGTTTTAGAGATTTGGTCAAGGCTTCATTATGTTGTGACATAATCTTGGTGAGCAAAAAGAGTATTTAATGCTTTACTTTGGCAGCTGGCAGAGAAATATATGGTCTGATTGTGGCAGACAGCAGTTGGGTATGAGAGATATCATGAATATTTTGCATATAGTTGGAGATTAAAGATAGCTAATCAGATTAGGCCATGTGTTTGAGTTGGATTTTAGCTGAAAGTAGTAATGAGATTTATGTAGAATAATATAATGAAGTTTCTAAATTTGTATAGCAACAATTGAGGATTGAATGAACAGTTACCCAGCAATTAGATGGCTGGAGATATTGAGTATTTGTCACATGATGAATATTAAGCTTTAGAAAAAGAGAAATGAGAAATTCTATCATTTTTAGTGCTACTTGATAAGAGATGCTTACCACATGTTACCTACTACACATGGACTCGTCAAAGTTCAAGGAGTTGGAGAAAACATGCTAAGCAACATGTCTCTTTTATCAACTTTAAACCACTGAAGTTTTACTGAACATACTTCTTGGCCCTCCAAACTACGACTCCCAAAGTTTCTCCAAAGAGACTTATGAGTTTGGATCATAAGCCGAAGATGAGATAACGTACCTTTGGTTTTGTTGTCATTTTGTGTAAATATGGGCTCTTGTTGAAGAAGCCGCTTGTCATGAGTGTAAGAGAGGTAATATGGGCCTTGAGTTTTGATTCATTGATTAAGCCTAATCCATATGTTGATGTTGATAATGTCGTGGGGTTATGATCCC
Source organism: Quercus variabilis (assembly GCA_030445155.1). NCBI lineage: Eukaryota > Viridiplantae > Streptophyta > Magnoliopsida > Fagales > Fagaceae > Quercus > Quercus variabilis. Next base: position 34,483,509 of record CP129450.1, on the reverse strand, counting down.
AATTGACGAAGAAGAAATGTAGACTATGAATCCGCCTCTTGAAGTAAGGATCTTACGGGTCATGTGAGTTCAATTTATGTAGTTGAATGAAATATGAGATTATTTTGGGTTTTAAATAGATTTATTCAAAAAATTAATAATATGTTGATGTGGTGTGAGTTGCCAATAAAGTAATGTCACGTGAGCCCAAAAAAGGGTCCTCAACGATATACAACAATCTTAAAGCAGATTTCATTTACTCTTGTGATTTACGGTGAAAGGAATTCTGTGCTTGTTGAAATACGTTAGTCGGCGATAATTTATTTATTGGGTTTGAAATCTATAGGTTTATTGTTTATCGCATATATCTATCTTTAACTTGTAAAGTGAATTTGTGATACTTGGTTCTCTGATAATATTGGTTTTCGTGTTTGAGAATTGAATCCTTTATATACTGATTTGTTAGTATAGTCCATAGACTTTTCAAGTATTTGCCTCCTTGCCTAAATTATATTATAATAGGCTAATTTGTCTTATATGAATCATTGTTTGGGTGAGGTTTGTTTACTTTTGTTCACTCTTTGTACGAATTATGCCTGCAATTTGGTATTTTAAATATTGGTTGGATGAAAATATTATATAGGGTCATGTTAACGAATGCCGTAGGGCATTGATTAACAATCTAATTAAAAAAAAATTTATGAAAAAAGAAAAAAAGTAATTAATATTTTGACAATTTTTTTTATTTTTCATAAAAATGATGTCAAAACTTTCTTAAAGTAAATTATTAACTAATGCCCCAACGATACTCGTTAACATTTCCTTATTATATATATATATATATATATATGCTTATGAACATACGGTGATTCACGTGGTTCTATAATCTCTTTTTCTATGTTGGCTTTGTATTGTCTATTCTATAAAAGTGATTGTCAGATTCTAAGGGCTCGTTTAGTTTGTGTTTTTAAACAACATTTTTAGTTTTTAAACAGTATTTTGCGCATTTTAACACACTTTTTCACCTATATGTATTTCAAAAAACTATAAACAACAATTTTCAAATTATTCTACCAAACACTCTCTAATTTGTTTTTATTGCAGATTTATGTTCTTGAATTTTGATTTTATTTCTTTGGTACCTGTGTAGAAGGCCGTTATTATCTAAATCCTTTGTATATTCTGACATTACTCAGAGACTAGATGTCTTATTAATTGCTATATAATTTTGCTTTAAAGTAATACTTGAATGCAGTGCCGAGTCAATTTTTTCTAGACTATTGTGTAATATAAAACAATGCCTCAATTGGATTTTGAGAATTCAATCTGATGGAGTTTTTTTTTTTTTTTACAGAAATGTTGAATGAAACTGTGCCTGTGTCTGTGCTTGTTGCTGCCCCTATTACTGTTCCTGTTAATCATGGAGAAAAGCCAGAGAAATTCAATGGTACTAAGTTTAAAAGATGGCAACAAAAAATGCTATTCTATCTCACGACCTTGGATTTGGCAAAATTCTTGTATGAGGATGCTCCTAAACTCAAGGAAAATGAGATAGATAGGCAAGTGGTTGCTGCTATGGAAGCATGGAAACATGCTGACTTCCTCTGCAAAAACTATATTCTGAATGGATTGGACAACACCAGGGACGGACCCACACTAGGGCAGATGAGGGCCATTCCCCCCTCCCCTCCTCCCCCCCCCCCCCCCCCCCCCAAAAAAAACCCAAAAAACAAATTTAAAAAAAAAATAGTATAAAAAAATTAAGATTTACTCTTTTATATATATATATATATGTGTGTGTCTCTCTCTCTCTTCTTTTAAAATATTTAGATATTAATCTACAAGAAAATAAATAAATAAATAAAATTCATATCCCTTTAACTACAAAAAAAATATATATATATATATGGACTAAACAAAAATTGCGAATAAAATAAAAAACACTTATTTTGTATGTTATACTTTGTTGATGTGTTTTATAATATGAAATGTTTAAAAAATACTTATTTTTTATATAGTATTTTGTTGAATACAAAATAGATGTTAATTTTTATTTTCATAAATTTTTATTTTTTTTTAGTTTTAAGCTTTGGCCTCCGCAAGTATGAATCCTGGTTCCGTCTCTGGACAACACATTGTACACTGTGTATAGTTCAATCAAGACAGCAAAAGAGTTGTGGGATTCCTTGGAAAAGAAATACAAGATAGAAGATGCTGGAACTAAAAAGTTCATTGTGGGCAAACTTTTGGATTACAAAATGGTGGATTCCAAAACTGTGCGTAGTCAAGTGCAAGAGCTACAGGTAATCTTACATGAAATAGATGCTGAGGGTATGTTTGTAAGTGAGCCTTTTCAAGTGGTTGCTATCATGGAGAAATTGCCTCCATCTTGGAAAGATTTCAAAAATTACCTGAAGCATAAGCGCAAGAAAGGCTCTGGTGAGATTGAGAATTGAGGAAGACAATCGTTCTTCAGAAAGAGCCATAGGGAATCACTACAATGAATCTAAAGCAAACATTGTGGAGCATAATAAGAATAAGAGGAAGTACTCTGGTGAAAGCCCAAAGCAAGGAACTAGTGGGGGTAACTTTACAAAGTTCAGCAGAAAATGCTTTGTGTGTGGTAAAATGGGGCATCGTGCTAAGGATTTCCATAAGCATCAAGATCAAGGGACCAAGAAAGGCTCTCAAGCCAACATCACTACTGAAGTGGAAAATCTTTCTAAAGATGTGGATGATATTGACCTTTTTACAATGATTTCTGAAGTGAACTTGGTAGGAGGAGATACTAAGGAATGGTGAATGAACACTGGGCCTACTCGCCATGTATGTATAGATTAGAATCTGTTTTCTTCATACCATCCTGTGGACAATGGAGAAGAAATATTCATGGGGAATTCCTCAACCTCTAAGGTTGTAGGAAAAGGAAAGATAATATTGAAGATGACTTCAGGCAAGAAACTTACTTTGAATAATGTGCTGCATGTGCCAGATATTCGTAAGAATCTTGTTTCTTGCTCACTGTTGAGTAAGAATGGTTTCAAATTGGTCATTGAATCTGACAAGTTTGTGCTCACAAAGAATGGCGTGTACATGGGAAAGGGTTATATGAGCAATGGACTATTCAAAATTAATATAGAGTAAATTTGGATTATTGCAAGTATGGATTTGGCTTGTAATAACTTAAGTGTGTTACTGTAGTGGTGTAATACTGTAGGTTTGTGATACAGAGATGACTTATATATATATATATATATATATAGTTTGTAGTTTTGTATTGTAAAAGCATACTTCAGTTGACTTATATGTGTGGTTGATGTAATATATCTAGAATTATTTATTATTTTCGGCTTCTCCTTATTTGTGTAGATGATTCTTTACACTTTTCCTCTTGACTGCTTTTAGAAAAAGTAGTTGGCATATTATAGAAGGAAAAGGATATCACATGGCCTAGATATATATAAAGTGACAGACTATAGATTAGTCAAATCTTAAGTGATGGCACCTTTAAAGCACTGGGTCCAGTTGGCATGCCACCCTTGTTCTATCAACACTTTTGGTCGAAGATGCAGTATGATGTTACTTCAGTCATTTTCTCATGGTTGAATTCAGGTATCCTACCCCGAACCCATCAACCACACACTCATTACTCTTGTTCCGAAAATAGATAATCTTGAATTTGTGTATGATTTTCGCCCTATTAGCCTTTGCAATGTCCTATTTGAGATTTATTCTAAGGTTTTAGCAAATAGGTTGAAGAAATTTTTACCTTCCTTAATTACGGAACATCAATTTGCCTTTGCAAAGGAGAGACTTATTTCAGACAATATTATGGTTGCATTTGAGACCCTTCATCATATGAAGTAATATAATTCAGGAAAACATGGTTTTATGACTATCAAATTACACATGAGTAAAGCCTACGATCGGGTGGAATGGGTGTATTTGGAGAAGCTCATGGAGAAAATGGGTTTTTGTGCTAGACGGGTAGCTCTTATGATGAGTTGTGTGAAGACAGTGTCATACTCTATCATGGTGAATGGGGAGCCCATTGGAATGATCCATCCTAAAAGAGGAATTGGACAAGGAGACCCTTTATCTCCTTTCCTTTTCCTTTTATGCACGGAAGTCCTTCATGCTCTCATCAAACATTCAGTAAGGAATGGGGATATTAAGGGTTTTTCCTTGTGCAAATGAGGCCCTAAACTAACCCACTTATTTTTTTGAAGACGATAGCCTACTTTTCTGCAGGTCAATCTCTGAGGATTGTAGTAATGTCCTGAAGTTGTTGGGTGAATATGAATCTTGGCCAGGGCAAAAAATCAACAAAGATAAGACTGCAATCTTCTTTAGCAAGTCCACCACAGATGAAGCAAAATCAAGCATAAAGAATATCTTCCAAGTTCAAGAAGTGATTTATTATGAGAAATATTTGGGGCTTCCCTTCCTTGTGGGTAGGGGGAAAAAGGCTAGTTCCAACTATATAAAAGAGAGGGTTTGGAGAAAATTTCAAGGTTGGGAGGGTAAATTGTTGTCACAAGCCGGGAGAGAGGTCCTTATCAAATCCGTAATCCAAGCTATCCCTACCTATGCTATGGGTTGCTTTAAATTACCTTTGGGGCTTTGTGATGATATTAAGGCAATGATAAAGAAGTTTTGGTGGGGGCAAAGGGGCAATAAAAGGAAAATTTATTGAATCCGATGGAGTGAATTAACTAAGTCCAAAATGGTAGGTGGTATGGGTTTTTGCGACTTGGCTCATTTTAATGATGCTCTTTTGGTGAAACAAGCTTGACGGCTCTTACATAATAAGGAAACTCTCTTCTACAAAGTCTTTAAGGCGAAGTTTTTCCCAAACCACTCTCTCCTAGAAGCTAAGGAATCCAGTTCTGGGTCTTACGCTTGGAAGAGTATTTTACAAGGTCGTGATGTCATCCTAGATGGGGCATGCTGAAGGGTGGGCGATGGAAAATCAATAAAAATTTGGCAACACCATTAGCTACCCCGAAAACATCCTACTAAGGTACTTTCCCCAATGGTGGAATCAATGGAAGAAGCCACAGTGGAATGCTTAATTGACAAAGGCACTAGAACGTGGAATGCAACAATGGTGGATGGGATTTTTGCACCACAAGAAGCGGAAGAAATAAAAAATATTTCGTTAGCTAGAAAAGAAACGGAGGACACGCTATATTGGCCATGGGAGCAAGATGGGAGATATAGTTGCAAAACGGGCTATAGATTCTTGAAGGAAGATGAAGTGGGTTTTCAGGTATCGGAGCATCAAGACCATGAGAAAGAGCTTTGGAAGAAGATTTGAGCTCTTGAATGTCCTAATAAAGTAAGAAATCTAATTTGGAGGGCATGCCGTAATTTACTCCCCTTAAAGTGCAACCTTATGCATTGAACAATTATTACTGAGCAAAGGTGTGATCAGTGCAAGGAAGAAAATGAAGACATTGTGCATGCGGTATGGAGTTGCAAGGGGCTGGACGAAGTATAGGGAGTGGATAATACTTGGAGTTTTAGGAACTAAAGGAGTTTCTCTACTTTTAGTGAGCTACTGATCTGGGTATTTGAGTACAATAAGAACCCGATTCTGTTTGCCTTCACCATTTGGTCCATTTGGCATCAAAGGCATCAGGTACGGACCCAGCAAGCTCACCGTCATTTATACTAGCTCTTCTAGTGGGCTCATGACAGTTATTTAGAGTTTAAAGCTCTGAAAATTGCACCGGTTCCGAGCAAGACAAAGAAGAGAATACAGTGGAAACCACCTGACTCGGATTCATACAAGATCAACTTCGACGGAGCTACTTTCGTCGGAGAAAAGTGTTCCAGTCTGGGTGTCATAGAGGGATTGGTTATTACAGCCATGGCTACTCGAGCTCCTCAACTCCTCTAGGCGATAGAGATTGAAGCTTTGGCTGCCAACAAAGCTTTTGAGTTTGCACAGGAGATGGGCATATAGATGTTGTACTGGAGGGTGACTCCTCACTGGTGATGGTGGCATTAAACTCTAAGAATCCTGTTCTGGCTCCTTATGGCTTGATGATACAGGACTCTTTATCTTTGTCTTTAGCTTTTTCCAAATTGTCCTACTCTCACACTAAGAGAGAGGGCAACACAATTGCACACAACTTGGCTCAGTTAGCAATTAATTTACCAAATTGTGTAATATGGATGGAAGATGTTCTGTCTAATGAACTATCCTTTTACCAAGCTGATCTAGTTGGTATTTCCTAATTAATAGCATCACTATGCGGTTCCTCAAAAAAAAAAAAAAAAAAAAAAAAGTAGCCATGTGAACTTGTAATATAAATCTAAGTTAGTATATTACTTTAACCTTTATGGACGTGATGAATGGATTGGGCATCATTTGTGTTCACTGTTTTGTGAAATTGTGTCTTTGCAATAACTATTTGTTGACCCAATGTTATATTATGCGTTTAATGAACATATGTTATTATGATCATTGATAACATTTAGTGGAATTGAAATGATTCTGCAAAACGGTGATGTGTGGAGCGAATGGTGCAATCCATTCGGATGAAAGAAAGAGGAATGAAAGAAAATATGTAAGACACTATGAATTATGGAAAAGTCAAATAACTTTTTTTAATTCTTTAAATGTGGGGGTGTCTTCTTAAAAAGGGGGTGGCTTATTTAAAGAGGTTTTGATTGAGATACAAAACAATGACATGAGAAATATGCTACCTATTTCTAAATGTGTAATTACCAATTAAATGTCTTGGTAGTACACGTAGTGATGGTAGGTCTTGACATATTAGTCAGAGACATATTATCCTGAGGCAGTTGCTCTCTAATGAAAGTACTTCTAGATTATCAAATGAATCCGTAATCAATTGATTGAGTAGAGAGCTAGTACATTGCTCATCGTGGGGAATGGGGTTAAAGCCTATTAACTAAAAGTTTCCGGAATGGCAACCCAACCTAGCTAACTGGAGATCCCAAGATCTAGGTTCAAAGGGACAACCGAATCGTGGAGACTATTATTTTATCACTATGGAGATAAAATCTCTCTCCCATTTCTATGATGAAATAGTGATGCCTGTAAGCGATGTTTAGGGTAAGCTTTGCTTTTAATGATTCTTATATCTTGGAATTCAGAGTGAGGTATAGCAGGATACTCTTAATAAGAATTACCTATATGAGTGTGAAGTGGGCCGCTTCTATGAGAGTTTTTAAGGCTGAATTCTCGAGAGCACTTCATGAATTTGCCAGGATATGTTCAAGGCCGAAATGAACACAACTATAAGAATCGAAAAATGTTCGAAAAGGAGCTGTGTGAATTCTATTGTCTTGGTATACACAAATGGCTGACAGTTCAAAAACATTGTGTTCACTGATTAGCTAGTATATCCAATAGTCTTTCACAAAGGAAGGTTCAAAGCCAAAAGCCACCTCTCTCGATACAATAACTTTTCTTCTACTCTCTCTGTGTCTGCATCATCATTTACATTGTGCTTTATCAATTTCTATTCATATGGGGGATTGTTGGAAAAATAGCATGGAGTGAATAAGAAATTGATGTTTTCTATGTTCACTTGAATATGTTATTGTAAGTGGTAAAAATCCTTGAGTCCCACATTGGAAATAATAAAAAATATGAGCTTTGGGTTGGATATTGGGTTGGGCTTTAGACATATGTGGACTAGGCCCACTTATCCAATTAATAATAATATTTTATTATTTTATTATTGAGTCAGTCAGTTTGTACACAACAATTATCTCTAAAATAGTGTTTCAGTTTTAAGTTATGTATAGTTTCATTGTCCCTCATTCATGAAAAAATTAACCTTTTCAGAGAAAACTCTCCCAGTGAGATTTTTGTTCATTCATTTTATGTCAAAGAGAGAAAAAGAGGCATTGAGTAATTCACAGAGCACGACCTTGTGTGTTTCATTTTCATGCTGAAGATCATTTTATCCTGGGAGGCAGACGTCCACGAGTCTCAAAGTACCATAGTGAAAGTGTAAGGGGCGAAATCTACTTTAAGGAGATTGTGTAAAACACAAGACTTAATCTCAATTGTTCATCCTTTCATGTATTGGGTCTGTGAGTCTTTAAATATTTGCAGATTTCTATTTATATTATTCAGTATTTGTTTATTGCTTTTGCCTATCATATCTATTCGTGTTACTATTTAATTTTAGATCTATGTATTGTTCCTTTTGCTTTATCACAAAAGTAATTTGTTGAAATATATACAATTTACTGTTTAATTTTAGATCTCGTTTTATATATATTAAAAATGCTGGAGTGCCCAAATAATTTCTGAAAGAGTAAGAAAGTAAGAGAGAGAAAAAGAAAGAAGAACAAACTTTTTCCACAAAACAAATAAATAACCAACGAAATAAGTGGGATACGTATGTATGTGGATTTGGTGTGTTTGTGACTGTGTGTTAAAAGATTACAACAACTCCTTTTCATAATATTATTTGAAAAAAAAAAAGAGATGTATTGTTTAAACCAATCACTTTTAAATAGTTCCTTCTCAACCAAAAAAAAAAAAATCCTAAATAGTTATTTGACATTGTGAATAGGGCAAGAGTTGGGTCCAAGTTTTTGAGCACTAAACTCGTTAAAATTTAGACAAATTCAATGTTACTGTGCACTAAAAACTGATTGAGATGTGGACATGAGATAATTATTTGACACTTATCTAAACTAGTCGCTAACCCATGCGATGAATAGAAAAGTTATTGACTATGAAAAAAAAAATCCAACAATGAGTAATTAAACATTTTGCTAATTAGTATTTTTTTTTTTAAATGAAGAAATATTTAACTTCTATACTTTTCCAGAGTTTAGAAGTGTTGTCTAACATAGAACGTCATTGAGTTGTAAGTGCATAGTCACCAAATTTACAAAGTAATTTACAATTCTTAAATTAATAAGGCAAAACTTCCAATAGTCATGTGTGTGTATATATATATGTAGGGGGGTAAAAGCCCAAATGTGTATATTGGGCCTTAGGCCCCATTTAAAGATATAAGTATGTCCGAGGAGAAGTAAAAGATTGGGAAAGGCTACAATATGGAGAATCATGTAAGGAAAGGGAGGAGAAGTATAGTCCGAGTAGGCTGTACTCCTCGGACTTGAAGAATATTGGTCAAGCATATACCTGGACAACTTGAATGAACTTCCAGGAAGTTCCAATGATAAGGATGAACTTCATGCATGCATAAAGATGATAAGAATGGAGAAATATCTAAAGAAAAAACTGATGCCACCACATTTAATGCATTACAGCAACTTTTCTGGCCGTGTTTATGTGGAGAAGAGTCCTGAACAATGCAATCTCAGCTGCCACCACTCATGAAAAACTAAAGAAGATACCTAATGTGACATATACTCAAGTGAATGCTTAGATGAAGAACAAGTGTACGATGAAGATGACTTAAAAGAAAACTATATAAATAAAAGAGACCTCTCATGAAGGGGGATCGAAAAAAGAAGGAAAAGAAGAAGAAGAAGAATTTACTATAGCTCCAAGAGTGACCCTAGCCATTCAAACTATAATTTGTCTCCTCAGACCTAGATTTATTAAAGTTCCCAGTGTTTTCGTACTTCTTCTTTTAATGAAACCTTGATTAACTGTTGTTGAGTTCACAAACAGCCTAGTTCTTTTACCCACTCTCTACAAATTTATTGTACTAGGCTCATTGGACTCACATCCTATCTCTTTTGGGACTGGGCTACAAATCTTGACCCTACAATATATACACACACACACACACTCAAAACTAATATAAACTGCAAAGATATAAACAAAGACCATGTAATATGACTTTGTTATGAGTAGTAATATGACTTTCTTATAGTAATAACAATATAAACAATTCAAAACATGTAACAATATCAAAATTATAATACCTAATTTCATTATCTTTTAGGTTGAATCCAAACAAATAATTAATTGAAATTAATTCAAACAAATAATTAATCAACCAAAAATCACATGAACGTAAATAAAAAACATTTAAGGCGAAGAATTAAGATCAACCTACTGAAACACAAATACCTAAAACTTCAAAATTTATAGAATCCCTAAATTCTACTTCAAAACCAACCAAATTCAACAAATTTATATATTGTTTACCAAATAAAAATATATCGGAAGACATAAGTTGCAGCTTTTATTTTTTTCCAAAAAATTAGAGATGTTTTATCTGCCATATATAATATAAAATAATTAGTAGAAATTCCAATCCAAAAACCAAACCCATGAAAACAATGTCAATATAAAATGTGGAGATTAACTCAAATGCTCAAAAGAAAATCAATTCTAAGCATAATAAAAGAATAAGATAGAAAGAAAAGCTTAGACACATATGAAAGCAATTAAGAAATTCAACATAAAAGATAAAATTCATTAATAACAATTGTAGGGGTAAGGGCCCAAGACCATATATTGGGCCTTGGGCCTCGGGCTTTGTCCGAGGACATTGATAGGTCAGAGGAGCAAATAGTTGTTAGATGTTCCCAGTTAAAGTCTTATAAGTAGGGAACGAGTGGAAGTGGTCCAAGGAGGAACTCCTCCTCGGATATGATGAATACAGTTCAAGTATGTACTCTAGCAATTAGAGTGATGCTCCAAGAAGCTCCAATGATAGGGACATGCCTCATGAACATACGAGAAGGAAAGAAACCTAAAAATATCTACGGGAAAGCTGCCACCACCGCATTAAATGCAATGCATCTACTTTTCTAGCCGCATTTATGTGGAGAAAACCTCTAAATAGTATACCTTGGTTACCACAACTCACTGAAAACCAGAGAGGGTGTCTAATGGGACAGGTACTTAAGTAAGGGCTCGGATGATCGACAAGTGTAGGATGAAGATGGTCCAAAAGGAGATATATAATGTGAAAGACCCTCCATGGAGAGGGGATCGAAAAAATAGAGAAAAGCATATAGCAATCTAAATCATCTTTGTATCCATCTGTGATTAATTTATACAAGGGGCACCTCCTCGGACTGAAAGTATATTAAGATCAAAATCTCTTATTTGTGTTGGACTGTCATTCAAATCAAAACTATCCGTTATTCAATTCATTAGGACTTAATTCTTCGACCCACTCTCTATAAATTTATTGTATTGGGCTCATTGGGCCAATATCCCATACGTTTTGGGCTTGGACTGTAAATCGAGACCCTACAACAATATAAACAAATATCCACATATGTTGAATTGAAATTCTATTAATAATAATATAAATTAAGATGGTAATTGTTTTTTGAGTCCTATTTAATTTCAACATGAGTCCTTTTTTTTTTTTTTTTTAGTCCTATTAGAATTTTTTGTTTTATTTATTCAAATAATATTGATATGTAAAATTGTAGTGAAATTAAGAAACAAAGACTTATCTCGCTCTTATTAAATTGATCATAATAGCGCTTGATTTCTTCATCAGTCATTTCACGCTTTGCTATATATTCATATACTTTGCCATCAATTATGACCGTTTTTTCAAACTTACTGCCCATTCATGCAATCATAGTCTAGGCTGAATTGGAGATCGGTTTCTGGGTTTCTTTCTATTTGTGCAAAAGCGTGAGAGTGAGAGAATGAAAGGAGATTGGGAGATAAATCATAAAACTGTTGTGTTGTGGACGTGGGGTGTGCTGTGCTCTTCTTGAGCCGAAAATTAGTAGTATTTATATGTTATCTCTTAGATGTATTAGACTTTGAATGATAGACAACCTCTTTTTCTTTTTTCAATATTTATCTTTCTTGGATGAATTAAAATTTGAATGATAGACAATCTCTTTTTAGGAGGGGAGAGACAGTAGCTTCTTTTTTTTTCTTTTTTTTTTTCCCTGTTTAGAAAGAGGAGCTTAATTATAATATTACTTTAAGTAATGTTGATGTGAAAAATTGTGGTGCTTACCTAAAAATTCGGAGGTTTCGGTTTTATATATATAGTTATATACTAGTTAAAGGCCCGTGCATTGCACTGTCTTATCATAAACTTATAGAATATATATATCTATATCAATATCTATATATTCATATATAGGAAGTGTGGTTTTTTATTTTTTATTTTTTTAAAGCTAAATGCTAATTTCTTGAGATTTGGGGGAAGGTGTAGCACATATCTTTAGGGTAGGGTGCATCCAGTGGAGCTTCAATCATAAAACATCAAATCCCCTCGAAGAGATCTACCATAATTCCATAACCCTGCCAAATTCTCTAGGTTCTTAACATTTTGAGTACCTGTAATATAAGTATGCAATCCATAATAGTTTCTCCAAGCTAAAAAAAGTGCTATTATTAAAATTTAATGAGATATAAAATAATAGAAAATTTAATGATTGATAAAAGTCATCAAATTTAATGAACAATTTATCATCAAAATTATATTAATATGTGCTTAATAATAAGCTAGAAAGAAGATTGTTCTCTAAATAAAAATTGTGAGGATGAAAGCAAAATTTCACTGTTGAACCCATGTCATAACACACACACACACACACAAAATCATGTCTAAGCATATTTAATGATTGATTCTCGAATCATAACCATATAAATTGGATAAAACTTAAGAAAACTAGGTTAAACAAAAGACAAAAATACACAAAACCTATTCAATTTTATGGAAAAAAAATTAGAGTAAACAAATGATTCACTCATCCAAATTTGTTCTTTTAAAAGTATTAATTAATAGAATGTTACATTTTAAGTCTTAAATTACACCTAAAACATCAATTTTTTTTTCATGAGTAATAAACTTTATTAATAATGTTTATTATTAATAACTAAACGAAATACAAAAAATTATGGACGAAATGGAAGTGATTCCATAAAATCTATAAAGAGTGTTGCCATTTGTAAAACCCCACACAATGAGACCTATATCATGTACCATACAAATATGACACAGACACAACTATACATTAATTCTTAAAACACACATGTTTATCAATTAATGGCTTAAATACATGATGAGTCAGTAAAGTTTAGCGTGATCATGTTTAAGCTTTTAGATGACGTGGTCAAACTAAAAATGCTCCGTGAGGACTAAAAACAAATCATAATTAATATCAATCACTTTTTAAGTTTTTTAGGAACTAAAAACAATAGCCTTAAACTATAGTGGAGTACTAAAATCGCTTTTGGCCTAAATAAAAAAATACTTTTAAAAGTATAAAGAAAAAAAATAAATAAATGAAGCCTAGGCAATCACACTCTTATTGAATGCAATATATTTAAATTTTGACAGAACGACAAATAAATAAACATTCAATAGTCACTTTTTTTTTCCCTTTTTGGATTAAAAAAAAAGGACTGAGAATAAAGATTAAGAAATTAAATAAGAAAATAAAAATAAGAAATTTAGTGTGAAGGAAGAAAATTAAAATTTATTGACAATTTTGTGTCTAATAGTAGGCCTAAGTTGAGCTCTCCAATCATCGTTCGATGGTGCAGTGGGTTCAGTTTTGATAGTTTGTTTGTGACCAATATTCTCGTCCATCTTTACTAAAGCACCATAAACAACCATAGCTATTTCAAATTTTTAAAGGAAGAGTTTTCAAAACAGAAAACAAAAACCAGAAAAGTAATAAAAACCTAACGTGTGTTATTGAAGAATCTAAAAGCAGCTAGGGAATACATAGAACCCTTGCTTACAGCTTTCTTTACATTTTCGCCCTGTAATTTTTCTTCTGTTCTTCTTCTCGTTGTTGTTCGGGGAAGAGAGAGGAAGTCGAAGAGTTTGCGGTATTGGAATAAACTGTGCAATGAAGCTTTAAGTTAATGACTTAATAATGCAACACTTTTACTTGTAATGGTATTACCTATATTCATTTAGTATGTTCAGTTTATTAGATCACCCACCAACCAGCCCAACCAACCCTGTTTCTAACCTAACCTTTGGACCAAAGTGACGCCACTTATCTGTCTTTCTGTGATTCAAACAGCAGGACCCCAACCCCTTTATGGACTTGAATGCAATAAGCTTTGTTCCTGTAACTGTAAAAGGATGTACAATCCATGCTCACTAACACTGTTTTGTAACTATCAAAAGGATTTGTTTGCCAATAATTAATACATAGGGCCACATTCCATTCTTGACTTGTGAATTACTAAGGATCTTTTGTATGCTAAGCCTGAGCTACACTACAACCCATCACAATTGCCCCATATGTTTCCTAAGTAATGCTATTTTCACAAACATTCCATTTTACAAATCAGGTATACTCTTAGGCTATGTTTGGATCACGATTGCATCTGTTGCGTTTAATTTTTTTTTTTTTTTTTTTTTAGCTCGGCGCCTCTTGCACTGATCATGGGACATGAACAGTGCAAATAGGCAAATGCACAGTAATTTCATTTATGAATAGTAATCAAAAAATCAATTTTTTTTTTTATTATTTTCAGTTTTCAATTTTCAACAAAATAAGTGGTATCCAAACACACACTTAATGCTAAAGTGACCAAGAACAATACAAATTGTCAATCCTCTCTATTTCAAATAAGAGAATTCGATATACGTTTAAAATTAGGATGTCATGTTATTCAAAATTTTAAATAATATCGTAATAAATACATATATATATATATATATATATATAGATTTATAATATTTAATTAGATTGAAAGAAAGTTTTTTCTTAGCAAAAACTTGGAAATTTGTTCTCAATTGCAGCACTTGATCCTAGTGGAAAGGACTCATGAAGTGAGAGCCTAGCTAGTGAGATTACTATTACTCATTGAGAATTAAACTGTTCAGGGTGAAGTGACCAAGAGGACTTTGGTTGTAGTTGCTGCACATGATCCTAGAGGACAGGAAGGAAGCATGAAAGTAAGTGCCTAGCTTTGTGAGAATTTTCGTTATTCATGGTTTGCTGGGGAGATATAGCATGCATTGCACACTGAAATGATTGTTGAAACATGTTTAGTTGATTGGTGACCCTAGTGAATTTGGCAGGGTTATGGAATTATGTTTCAACACTTAATCATAATCTAAAAAACGTGTTAAGTTGTAAGCTTACAATGGGAGAAATTATACGGTCTTTTAATGGAGCATGTCACTTATCCACTATTTTACTAAAAGACTTCTATTTATTTAAAATTGTTGAATCAGTAATTAGTTTCTGTTTAAAAAAAATTTATGAATCAGCAATTTTAAACAGGTGTAAGTCTTTTAGTGAAATAGTAGACCATGTCACTTATCTACCATATGAATCTTATACTTTCTCCTAAAAATGATTGGTTGGGAAAGTCCCCCTCATTTATTATGGCCCCCATCTATATGCAAAAATTTAAGAAGTCCATTAAAGTGGTCTTTTCAACAAATAAAATGCTATTATTTAAGTAAATACAGCATTACCTAGTAATATTATTTTATTTCTTATGCTGATTAATAAACTAATTCACACATTTATATAGGTGGTATCATTTCATTAATAGGAAGAATTACTTCAACAATTCATCCGGTGGACTTTTCTACGAAACATTATGTTCTTTTTTTTCACATTAAAAATAGATTTATAAAATCATTAATGAAGGTGAGAGTAATGAGCACCAAGTTAATTACTCAGTTAAATGTCTCAAACCGTTAAATGCACTGTTCATTGGATTAGGATAAAATTAGAGGTCAAAGTAAGCTTATAGTTAATGGAATGGACACTCTCAAAAAAAAAACAAATTAATGGAATTTCCCCACATATGGGGAGGGGACTTGTTAAGGTCATCATTACGATTTTGGTCACCTCAAAAAGAGACAAAGAGGTGGCCCCCTCAAACCTTTATGGTCACCATCACGAGAGACTACTCCACCGTATTGCCTCCGTGCCGACCATACAAGAGTCCCTACGTGGGTCCCAATTAAAGAGACTTGCAAATCATGACTCTTTGTCGAGTATAATATATATAATATATATTTTTAGTAACTTAGAAATTAAGATAAATTATTAATAAAATAATTAGGCGAAGAATTTGAATTATAATCAAATTAAAATTTTATCAACTTAAAAATTATAGAAGAAGAAAATAAGGACAAATATATATATATATATATATATATATCTATTTTTATAAATTTAACAAAATTTTTGTAATTTGGTGAAGTTACTTGGCGCAACTATGACTTTTAAGCCAAACTTTTATTATATAGTATATGATATTGAATATTGATAATATATATATATATATATAGATAAAATGATAATTTTATTTAAATATTAATGATAATAATGAGTTTGAGTTTAAGTTGTTCTTGTTAGAAAGATAGAGTTTTACACCTTGTTAATTTTGGACTAAAAAAAAATAATTTTATTTAAATAAAATGATAATTTTATTTAAATATTGTGTTGTCGTAAAAAATTGTGGGAGTTCCAAAAGTTTCAGTTTTATATAATATTGATAATATATATATTGATAAAATGATAATTTTATTTAAATATTAATGATATTGATGAATTTGAGTTTAAGTTAAACTTGTTAGAAAAATAGAGTTTTATTTCTTGTTAAATTTGGACTAAACAAAAATAATTTTATTCAAATAAAATAATAATTTTATTTAAATATTGTGCTAACGTGAAAAATTGAAGAAGTCAGTTTTCAGTTTTATATATATATATTATAATAGAATTATATTAATTAAAAAAAAAATCCCAATAAGTTGAATATAAACAGAGGAACAAACCCAAATCAGTTTTAATCAACTAAACGTATATGTATCTTCTATTGCAGGACCCAGTGGTGCCATGTAATATAACATATTAAAAAAGCTAGTGCTTGTTTGCAATTTTGTAGCTTCTGTCATGTTAGTAGGGGGGTAATAGTTTAGCCCACTCTCTTTTTAGAAGAGCAGTACATAGATGTGTACTTAGAACTTTCTCAAAAAAAAAAAAAAAAAAAAAAAAAAAAAAAGAAAGATGTGTACTTAGAAAAACTATTTAGTTGATATTTTTCAATCTGATTTATTTTAATAAAAATGACTTACCTATTTCTCAAAAAAAAAAAAAAAAATTGCCGCGTAATATTGACTTGGAGGAGATTCGAGAAGAATTTAGTTTATATTTTTCAATCTGATTTATTTTAATAAAAATGACTTACCTATTTCTCAAAAAAAAAAAAAAAAAAAAAATTGCCGCGTAATATTGACTTGGAGGAGACTCGAGAAGAATTTATCTTATTTAATTATTTTCAATATCACCGCATAATACCGCACTTTTTATTTTTTTAGAGAACCTTATTAAAAAAAAAAAAAAACCAAGCAGAGATGAGCAATCCTAGGTATGCATATCCCTACCCTGCTCAAGGTATGCTCTTTAGTCTTTTCCCTAACTCCTAGTTAATCTTTTCTCCAAATTTTGTTAACCAGTTTGTACCACCTTCTTTAATTTGTTTATTAGTATTTACTTATTTTCTGTTTTCGTTCTTTTATTCTGGGATTATACTTACTTTTATTTTGACTTGGAACTTGAAACACTATCTGATTACTAAGAAAGAGAGAAAATATATTTAGTTGGGAAAGTTTACCTTAGTATAATCACCAGTTTTATAATTTATTTATTTATTTTGCTTAGTTTTTGGGATTTGCAATAGGGACTGCCTTTAATTTTCTTTGAAGTTATATATATATATATATATATATATTTCTTTTGACACAATATGCTCATAATCTAAGATGGTCTTTTGTATAATAATTTGATTTTAGTTTTGAAAAATAAATTCTGCACTTTTGGGTTTTTAATTTTTGCTTCTTGGAATATAATAAAACCAGTGCATACCTTTACCTTTTCTCTTTTAGATTTTAATCAATTTATATATTTTATTTGCCCCCATAATTGGTGGGGTTAATGAGTTAATAATCTTCCCAATCCATCCCAGGTTATCCTCAAGGACGCCCAGTGATGGCACCGCCACAACAATATGCTGCTGCACAATATGCGCCTCCATGGACAGCAGCTCCACCGCCACAACAAAATACTGCAGGTGTTGGTTGCCTTGGGGGATGGTAAATTTATGTCTCTACTCTATCCATTCATGTGTCTGAATTATATATTTCTCTCTCTCTTAGAAAGTGTAATTTTACATAATCATTTTTATGACAAAAATTCCATTCTTTTTATGTCTAATGGGGTTTTGGTTACTTGTTTTGTTACAGTCTAGCGGCTTTGACCTGCGTAAGTAGGCTTCTTTTTTGTTTTCAGTGTTGCTGCGGCGACCCTTCCACTGCAATCTGCTGCTAATCAACCAAGAATAATTTCACATCCTATAAATATAATTGTAGTGTATTGCTTGTGCGTGATCTTATTGGATCACCATGTGTGCTTACGTTTTTACTTCTTTTTTTTTTTTGAGCAAAACTTATGTTTTTATTTTTTAGTTATAGTTCTTGTCTATCTTCATCATTGTGGTGTAGTACTTACATCTCAAACTGTATTCATCAATTCATCATTTGTCAATCTTACACAAATTGTTTCAATTCATCATTTGTTAATCTTACACGACATGATTATTAAGTATTTTAAGTGTTATGCTGTATCCACTGGTACATAAATATTATGTAAAATATTATATAAATAGTGCTCATGTCGATTTGTGTAGTTAATAGATGTCCACGGGTCGAGACAGATCGGGTTTGGAGCTGACCCGTACTCGACCCAATGGAGTCGGGTGACTAAGAATTAGACCCTTAATTGACCGAACATACGTGTTGGACTCGACGTTTTGGGTTGTCGATTGAGCGGGTTGGAACCGTCAGTTTGGCGAGTCTGAACTATATATTAGGTAATAGAATAAATCAAACAAATTATCAATAAAATATATCAAACAAATGATTTATTTTAAGTTTGGGTTTTAATTTTTTAAGTTAAAGTTTTGAGTTTGCTAAGTGATAACTCAAATCTATGACTAAACAAATCAAATCAATAACTATAATTTTTTTTATAGATAAAAGACAGGAATATTATTAAAAGAGAAAATGAGTTTATAAAGAAAAAATTTTACAAGGAAAGGCCCATTTTCAAAAACAATACAACCCACCTAAAAAAATCCCCACGTCAACAAATGAAAAAAGAAACTGCCAAAGCTATGCCAGCAATCAACTATAAGGAAGACCACCACTAGTCTCTTCTCAGGAGCTTCGTTGTGTTGCCATAAGGCGTTGGTACTCCGTCAATAAGCCAATAGGGGTAGAGACATGGTGGAAAGAGAGTGAGGTAGAGACATGATGATGACAAGGGGACTAAAATATCATTACTCAAACTCTTCTACCAACCATCCTGAAAAGGACAAGAAGAGAGAGATTCAATTTTTTTTTATTTTTAGTTTGAGTGGAAGTATTAATTTTGGATGCAAGTCTCATACTAAAGTACAAGCCAGCTGTATACAACCTGTCTAAGAACTAATGATATTAAAAAAATAAAGTACAAGCCAGCTGTATACAACCTGCCTAAGAACTAATGATATTAAAAAAAAAAAATTGAAGATAGGTGGTAGATTTTCTACCAATGAGAGAAAGACGTGCTGGAAAATTTTTTAAACTTTATTACTTTGCCTTAAGACCTGTGAGGGCTGAAAAAAATATAATTTTTGGAAGATAAGGTGGTAGATTTTCTACCAGTGAGAGGAAGACACATTGGGGAGAGAAATTTAAAACCTATTTCAAATGCACTTGTCAGTTTATGTGGGTCTCTGATTCTTCAATCCGCCATCCGAACCGAAATATCGGTTTTCAAAGAAAGTAGACTCATACCTCACCGCCCATGCCATTTGGATCCACCGCTGGGCTTCGGTTCGGTCCGTTTGACCGGGTCTCTGGCCCGCTGGACAATTCGGTCGGTTTGACCGGGTCTCTGGCCCGCTGGACATTGATGAGAAAAGTAACGAGGTCAATTTAGGCTGCAAACCTGAGAACTACAAATTATTGCAAGAGACTGTTTCAAAACCATGGGGTCCACCTCATAGAAATGGTGGCAGGGACTTGGGAACTTTAGCCAAAATAATTTGAAATTTTCCCAATAATTAGTTAGATCCATTATTGTAAAAGTAAGTTATCCGTTGAAATTTGAATGGATTTATGGTGACATGGAGCGTGTCACGCTAGTGACTAGGGCACTGCGCCTACTGCAATTAGAGAATCACTCCATCCTAACAATTTTTTTTTTTTTTTAACAACTTTCACTTTTGAACTTCTATTAGTATTATTATTTATTTTGTTTTGAATTTTTTTTTTTCAACTTTCAATATCTGTCATTAAAGATTATTGCATCATTCGATCTCAATCCTTTTTTTTATCATGTAAATATGTACTTTAGGCATCATGCACGTAAGAGAGAAAAATTTAAAAAGTAAGTAGTAAAAAAGGTTTTAAAGAATTTTTGATTCAAGGTTTACAATTAAAAGAAAAAAATTTAACTTTCAATCTCAATCTTTTAAAAGTAATTGTTCCATGTAATAGCACCGTTAAATTGAGCTTTATTCAATTCAAGGGCTCAAAATTTTTGTGAGAGGAATGTGTAATTAAACTTGATGAATTAGGATTTGCACCCATTAAATTTCAAAAAATAAAAATAAAAGAAAAGAAAAGAAAAAAAGACATGGGTAGGAATAACAACATGTTTTAGTTTAACTCTTCTTTACCTATTCTTGAAATTAACCTAACTCAACCAAGTTGAACCCGAACTCGACCTACTCACCAAGAATTTATTATAAATTATAAAATTTATTTTTTTATTGGCTCATTTTCAATGTATATGTACTGAAATTATATTAGACTTTCTGCATTGTTGATGAAAATTTGTGCATTTCTCAAATATAAAACTTTTACTGTTAAGCTTATTTGTTTATGCACAACTTTTTAAAATCTCAATTATTTAAAGTACAATTATACTTTAACTAGCTATTAGCAAGTAAATAAGCTTTCAACCAAAAACTAATCCAAATTCATAATTATTTTTATTGGTGAATTAACTTCATTTCATGTTTTATGTATAACAAGCATGTGCTTTTTCTTTCTTCTTTTGTGAAATTGTTGGACAAGTATATTATTATTATTAATAACCAAACTATAAGCCTAAGAGTTTATGTATTATTCAAAAATTATTTTCAAATGTTTCATTTATTCTTTTATTTGTCCTAAAAGAAATACGAAAGAAAGAGGTTGGAAAGTATGTTAAAACCCTTTCTTTTTTTGTACATTAAAAAAATAGGGTCATGCTAGCGTGTGTGTATCACAAAACTAACATGACATTTAAAGACCACTAATGCTCGCCATGTTACTGGCTAAGAATGAGTGTTGTCTAGTATGGGCCCATCGTAGACTTGGCCCGAGAATGCACTACTTACTCAAGGCTAGGTTGGAGAAAGGAAATGACACCAAATTATAAGTTTGAGAACCAACTTTAATCCATCTCAGTGGTTTAACTTAACCAAACCCAAGTCCTTAGTTTAGGTTTGGGCCTGGAAAGTTGTTAGGCACTCAAGCATGTGTGATCAAATGAGTTAGCCCCCACTAGTATTATTAAGCCATTTTTAAAGACAAGTTTTGGATACAAAATTAGTTATAGCCATTGATTATAAATTTACTCAATATTATTTTCCAAAAAAAAAAAAAAAAACAATCACTATCTTTTTATTGGATTTGTACCCAAAAAAAGTAGGCTTGTTCAATCTTTCATTTTCTCTCCAAGCTGTTTCTCACTTTTCTTCCCTAGATATTACGGTATACTAAATACTATTATTCTTATAAACTCGGTTCAGCACAAAGCTTATAATACAGTACGAGTATATATATCAGTTTTACAATCGGAATTGTCCGTAACGCAATCAGCATACAGTAAACTCCACGCTTATTTTGTATAAGTAAATATTTCACACACATATAGTACACCAAAGGAGCACCTCGGTGATGCTCCAAACCAAATAATTTGATGATTTGAAGATACTTGTATTGACCAGAAACTGTTCTTGATGCAACCCCTGTACATAAAGAAACTATGACATAAATAAGAACTTAAATTAGCTTGAAGTTCTTGAATCTTCCATCATGCTCATAAGCATCAAGCTGTTACTGCCTCATTGACATAGATGGTTGTTTCCTTTGGGTAATCATCGGTGCATGAATTACAAGCTTTATTTTCATTTGTAGGATTACTGCCACAACCACCACAGCCACCACTCTTCACCATGTTTCCACAGCCGCCACAACCACCAGAACCACACCCACCACATCCACCACTCTTTATCAAATTTCCACACCCCCCACCGCAACCACCACAGCCACTGCCACACCCACCGCATCCACCACTCTTCATCATGTTCCCACATCCACCACCACACCCGCTGCCACACCCACTACCACACCCTCCCCCACAACCTCCACTGGACAAGCCGACTTTTTCAGGTATTGCAGCATTTCCTTCAGCCACATCTACATTCAACTCTACTTCACTTGCTACAGAAGTGGTCAGTTTGGCTTTTTTGCCATCATGGACTTCATCTACTTCTTTGGTTTGACCATGCATCTCCAAATTTTTGCAATTCACAGTTAATCCGTGAGATCCTCCCTTCTTAGATATATCAGTAAGTATAAATGCGGATGTAATTCCAGGCACCAACATCCAGTCTTCCTTTACCTATTTAATTAAAAAAAAGATCCTGAATTTAAGACACTCTTTTGTCAAAAAAGAAAGAAGATAGTTGGCAGCTTTTTACCCTCAAAAATCCAGATTTCAAGTCAAGCAATGCCACTGCTTTGCCATATGGATCTTCTTTAGAGAATTCAACTGCTGTCATAAAGTCCTGTTCACTTCTATGCTTCTCACAATGTTTGGGCTCATACTCCAGCTTTCTTCCTGGGAAAAATTTTACCTGTAGCAATAATATAAATTCACCAGACAAAACTTCAGAGGAGGCACTTCAATACTTATCCTGCAGGCAATTATGTATATATAACTTGATAAATGCTATACATTAGGGTACAATAACTCAGACAAAAGTGTATCGCAAACATATACATCTAGCAAATATTGCAAATGCATCACCAAAGAAAATTGTAATATATAAACATTAGAACACTAAAAGAAAAGGGTAATTTTCCTGCAAAACATAAGTGTAAGCTCAAGAAAAAGGTTCCAGGTTAACATATTGCCCTAATTTTCACATAACGTCGCAAATGTCAGTTTAACATATTGCCCTAATTCACATAATTTCACAAATGTCCAGTTTTTGGCACCAACATTTTTGAACTCGAAATTTGTTTGAAAAAGCTGTACTAAGAAAAAATTGAAATTTAAAAACGTTGCACTTAGAAAAAAGTGAAGTTTATGAAAGTTGTACTTTGAAAAAATGCATTTTGAAACTAAATTAATAAACAGCTGGAGTAGGGTGTCACATAAGCTAAAACAAGCACTAGTCTATCACCCAATGTGTTCCATTTCATAGTTTCCACAAAAATATATTAATATACCGATAGAACTGACTGACAATCTGAAAGTCAAGACAACTCTTATTCATAATTTCTGACCATTTCAAAAGCCATTCTACCGAAAGGAACATGTTTGTGTAAAGTCCTAAACACCTAAATGAGAGATAATTAGGAACCAGAGTTTATGCATACCATTCTACTGCCCATGAGCTCAAAGAGATGACCATCTAAACTGGATTTCTTTTGAAGATAAAGGGACCACTGAGAATCCATTAATGACCACCCAGTCCCAGCAGCCTCTGCAAGAGTGAGTGTTTCACCAGAAGTCGTAATACCAATCACTTCCTTCCTTGGAATGCAGTTTTCCTTCACCTTGTCCTTTGAGTCCCTGAAGTGCATTTCAAACCAGCATGATCATTATTCACAGCTTCAAAATATTTTATAGCATCTAAAACCACCAGTGAATTATATAATATTTTAAAAATATTCTAATGATTATTGCCTCAACTTGGAAGGGTCACTTAATTCTTATAGAAAATTACAGCAATCTACAGAATCTACACAAAATACGTTAGTAAGTCGAGAATATGTAGAACCTAGTTTTGAGTAAATCAATCTAGATTACAGTTCCTTTCATAACTGCAACTACTAAAAATCTCCACACAAGCTTAATTTCTCACTTTCATAGATCTAAGTTTGGATACTGATGCAGGCTGAGACCCGTGGGGATGGTTTAATCCAAAAGATTCAACTAAGGGAAAAAATGATAGTCTCATGATGCCACTCAACCAGGGGTAGCTCATACTACTTAATGCTGCTAATTGTGGCAACACTCAATGCAAACAAGCCACACACTTCATTGACAGAAGGAATCACTCAACACCAAAGCAAGACACACTTGAGAACACTTTTCTGAATTAAAAACACTCTATTAGAATTAAGTTTAAGTGATTAAATTCACCATTTCCTAATAGTTTAAGCTTTTGGGACAATTTGTAATTGCAGGAGATCATTAGTTCGATCCTTGCCTTTACTCTACCTCCCATTTAGAACGTTTAAAATACCACGTGTTGGAATTATGGTTTAGGCACATGAGGGGAAGGGGGGGGGGGGTATTAGAATTATGGTTAAGTGATTAAATTCACCATTTCTTAATAGCTTAAGTTTTTGGAACAATTGGTAATTTAACACACTCTATCTTCTTTACATTTCTCATAGATTAAGCAATGCTTACAATAAATGCATGACAATGTCCGAAGCAAATACAATTTACTTGATAGTCAATAGACAAATCCTAAGTTATAGATTACTAGCTATATAATTACTAACAAGATCCTATAAATAAATCTGACCTGATATTAACGACAATAAAAAGATACTTCAATGCACAAACTGACTGTTAATTGTCTTCCACATTGCTGACAAGTAAGAAAAATAACTTTGACCAAATATTTATAACAATAAAAAAGATGGAAACCTAAACAGACTGACAGTTTTCCTTCACATTGCTGACATGTAAGCTGACACTATGCTCTTGCATAAGATATGAGATGGTATGATTGGTAATCAAAAGGTTTCTTTGGAAGCAAATTATTTAAAATGGGGTTAATGAACCAATGCTGGCATAAACAGCTTTTATACATGAGCATGCTTCAACCTTGAAAATTGTATGATTACAATCAGAAGTTTATACAAAAATAAATGGCCCATATATTTAATTTCAATCAACCATATAATACAGATTTTATGGTTGCAACTCTGACTTGTCGGGTTCAGGAAATGATCTATAAATTGGGAAATAGAATGATATATTCTAGCATCAACCTCCACTCACATGAATTAAAAAATGGAGATAGAATGCCCAATATTATGGGTTTGAAATATATGTCTGTGTGCGTTCTTGCTCAAGGGTTTTTATTCTGAAGAAGCGAAAAAATAATAATAATCACCAATCCAAGTTTGCATAGGCAATGATTCATGATTGCTGGACATACTCTCAACCTACCAAGAAACAGTAACATCCCTACATTAACAATATAGATTACAAGGTCACACTAACATACAAGCATGAATGCACTCATAAGTCATGAGCAGTATAGTCATGCAAACATATGCCATCTGCCACACACCTATATACACAAAAAGACATATATAACGACCACATACAAAAAGTTGGCAGGTAGCGTTAAGTCTTATCTAGCAGAAGTTGTGAAAGAAAAAAATGTACCTCATTTGGAGGCTTATGACTTCTGCACCAGTTTCATCAGTGACATGCGTCAATCTCTTGGCATGCTGAACCTTTCCAGGAAGAGGGAAAAAACAAGAATTTTTTGAAAATGGTCGAGAACAAATCATTTGAAACACACATGGTGCCGGAGACGGAACAGTGAAAGAGACAGAAACACGAAGGCAGATTGGTTTCGTGATCACATTGCTAGAACTTGGCACCAACTCCAACCATTTTTCCACCGAAAGTTTAGAGACTGGTTCCAGAAAGTCTTGAAGAGAGAGTGAAGCAGAACCCAATATTTTGGGAGCCCTTGTTATGGGCAAGTTGGAAGTTGAATGGGATATGAGTTCAAACAGAAGCTCTCCTGTCGGTTCACATTGAAAAGAAGCAACCTGTTTCTCTCCAGACTCTGACCAAATACTCAGTTTCCGCTTAGCATTAAAGAGTGAATCAGGCTGTATCTTACAAAATGAGACAGACAGACTTCCTTTATGACCCTCTGGTAAGTTCTTAACTCCAACAAACTCCAAAAGGACCTGGAAAAAGGAATTAGGAAGAAAATAAAATAGGAAACATTAGAGTTGTTTCAATAATAGTAGCTCAGCTGCATATACCTTTATTTAACACATGGAGATTCTTTGAATAGAAACAGAAGCAATAAGCAGTTCATTACTAGCACCAAATCTTAGGATTGACAACCAGACAAGCGGCTGAAAACTCATACTTTTATTAGAAGTGCTAGTACTGAATTTAGTAGTAATTGAATTTTATTGCATAATTTTGAGTCATTAAAAATAATTTATAAATTATCTTAAATAATAATAATCCTGCCCCATGTAATTATAGAACTTTTCAGTGAAAAATCCTAGAATACTCTAAAAAGAAACTTTATGAACGTAATATTATATAGCTTCACTTTAACTTCATCCAGTAACATTTTAAGCTCCAAGAGGAGAAAGCCATTTGCTGTATTTTTTTACTGGCTAAGAAATAGAAACAAAATAGAAAACATAGATATAATTATTGAGAGAGAGAGAGAGAGAGAGAGATTTAATGGCATGCAACTGATAGATACTACAAAAATACCACATTTTGGAGATGGCCTAAAAGAGGTAATCAGAGATTACCTCCACAACCTTCAGCTGTGGAAACTGAATTATTTTCTGAAACTCCTTGGATGCAACTACCTCCTTGCCAGTCATGTCAGATAAGAAAGGAGTGGTTGTAACAGGAGATGGGGCAGTGCCCCTGTACATTGCCCCGGCTCTCCAATACCGTGTACCAAATGCCTCTTCCCACTGCTTGGTGGTTACAGAAAACCCAACATCAAGCTTCTTCCCTTTAGTTCTATCTGAGTCCATGTCATCATGCTCCAACACCTTTCCAAGTAGTTTAATGAGATCATTACAATAAGAAACAGGGTGCAACTGGTGAGTGTGCCAGATAAGATCAATGTCATATGTGGGAACGCAAAAGCATTTTATGGACTTATCCCTATTGCTCTTAATTAGATGCAAAAATCCTTTATATCTAGCGACAGCTCCTTCAAGAAAAAGACCATCATTCATATGGGGTCTGGATACCTGTCACAAATATGTGAAAGGAAATAAGTTAAAATTTGAAAATCCAGAGGATATACATCAAGTAATATGTTTGAATTGCTGCATGAATCTTTGAAGCAATAATAACAATATACAACGTATTAATTATAATTTTGGAACAACCAAGGTAGATTACCTAAATATTATACAGTGTTTCCAACCTGTTAACTTACATCTCTTCCAAAAAAAAAAAAAAAAAAAAACCAGTTAACTTACATTGTAAGGGCTGGCACTTTGCATTAATTATAAAAAACTTATCACTTTATCCTACTTATGACAAAGCCTAAGAGCACCAATTATCTGATTTCATGTCTAAAATTAAGTCTCAGACACAAAGGTTCCTTGTAACACCCACATTCTGGAATTATATACAGACTTACTTTCATATCATGCCTCCCAGAAATGGATTAATAATTAAGAACAATTTCAATACAAGGCATCACATTATCCTGTCATATTGTTAAACAATTGAAATAGCAATTCCAAGAAGCATTCAGTTTATTTTTTAATCAGAATCTGAAGAAATTATGAAGAAAGACCTGACCTCAATTTGAATAATTCACTCAAATATATTGGCTACACTTCACAAAATAAAAATAGAAAATAGAAAAAGTTCATCATACCTGGTAAAAGAAAGGACTCTGCCTTTTTACAGCTGAAACCAGATCATATTTTGTGTATTTTTCCAATCCAGAAAGCATCTGAGAGACATCTTCTGACAATGCATGAGTTATGTTGAAGTTGTAGGGCTCTTCTGGATACATTCTATTCCAAATTTCTTCAGTTTGCCTTTTACAATTGCCTTGAACAGAAGACACAACATTAGAGTTGTCAAGGATTCTTCCATAAAGTTTCTCGCAGTCAGTTTTGTATTGTACCTGAATAACAAAACCACAAAAAAAGCAGGAAAAAAAAAAAAAAAAAAAAAAAAGAGCTTAGTAATCCAACTCCATTGAGCAAAGAATAGAAAAGGGATACTGAATTTATATGTTTTAAGTTCAGAAGCCTACTGGATTAAGCCTGTGACAATGCCAAACCCATTCACAATCAAGAGGCACAACCAAAGGCCCTTCAGAAATTTGGGACTTGGAATGCTTAGCAAGCAAGGGAAGCCAACAAGCATTATACCTGAAATCAGCATATTCATAATTCATAACTTCTATTTGAGTTACATGTAGAAGGACTCTAAATGCATACACTAAAGGGTGAAAGAATAAAATGCATAAAAGAAAAACTTAAGTACAAGTTCTTAGGTGCAGTACATTAGGTTCTGTAATTAAATTTAGACACATCGTTGCATCGATCAATAAAACACAAACAATGTTACCTTTTGCAATGACAATTAAATTTATTGCAGTTATGTGTTTGAATTTAATTGGGGACCTAATGTACTTCACCTAAGGAATTGTACTTCATTTTACCCAATGCATAATCTTATAAAAAAATCTTCTATATTGTAATGACTGTTTAGTCCACGAATTCAATCCTTCTTCCCCTTAATAGGAGGAATGCATAAACCTTTACATACTATAGCTCATAAGCTATCTCTGTTTTTCTTGACAAATTAAGTACAATAAACCAAATCAAAATAAACAATAACAATACTAAGAACACCAGAAACCCAAAACAGAGAAGAGCCTACAATCCAAAAACTTACACCATTACTGGCCCAACATAGAAAACCCCAAAAACTCAAAGATTGATGTATATTAGTCATATTAGTTGAAACCAAGAAGCAAAATCCAAAAAACTATTTCTTAGAATGCATTACCTATAGATGGCCCATTCAAGGGCAGGGCCTTCATAGAGGTAACGATTCCTATCAACAGCAGCAAGGAACTGAAGCTGCAGTTTGGCGGCAGCCACAAGGTCTACACTTATCACAATCTTTTGTGCTTCATTCCACTCAAACTCTTGCTTCACTTCCATTCTCTCAATTCTAACAAAAAAAAAAAGCCAACTTTTAACAACTACATGATACAATTAAAACTCAAAATTCATATGATCAATGACTCTAGAAATATTATGAACTTGAATCTTAAAACCCAAATAGAAAAGAAAGGAAAATTATTGGTGAATCCCACCAATGAATTATTAGAGAAGAGGAAGTATCACTCATGAATTCATGGAATAGCTAATTGTACATATGAATCAAAGTTCCCAATACATAAATAGCTCCCAAAATAAATCCTTAACTCTTGTTTAGCTTCAAATTGGGTATCAATGTTCATATTCAACTATATTCTTTTCAATCGGCCAAACATTAATCATTTACAGAACAAGGGCTAATGATCAGAGAAATTAAAGCAAAGAGAAGTACTTGCAAAGAGCAAGCAAAGTCACAAACTCACAAATTGGGACTTGAAGTTAAAGATCCAAATCATATGAAAAAATACGATACCAGATATAAAAGAATCAGCATCAAGAGCATCAAAGTTATATAATTTGAAAGAGAAAGTTAATAAAACTCTTACCCAACTGTTTCGTCGCTGAGAAACAAAAATTCAGAATCAAAATGAAAAAAAAAAAATCAGGTTTGAAAAAGGTCTTATTATTTTATTTCCGCGTGATTGAAAACAACAACGAAAATTCACCGAGGAGTAAACCTTCCGCGCTGTTTCTTTGGTCAAATTTTCTCGGTAACCAAACAGAGCTATATCTCCGTAAATATTAAAATGAACTAACACGTAATTATTGAATTAAAAAGTAAAGAGTTGCAAATAATTGAAGCAGAATTAAATTACTAACACCTTCTTTGCTTTGCTTTGAGAACTTTGGTCAAATATTTGCACGTTTTGGATCAGATATTTATAGTGGTCCGTGGTACAGTACATTTTTAAGTGACCAAATTATCCTCACTCTAATCTGAATCTATTTATGTACTTATCTATAATCTATATATAAATGTTACTATTAATTTATATTAATCTATAGGTTTTATTTATCTATAATAATTTATACTGTAATAAATTTCGATGTTTTAATGTGATAAGTGCATTAATTATATGGTATGATAATTTTTATGTAAAAATAATTTATATGGTTATTTTTATAAATTTACAATAATTTTGATATGTAATATGTCATTTTTTTGTGTTTTTTTTTTTTTTTGGAAACAATTAAAAAATAATAATCAAAAGGAAGGAAAAAATTTAATAAGATGCGTGCAATAAAAAATATAAAAGTAATTATATACTTATATCAGATGAAATAATTAAATATGTGAATTTACCCAAATAATATGTTCATTTCATTTTTTTTTTTTTTTGAGAATCAATAATATGTTCATTTCTAAAAATTATAGTAATCCTAATTTTTATTTTTTAATTACATACGATATATTTATATACACACACGCGGAATCAACATTGTAGTCTAAATTTGTGCTATATAATTAAATAGAGTGTAAATGCATTTATTTTCACCTGTTAATTATTTCTAGACGGTGGCATGGTGTATTAATTATTTGTATGAAAATGAATTTTTATGGTTATTTTTATAAGACTTATATATTAAAAAAAAGCAATTTATTTAGATTAAGAATTTGTAGATCAAATTGAGTTACTTTAGCAACAATTAAAACAAAGTTCATCAAAGTATAAAAGTAAATTTAATTACACCCTACCAAGAATTAGAAGATAATTGTACGCTTAAATTAGTGGAACATTTGTCAATTCATGGGAACAATTGGTTCATATTCTTAATTATCCTCTCTTTTCTAATGACGTGTATAATTGAAGTTGATATCTCAAATATTATCAAACGTAATAAATATTATACATAGGACATAATATAATTTTTTACAAAATGTTTTATGCACTGCATATCATGGTTTGTCAAAGATAAATTTTTGTGACTTGTGACTTGTGAGTTAGTACCCCTTTGATCACAAATTACCCCCATCCACCACAATATATTTTTTCAAAAAGAGGGTATATGAAATTAAAATGCTGGTAAGTAAAGTTTAGTATGAGAGATTTCGCAATATAAAATTCAAATTAAAAAACTTTTCAGTGATTTGAATGTTTTTAAGATTCCAATAAATAATGCTTTAAAACTCTGAATTATATAACATAAATTGCAAATTGCAAAACTTTTACTTAAAAGTTATAATTTCAAATTTTCTAAAATACTGCAAATGCTTGATGGAATTCAAAACTCTTTTTGTTCTTGTTAC
Organism: Quercus variabilis; assembly: GCA_030445155.1. Classification (NCBI taxonomy): domain Eukaryota; kingdom Viridiplantae; phylum Streptophyta; class Magnoliopsida; order Fagales; family Fagaceae; genus Quercus; species Quercus variabilis. The sequence goes on along the minus strand of CP129450.1, from coordinate 34,452,114 downwards.
CGCAGCCAAATGCCCTTTTTTATTAAATAATAATAATAATAATAATAATAATAAAGGGAACATTTTAGAGTTTAACCTCCTTTTCAAAGGGTTGGGATAGTGTCTAGTGCATTGATGCATTGGACACGTTAGGATACAGACACGTGTCTAAAACTGAACACATGTTTATATTCTAACGTATTCAGTGCACTATTCTAACTAGCCTTTAATCTTTGTTAATTTCGTGTTATATCTTCAATTATCATACTCATCGATATTGTGATTAAATGATATGATTAGAGTAGTGTCACACATAATTTATGTATCGCATATGAAATACGCTCAAATGCAATTACTTAAAATAACTTCTATGTTTTTTTTTTCTAATAAAGGAAAATAACTTCTATGTGCAATTACCTTCAATTCATTAAATTTATTATTATTATTATTAGAAACTATAAGATTTGAATATAGGGCTTACAAGCTATTTATCATCCAATCAAAATATCAAATAGTAGGCAGAATTCGAATTCACAACTCTTATACAAAAAACTTTACAAATTGAGTTAATTGAAAGTCTGAAACTCACTAAAATTTTAAGTACTTAAATCATTTTTTAATGTCAATAATAATAATAATAATAAGGCCTGAGGTTTGGGTCTGTTGTAAATGTGTGTGTATTTTTTAAAAACATAAATGCGATATGAAACCCATGGAGTTCGCATAAGTTTATATTTACATTTTTTTTTTATGGGAGATTTACATATTTATTGGAACAGTACAAAAGTATAAATTTATTTAAAAAAAAAGTAATACTTTAAAAGAGTATACATAAAAAAAAAAAAAAAAAATCCAAATCAAATACATGCTAAGTCTTCCTTAAAAAAAAAAAAAAAAAAAAAAAAAAAAAAAAAAAAAAAAAAACTATGTAGTAGTCAAACTGAAAATTGTCACAAAAAAAAAAAAAAAAATACTAAAAACTATTTTCTTAAAAACAAATATGATCTTATGAAGCGGTCCTCTCATAAGCCTAACAAATAAGAACTTATGAAGTGGACCTCTCATAAGTTGATTAGCCTTATAAGCATGGGAGCTAATGTTGGTAAGGAAAATTATAGAATATTCTGAGACTACAGTAAATGCTTACTCTTTTTCTCACATGAATAATAAATTTCATTGTGAATTTAATTAGTAGGACCACTATTATATAAGAAGAGAGTGTTTGCATTTATTGCACTATTGAATTATAATATAGTAAATACATGTTCGTAAGAGGCTTCTTCCATGGAGTGGCTTTAGGAGATACTTTTTCTTACTAATGTTTCAATTGGGGGCTCATTGGGATATGGTACTTTGTGCTATAGAATACACAATAATCTTCCAATAAGTTTAGGGGACACAACCAATTTTACACTAAATATGTTAAGTTGTAATTAGAGCATAATAAGTTGAGCGTTAGCGATGAATTCATTTGAAAATTATGTTATTCTTATCATAATTCATAAGTTTGAGAATTCAACACGATCAAAAATTGAGTGTCCATCTATAGCTTCCAGAAATTCATAAATTTAAAACAATAATAAGAATTTAATTTTTCTAATGTTATTAAGACATTTTCTCATTTCCTCATCTGTGTGTTAAATACTTAGTATTCTAAAAAATAAATTCTTCTAATGTCACGTGTAATTCTGACAAAAAAATGCATATAAATTTATCTGGCTCTGGATATAATGTTAGAAGTTAATTTTCAAAATCTGAATTAGTTTTCAAAGTTAAGGTCCTGCGTGTCCATTTATGTCATTATTCTCATAGTTCTCTCTTCTCCATTTTCCTCCCCAAATAAATCCTTTGTTTTTTTAATTTTTTATTAAGGGATGAGAAGAGTCGGACACAGATATTTCTCTGGCTCTTCTTTGAAAATATCAAATATGAAAAGTCAGAACAAAAAACAAAAATATAATCTACATCAACGGATGAACATCATCTATTGCGTGCAATATTACATAACTTGGAAATTACTACATCATACATTTGATCTTTTTGCCCTCCATTTTCGAAGAAGCACGGACAAAACATATTCTTAACTTCCAATGGAAATTTGGTTTTTATCAATAATTTTTGCTAGTTAGTTGGTGTAACTTAAGGTGGGCAATAACATGGCACAATACGCGACAACAAACAGTGACCCACTGATCCCACATATGAAATATAGAAACAGAACAGGACACTGAAAATGGTGAACAACTTTGGACCAAAAGGATGGACCAACGAGCAAGCATCCACGCATACATGACACCAGCTTTTGCGACTTTGGTGTTTTCTTTTCCTTGTACGAAACAGTGATTTGTTTGTTTGTCCTTGGTCTGTACTTTTTTGTAGTAGTAGCAGTAGTAGTACAAAGACAGCTAGTGCAAATAAGAGTTATGCAGTACCAATAATCGTAGCTCGGAACACCACCCCATGTCAAGTCCGGTAACTCTATCGAGCTCACTTAAACTCTTCCATTTATCTTTCATAATTTCAATTAAAATGATCATATGTTTCTAAAAAAAAAAAATATATATATATATATATATATATATATATATAGTTAGTTAGTTAGTTAGTTAGTAAAAATGTAATACAAATTGGAAAAAGCAAATAAAAAAAAATAATTAGTACAAATATAATAAAAAAATGGTATATATTTCTAAAATAATTTTTTTTTAAAAATCATAGATTTCTAACTACAAAATATGGACTTGTTATCGAAAAAAAATATATATATATATATATACATAAATTAAAAAAATTAAATTAAAAAAGAATAAAATTAGTACAAATATAATTTAAAAAAAAGATATAGATTTCTAAAAGAAAAAAAAGAACCATTAGGCTACTCAAAAACATTGGATTGCATATTTAAGAATAAAGATAAAATAGACAAGACAAAATAAAGGGATTTGAAAAAAAATGTCAAATAAATTAATCATTTTTTTTATAAAAAAAAATTCTTTAATAATTCTTTAATGTATGCCTTAAGGTATACTTTAGTAATGCTTTATTTTATTTTATTTTTTTGCTGAATGTATGTAACTCTTTTGGTAATTTGATATCGACGTTAGACCATTCCAATTAATTTTTGCAATATATATATATATTTGTTTGTTTTAGTATAAAAATTTACTTTTTTTTACATACTTATTTTTCAAAATACCTCACAACAAATTATTTATTTTACACAACATTTTATTAAAATATCAAAAAAAAAAATTTTAAATTGTTTCCCTTTCTTCGCACACAACAATTACCGTGTATTTTCTTCCTTTACATGTAAAGAAATAATAAACAATGAAATACAAATGAATAATGTTAGTATAAATTTACATGATTATTGTAGCAAATTTTGTAAATTTACACAATTATACATAGATTGATGTGGGTCATTTTTAAACAAAACTATATAAATTCTATACATCTTTCTATTTTACACGAACTTATGTGAATGCTCTAACTCTTTCATTAATATCTTCTTGGTGTAACTCTTTCACTAAAGTATATCTTTCGGACTGTTCATATCTTTCTTTTTTAGCTTCTTTATCTCTATTTGATTTTTTTAATATACCATACAATTGATTTGAAAATAATTTGAATAATGTAAACTATTTTTGAGAGAACGAGAAATTAATGAAAATTAAATTAGTTTATGCTTTTGTCTTAAAACCTTTTTTTCCTCTCCCTTAAGTGTGTGTATGTGTGTTTGTTTATAAAAAAAAGTTATAATTATCCCACATTGCTTAAAAAAGTGTATTATATGTAGCATAATTTATCCCACTCCTCCTTAAAAGTTACCATGACTTTTGAGAAGAATTCATGATGTGAGTTTGTGTTATAACTATTTTCCTTCTCCTTTGTGTGTGTGTGTTTTTTTTCAAAAAAATAGATAAATAATTAATTAATTTATAGATGCTCTCCTCTCAAGCTTGGTTGAAGCTTGCATTCCTTAGATAAAAATACATAAATAAGCTTACTTGCTTTATCGATTCTCACATGTTTACTGATTTTTACTTTTTACTTTCTCTACTTTATTTTTAATAATTCTTATTTGTTGGTAATAAGGGAGTCTTTTGGCTAAATATTGCTAAATTTAAAACATATTTACGTTATAGGCACTGTTACAAGTTATTTAGGAAAATGAGGAGAGAGATTGAATTTCGGCAACAGTATTGCTGAAATTCAACAAAAAGTAGGAGAGAGAATGATAAAAAGGAGGAAAGAAAAAATCCTAATTTCGGCAACAGTAAACCTTGAATTTCGACAACAATGTTGCCGAAATTCATCTGCCCAATTTTCCTATGCTGCCCGAATGTGTGAGTGTGAGAAGTGCAATAATGAGTGAGTGCCAAAAAAAAAAAAAAAGTAATTGTGGCAATGGTATTGCCAAAAATGGTAGGGAAAAAAAAAGTGAATGCCAAAATCTGGGGAAGAATTAAAGAAAAATATAATGTGCTACGTACACAATATTTTCACAATAAATCACAGGTAACTAGTTATTATTAGTTCAAATTTAAATTTGACATTGAAATTACTATTTTAATCTAACAATGACAACAAGTAACAACCTGATACTTAGAATTTGGAGAGATGCTACGTCTACAACATTTTTACAACAAATCATAGATGGTTAGTTATTATTGGTTCAAATTTGAAATTAATAGTGAGATTACTTTTTTGCCCCAATAATAATAACCAGTAACAACTTGCCACTTAGGATTTGTTGTAAAATTGTTGTAAAAATGTTGTAGACATAGCATTTCTCTAGAATTTGTTGTAAAAATATTGTAAAAATTTTGTGCACTTATTATTTCTTAAAAAAAAAAAAACTGTAATGGAGTTGCTGAAAATTTTGTGGCAATTGTGGCTTGCCGAAAATGGGAGCAAAAAAAAAAAGTTTCAACGGCAATTTTTTTTTTTGGCAATTGTGGCAACGGTATCGGCAATACCACTTGGGGAATAAGTTTTTTTTTTTTTTTTTTTTTTTTTTTTTTTTTTTTTTTTTTTTTTTTTTTTTTTTTTTTCAATTGTGGCAATGGGATTGCCGAAATTGTGGGGAAAAAAAAAAATATTTCCCCACAATTTCGGCAATCCCATTGCCACAATTGGGAAAAAAAAAAAAAAAACTTATTCCCCAAATGGTACTGCCAAAATTGTGGGAAAATAAATTTTTTTTTTTTCAATTGTGGCAATGGCATTGCCGAAATTAGGGGAAAAAATTTTTTCCCCACAATTGGAAAAAATAAAAACTTTTTTTTCCCAATTGTGGCAATGGTATTGCTGAAATTGTGGGGAAAAATTTCATTACCACAGTTGGAAAAAATAAATAAATAAACTTTTTTTTTCAATTGTGGCAATGGTATTGCTAAAATTGTGGGGAAAAAAATTTTTGTGGTAAGTTTCGTCCAAATTTACAGTAGCAACTTGTGAGTTAATTTCGGCCAACAAATTTTGTGAATTTCAAAAAACTCAAAACATAAAAGTTGTAGATATTTAAGTCACGGTTTCATCCCATCTGGCCTTTAGTCAATTGGATTTTTGAAGAGAGAGATACATCTAAAATACTGAGTAGTGCTCAAATTTGATTTTTCCTCTTTAGATTATGGCCCTTTGATTCCTTTCCTTATTTGAAACTTTCAAACATGGTAAATGACCCAAGCACTCCATAAAACATATACATTTTAAGGTGTCATCGAAATAAACTATAATACACAATATATATATATATATATATAGACACACACACGGACACAAAATAAATAAACATACACCCCAATCCAACTTGTAGTGATAGAAAACATTGTACATATGGAATTAGTACCATGTTCTTTCAAATAATACAAACTAATAATATGGTCCAACTCCTAAAAAAAAAAAAAAAAAAAAACAGTCCAACCAATCCACTGAAGTAGATTGAATACTTATGGTAGGTCATTTAGTTTAGCCACTAGTGGAGCTAGCCACAGTTTGAGTGGGGCATGTTCTTCTATTATGGCCTTCTTGCCTACAGAGATTGCACAATGGCCTTGGTTGATGCTCTGCCCCTTCGTCCATTTCATTTCAAAGCCAAGTTGTTCTTGGTCAACCTTTTTCACGGCGTAGCTTGACATTAGGATACAAGACCAGAAAATCAGGCTCATTCCAATGTACACTGTCTGGAACCATGCGAAATCTAGGTCCATAACAAGCAACTTGTTCTTCCAAATGGTAACAATGGTCGATATATCGCATTGCAGAGATGCCTTGATATTTACACACGGCAATGACATGTGAGCACGACATCTTATAAACCTGCCATTTTTGACAACTACAAGTATTTTGCCTCAAATTTACCTTATGACGATGATTACCCTTATATGCAGAGTTAGGATTTATTGGTGTTCTGACTTCAAACAGACCATCTTCATGACTAAACACAGTAACTGAATGCTTTGGTGCCTTTTTTTCCCATTTATTGAATTTATTCTTTGCATAGGCCGTAATGAGTTTCCCGGCAGTAACCTCTGCACGTGCCTTAGTATACCGATCAGCAAAGTAGGCTACACAACGGTAGTATGTAAATTCAACTAACGCAGTTATGGGCAGATTTCTAGCACTCTTTAGAATTCTGTTGAAACTTTCAGACAAGTTTGTCGTCCTTGCCCCGTAACGATGTCCACCATCGTGTGCTAACGTCCACTTGTCTACCGGTATTTTCGATAAATACTCCTTACCATCTGCACTTAATTGAGTAATTCTATCCCTGATTATTTGATACTTTTGTAACTGATTCTCCATGCCTGCCCACATTACCATAGCCTTCAAGTTTTTATTTCCAATTTGTTGATTGAAATTGCTAGCCAAATGGCGAAGGCAAAAACGATGATACCAACGTGTCGATTGACATATAGTCCGTATCGCTGCCATTATACCAGGGTGATGATCAGATATGACACATAACCCTTCTCGATTAGTGACATTAATCTAAATACAACGCAAAAATCAATACCAACTATCATCAGTTTCCTTCTCCACAATGGCAAAGGCAAATGGAAAAAGTATGTTCTCACCATCCCACGTTGATGCAATCAGTAACGTACCTTTGTACTTACCATATAGGAAAGTTCCATCTATACTAATCACTGGCCTACAATATTGAAAACCTTCAATTGATGGACCAAAAGCCTAGAACACTCTCTCGAATATTGCACAGCCTGGCATAATAGCAGGTACTGTTCTCTAAATAACCCTGCTGCCCGGGTTTGAATCAGTCAAAGCTTTCAACCATTTTGGCAATAATTGGTAAGATTTGTCCTAATCGCCAAACACCCTACCAATTGCTTTTTCTTTCGCCTCCCACACCTTAAAATAAGAAGGCTGGTATTGGTATTTATTGTAAAGAGTCTGTTGAAGGGAAGAAATCTTGATGGTTGGATCATTTTTGACAACATCCATATGGTTCGTCGCCATTTAAATTTATTGGATTTATTGGAATTGGGGTCAAATATGGAAGATGCTCCCACGCCCATAATTGTAATATGAAAATAGGACCTGCAATCTCCATACTTTTTGAATAGCAGCAGTACACAGCTCTTTATAAAGGAAAGCAAGTGTGACACTACCCCAGCTATATTCCCCAGCTTTTCCAAAGTCATCTAATAGGTTGAGAAAACAACAATGCTATTTACTTTGGCTCTTATTTCCAAATAGTAAAGCCAAAACCTAGAACATGTATGCTAGGGCATACCGTTGGATTATTATAGCATTGGCACCCTCTGGTAAGTTTGAGAATGTATTCCTTACCCATGTTATTTTAAGGCTACCATATTTCAATGCTGTTGCAGGTGGTGTCGCCCCAAGTAAATTATCACAAACATCTCCCCATTTCAAATTAGTGGGCCCACACACTACTTTGCCATTAATAGGGAATCCTGTAAGGATTGCTATATCTTGTAGAGTGATCGACATTTCACAAGTACGTAGGTGAAATGTATGGGTATCAGATTGCTACCGCTCCACTAAAGAAGTGATAAGACCCCAGTCAATATCTATATGTGGGAGGTGGGTAACACGGTATAGTCTACATTGCCACAAATATGGGATAATACACTCGTCTAACTGTCGGGGGTGGGGGGGGGGGGGGGGGGAGGGGGTGCAAACCATTGGGGTCGCACTCGTAAGGTGGAAACCTGATTTTTTTTAAATGTACAATGTTATATTACGAATGTTGAAATTATTTTCATGTAAATTGAATAATTATAGATATTATTAGGACATTAATAAATTTGGATCACGCAACGTACATTGCCTTCCATTAAATGCTACAATGAGTTAAACCATGCAACTTTCATTTGTAGTAAATAATAATAATAATAATAATAATAATAATACACATACATATCTTTATTATAAACCAACAAACAAATTATACAATATATTTTTTCCAAGTAATAGATGTAATAATTAATAATAACAAAACACATATTGATTATAAAAAGATCACAATAATACAATTTATTACAATTTTTGTGGTCATGTACTAATAATAACAATAAACAATATTAAATAATTTTAAAAATAACAAATAAAAATTTAATTAGAGAGTTGAGATGCTTACCACAACTGTGATACCAACTGAAAGAGTGAGAATTATAGAGTGATACTTGCCCAAAAAAAAAAAAAAAACACAATCAGCTAACCATAAAAAATAATTCATTAATCTAAAATTTGAATAACAGCAACAACAACAACAACAACAATAATCATAATCATAGGCATACAAATAATATTAACTACAACTACAACAATACATAATATTTTACAATGTATTAGCTTTTAATATTTACAAAGCAAAAAAACTTACATTAACAAAAAACTTACAATTCTTAGTTGTTCACCTAAAGCAAAGTAAAAGACTAACTGAACAATCGGAGGACCATCTATGTGAGGAGATACAATTCTTCAGCGGAGGAGGAGAAATAAAAAGACGCTTGCACTTGCACTTGACTTGCCTTTTATTACTTCATTGAAGAAGACGTCTTTTATTACACAAGAAGAAGACAAAAAAAAAAACTATCTCTGAGAGAGATTACAATTAAGAAGAAAACAAAAAAGAATAGAGGTCTATTTGAGGGATTACAAAAGTGAAGAAAACAAAAAAAAAAATCTCTCAGAGAGATTACAACAGTGAAGAAGACAAAAACAAATCCCTCTGAAAGTTATGAATAGGTAAAATATATTCGATGCAGAGAATAAGAATCAGATGAGATGACAAAAACGAATCCCTCTGAGAGTTATGAATAGGTAAAATATATTCGATGCAGAAAATAAGAATCAGATGAGATGACAAAAACGAGGTGATTGGTTGACTAAAGTTTTGTTTTTTTGTTTACAGCGTGCACATAAAAATATATGTACTTTCTTTAGTTTCTTTTTGTTTATAGCGTGCACATCAATCATTTTTTTTCTTTCATATTATAAAAATCTATGTACTTTCTTTATTTATTTTTTTTTTGATTTACAACGTGCACGTCAATCATTTTGTTTCCTCCATTTTCGACAATGGCATGGCCACAATTGCCAAAAAAGATTCTACTCACAATTTCGGCAATGCATTGCCACAAACCCATTGAAACATATTTTTTTTTCTCCAATTTTCGGCAATACCAAGGCCACAATTGGGAAAAAAGTTTTTATTTTTATTTTTTCTCAATTGTGGCAATGGCATTGCAAACTGTGGAAAAAAATTTTCCCCACAATTTCAGCAATACCATTGCCACAATTGGGAAAAAAAGTTTTTATTTTATTTTTTTCTAATTGTGGCAATGGCATTGCCGAAATTGTGGGGAAAAAAATTTTCCCACAATTTCAACAATACCATTGCCACAATTGGGGAAAAAAGTTTTTATTTTATTTTTTTCCCAATTGTGGCAATGACATTGCCGAAATTGTGGAGAAAATTTTTCCCCCACAATTTCGGCAATACCATTGCCAAAATTGGGGAAAAAGAAAATTTCTGGCAATATCATTGCCCCAATTGGGAAAAAAAAGTTTTATTTTTATTTTTTTTACTAACTGGGGCAATGGCATTGCCGAAATTGCGGGGAAAATTTTTTTCCCCACAATTTCGGCAATACCATTTGGGGAAAGAGTTTTTTATTTTTTATTTTTATTTTTTCCAATTGTGGTAATGGTATTAACGAAATTGTGGAGAAATTTTTTTTCCCACAATTTCGGCAAAATACCATTTGGGGAAAAAGTTTTATTTATTTATTTTTCCCCAATTGTGGCAATGGCATTGCCCACAATTTCGGCAATGCCATTGCCACAATTGGAATTTTTTTTTTTTTATACTAATTGTAGCAATGACATTGTCGAATTTTGGCAATACCATTTGGAAAAAAAAAAAAAGTTTTATTTTTATTTTTTTCCAATTGTGGCAATGGCATTGCCGAAATTGTGGGGAAAATTTTTCCCCCACAATTTCGGTAATACCATTGCCACAATTAGGAAAAAAAAAGTTTTTATTTTTTTTCTCATTTTTGGCAATGACATTGCCACAATTGCCAAAAAAAAAAAAAAATTGCCACAAATCCATTGAAACTTTTTTTTTTCCTCCCATTTTCGGCAAGCCACAATTGCCAAAAAATTTTCGGCAAATCCATTACACTTTTTTTTTTTTTTTTTTTTTTAAGAAATAATAAGTGCACACAATTTTTACAATATTTTTACAATAAATTCTAAGTATCAGGTTGTTACTTGTTGTTATTGTTAAATTAAAATAGTAATCTCAATGTCAAATTTAAATTGTGATTTATTGTGAAAATATTGTAAAAATATTGTGTACGTAGCACATTATATTTTTCTTTAATTCTTCCCCAAATTTTGGCATTCACTTTTTTTTTCCTACCATTTTCGGCAATACCATTGCCACAATTACTTTTTTTTTTTGGGGGGGGGGGGCACTCACTCATTATTGCACTTTTCACACTCACATTCGGGTAGGCATAGGAAAATTGGGCAGATGAATTTCGGCAACACTGATGCTGAAATTCAAGGTTTACTGTTGTTGAAATTAGGATTTTCTCTTTCCTCATTTTTGTCATTCTCTCTCCTACTTTTTGTTGAATTTCGGCAATACTGTTGCCGAAATTCAATCTCTCTCCTCATTCCTCTAAATAACTTGAAACAGTACATATAACGCAAATATGTTTTAAATTTAGCAATATTTAGCCAAAAGACTCGGTAATAAGGAGATTAAAATTAAAAAAAAAAAAAAAAATCATCGAAAAGACACGAAAGGTAGACATTCTATTACCGTACAAACCATAAACATCAAAGCTTAACAAAAGAGAAGTTTCCATATTTATTGGCATAATAAACAACAAAATATTCATGTTAAAGGCATCCTCTTTTGGCTAACATGTCCGCATTTTTATTGGCTTACCGGTAGATTTGCCTAAGTCTGACTTGAGGGAGTTTGACTAGTGTTAAACCTGCCTTGTGCGGGATTTAATTTTATAGTGAAAGAAATATTACAAATAATAATTAATCTTGGAAAATTCAAGCATATGTTAAATGCAAATTATAATTCGTTTAAGATCAACAGTCCATGAGTATTGATAAATACAAAATTATATCGTGCTCCAATAAATTCTACAAGCAAGTCGTGTTTACCATCCTGCATGGTTTAGGAATTGTGTTGTAAGTTAGGAAGTAATAGACATGACATAATTTCTCTAAACTTCTATTTTAGGCTATTAATTATATATATGTGTGTGGATGTTTTGGGTTTTAGATTTGCATTAAAGTGGCTATTTAACTGTGGGGTCAAAGAATTTGGCAGCCCCGACTTATTTTATACTAAGCCCAAGGCCCACGCCGAGGAGAAAGAAATATCCGAGGACGAACGAAGAAAGTCCAAATTGCCAAGAAATATTGCCGAGGACAATTCTGTTCTCGGCCAACCGAGATCATAGAAGGGAAGAGCGGCACGCCATCAAAGGCAGCCTCCCAGAGCATCTCAAGAAAAAGGACAAGTACAATGGGTCAACCATAGGAGCATGGTGGAGGAGTAATTCAGAGAGAAACTGTCACATCCGTATTAAATGCCTACAACTAACATTCTGGCCGCATTAATGAGAAAATGACCCCTGAACATTGCTGTTTTGGTTGCTGCAACTCATATTAGGTTTGGGAAGGCGGCTGATGGGACAAGTAATCGAGTAGTGACTTGCATGATCAACAAATGAAGGGCCAAGATCAACGAAAATGGGGTATATAATGTAAGAAATCCTCTAGGAAAAGGGGACCGAAAAAGAAAAAAGAGAGAATACGGTAGCAACTTGTATCATCTTTGAAACCTTTGAAACCAAGCACTGAAGAAAGAAGAAGAACAACCATCTCCTCAGCTAAGGGCCGAGGACAGAATTTCACACTTTAATCCATGTCTTTGTTATTCAATCCACTCATAACCATGTCTAGGTGTTGTAATCCTCACTAAGACCTAGTTCTTGAACCCATTCTCTATAAATTTATTATATTGGGCAAGTTGGGTCTGAGTTTACTCATCCAATAGCAGCAGTGCCCAAACTCAAACCTTACATTAACTTTTTTGTAGGGCATGAATTTCATCCTCTATGTTATTGTATAGTTTTATAATTTGATTGATTGTTAGTATTTTAAGTTGGATTAAAAAAAAAAAATTTTAACACAATCATAAGCCTGCAAAAGGCATATTTTTCTTTTTCTTTTTCTACAAATAACAATACACAATAAAAAATAACAATACACAAATAACAATAAAAAATCTTTACCTCAAGGTTCTCAACAACTACTAAAAAAAGATACTGCGATTTCATATTCTATTACACCTCCAATAACCCTTCAAAGTACATTTATATTTAAAATACATAAATGTCCACGACACCTAATACTTTTTAGTTTTATTTTTTACTATATATATATATATATGACAAACTTGTAACTTTATTAAGACGAAGATAAATTCAATACATCATGAGTGATAGCTAACTCAATCAGTGGTGGATTTTCCTTTATTCACATTACATACTTATCACTATTATCTATATCATTCACACATTTCACCAAAATATGAGCTAGTATGTTGCCTTGACGCTTTACATGGGAGACTTTTATTGATCAGAAATCTAGTAGCTTCAGAGCTACCCTAGCTAGAATGTTTGAGACAATCACAGGTGGTGTGTATTATCCCAAAAGAGTATCAACTACTATCTTAGAATCACATTCAAAGACCACATCTTTTAGACCAACATCCCAAGCAAAAGACACTCATCCATGGCTTTCGCTTCAATCCCTAGCGGCCCCAACGATTGATGGAATCTTCTACTTAAAGTAGTCGTAACTCTGCCCTCATGATCTCAAATTTCCACACCTACACTTGCTTGTTGAGACTAAGCAAAAACCGCCCCATCCACATTCACCTTGTAGCTTAATATAATAATATGTCCATTGGCAAGTGAGCACTGAAGGGTAATTTAAGAATAGCTTAAGCATTGATTGGAATAAAAATTTGCTTCACTAGCTTAGCCCTCCATTCACATGTTAGAGGATCAATGAGAGCACTAACTTTTGCTTTACATGGGAGACTTTTATTGATTGGAAATCTAGGAGCTTTAGAGCTACCCTAGCTAGAATGTTTGAGACAACCATAGGTGATGCGTATTATCCCAAAAGAGTATCAGCTACTATCTTAGAATCACATTCAAAGACCACATCTTTAAGACCAACATCCCAAGCAAAAGACACTCATACCTCCATGGCTTTCACTTCAATCTCTAGCAGCCCCAACGGTTGATGAAATCTTCTACTTAAAGTAGTCGTAACTCTGCCCTCATGATCTGAAATTTCCACACCTACACTTGCCTGTTGAGACTAAGCAAAAACTGCCTCATCCACATTCACCTTGTAGCTTAATATAATAATATATCCACTGGCAAGTAAGCATTAAGGGGTAATTTAAGAATAGCTTAAGCATCGATTGGAATAAAAATTTGCTTCAGTAGCTTAGCCCGCCATTCACATGTTAAAGGATCAATGAGAGCACTAACCTTTGCTTTACATGGGAGACTTTAATTGATCGGAAATCTAGGAGCTTCAGAGCTACTCTAGCTAGAATGTTTGAGACAACCATAGGTGGTGTGTATTATCCCAAAAGAGTATCATCTACTATCTTAGAATCATATTCAAAGACCACATCTTTTAGACCAACATCCCAAGCAAAAGACACTCATACCTCCATGGCTTTCACTTCAATCTCTAGCGGCCCTAACGGTTGAGGAATCTTCTACTTAAAGTAGTCGTAACTCTGCCCTCATGATCTCAAATTTCCACATCTACACTCGCCTGTCAAGACTAAGCAAAAACCGCCCCATCCACATTCACCTTGTAGCTTAATATAATAATAAATCCATTGGCAAGTGAGCATTGAAGGGTAATTTAAGAATAGCTTAAGCATCGATTGGAATAAAAATTTGCTTCACTAGCTTAGCCCGCCATTCACATGTTAGAGGATCAATAAGAGCACTAACCTTTGCTTGTGTTGGCAGTGTATTTGGTTGAGATAAGACTTTGAAGGTGTTCGGTTCATTAAGCCAATTATCGGTACAAATTTCAATTGATACCTAAATGGTTTTCAGTATCGTATGATACGCGATACGTATCGTATCGTGTGTAAAAAACTGCATATCATAAGGGGGTATCAGAAGTGCTTATGAATTGTATGATATAATGTGCGTATCGTGTAAAATCATATACATCATATGATACATAAACATATGCTTAAAATGAGTTTTTATTTTTTATTTTATATATATATATATATATATATATAAATTGTACTTTTATTTGAATCTAACAAGTTATTAGACTTGTTTTTAACACAGAATTATTAGATTACTTAATTTAGCCTAATAAAATAACATGTCCATAAGTTTTTTTCCCCCCTCTTTCTCCTACAAAATTTGGGATACACATTTATACTTCACTTTCATATTTACAAATTTATTTTCTATACCATGAATAAATTATTAATTGAGAATATAATTATTTTTTATTTTTGTCATTATTCTTATAAGTCTAAGAAATTAGAATGCCAAGAAGAAATATTTTTTTAAAAATTATTAAAATAAAAGAACAAGAAGCGATATTAAATATTGATGATGAAGAAGAAAATTTCAATGAATAGATAAGCTTGCAAAATGATAAACATGATGATAACAGTGACTTGAGATGGAGTTGATTAGACAAGATGATGAATATGATGAAAAGAAATTATTATTATGGGTGACTTGTAATGTATTATCACTTTTTTTTTTTTTGAGAAACAAACATACACACACAAGAGAGAGAAAAAAAGAGAAATGAGTTTTAACACAAAGTCACATTACTTTTGAGTTTTTAATTAATTTGAATGTGTATGTTATAAATACATGCTAGTTTGATTTATTTAGTTAGTTTGTTAAATATTATTACATAAGTGTTAATAACTTAGTCATTAATTGAATATATTCAAAATTTCTAATGAATATATTCTTTATATATGTGTTTATATATATAAATATATAAAATTTTATTAAATGTTTGTGTATCTTACAATATAAGATAATTTACGATATGATACACCATATAATTCACAATTTGACAATATATGATTCACAATTTGACAGCTAGTTTATTGCATAAAATAATTTTCAAGTGATAATTGTTCTCAAATTACGCCCATGAATTCAATAGCCCCAATTAATGTTTAAAAAAAAAAATTGTGGTCAATATTCTCATCATTTTTATATGGTAATAACTTTTGCCCCACTCCTGTGTACTTCAGTTATTCGTGTTGCCCAAGAAAACTTTCATGCCTTGTCTTTTAAACCCTTTGCAAAAGCCCCATACGATTCTCTCTCTTTCTCATGCTCTAAAACCCGATTCTTAAACCCCACATTCTAGTCAACCTTTTGTTCAGTTATGGCCACTTCTGTGCTTCTTCGGTCTCTAAAGCATCAGAAGCTTCGAACTTCTTCTTTAGCAGCTTGCAGATCCGTAGGTTCTCTTCCTTTATTCTTTTTTTCCCCCTTTTGTCGTTGTTACAGAATGGAAATCCTCTGTTTTTTTTGCTGGGAAAACGAAGAAAACTAAAAAGTTCCTATCTTGAAATCTATTCGATGGTAGATGGTAATCGGATTTGTCATTGTAGTTGATTTCTTGTTATTTTTTCTTGTTGTTGATGATGTTTTAATTTTGGAATCTGTTATTTATTTTCTTTTTTAGTTAACAAATGCATTCTTCATAGTTTCATTATTCAATTGAGTTATATTTTTTCTCAAATATGTGGAAGGTTTTACATATCCTAATGTTATTTTATTAATCCATGTTTTGCTTAGTCTCATGCATGTGACTATTTTGCTACCTCCCACAGTTCATAGGTGGCAGTGCGAAGACATCATTTGCTAACTCTCCTTTTGTTAACAAATGGGCATCCTTGGCAAGACCCTTTAGGTATATCTCTTCTTTCTGCAGTTTATTGTATGTTTCCAATGCAAGCTTCTTTGATGATTTTATTTATTTTATTTTAAACCATACACAGCTCTAGGCCCATTGGCAGTGATGTTATCGGTATTGACTTGGGTACCACCAATTCATGTGTTTCAGTTATGGAGGGAAAGGTTTGTTCATCTTCATCTTAACATTTTTGGTTATGTAAAAAAATTAATTTCCTTCCTTATTGTTAATTTTCCATGATAATTTTCTTTGGCTATTTCACTGATATTTTCTGCAGAATCCCAAAGTTATTGAGAATGCTGAAGGTGCTCGAACCACACCATCAGTGGTTGCCTTTGACAAGAAAGGGGAGCTGATTGTGGGAACCCCAGCCAAACGACAGGGTGTGACCAACCCATCCAACACATTTTCTGGTACCAAACGTCTCATAGGGAGACGATTTGATGACCCTCAAATACAAAAAGAAATGAAGATGGTCCCTTATAAGATTGTTAGAGGTCCTGCTGGAGATGCTTGGCTTGAAGCCAATGGAAAGCAGTATTCACCAGAACAGATTGGGGCATTTGTTCTTACCAAGATGAAAGAAACTGCTGAGGGATACCTTGGTAAAACAGTTTCTAAAGCTGTGATCACTGTTCCAGCTTATTTTAATGATGCACAGAGGCAAGCAACAAAGGATGCTGGACGAATTGCTGGTCTAGACGTTCAAAGAATCATTAATGAACCAACTGCTGCTGCACTGTCTTATGGGCTAAACAACAAAGAAGGCCTTGTAGCTGTTTTTGATCTTGGAGGTGGAACTTTTGATGTTTCAATCCTGGAAATATCAAATGGTGTCTTTGAGGTATGCATCATTCAATTTTTGCTATGTTGTTTCTTCATCGTAAATGAGTCAGCTAACAGTCTTTGTAACAGGTCAAAGCTACAAATGGAGATACTTTTTTGGGAGGGGAGGACTTTGACAATGCACTTCTAGAATTCTTGGTGAATGAGTTTAAGAGAACTGACGAGATTGATCTTTCAAAGGACAAGATGGCACTGCAGAGGCTTCGGGAAGCAGCTGAAAAGGCTAAGATAGAACTCTCATCTACAAGTCAGACTGATATCAACCTTCCATTTATAACTGCCGATGCTTCTGGTGCTAAACATTTTAATATCACACTGACCAGATCAAAGTTTGAGACTTTGGTGGATCACTTGATTGAGAGGACCAAAAATCCATGCAACAACTGTGTAAAGGATGCTGGGATATCAGTCAAGGATGTGAATGAAGTTCTTCTTGTGGGAGGGATGACCCGTGTTCCCAAGGTACAAGAGATAGTTACACAAATCTTTGGGAAGCCCCCAAGCAAAGGAGTAAATCCTGATGAGGCAGTTGCTATGGGAGCTGCAATTCAAGGTGGTATTCTTCGTGGAGATGTTAAGGAGTTGCTTCTGTTGGATGTGACTCCTTTATCACTTGGCATTGAAACTCTTGGAGGCATCTTTACGAGGTTGATCAACAGGAACACAACCATCCCTACCAAGAAGTCACAGGTCAGTTTATCTACTAAAATGCAAATTCCAGAAAACTAGGATCAGGGGGAGAACTGAGAAGTAGTAGACTTAAATTAAAAAGTTAATACTGTAACATAATTATTTGACCTGTCTGCTTGATGAGAAGACTATATATATACCCATATATGTTGTAAAATCAGTAGATAGACAGTTGTACTTAGAATGCATAGATTAACCCAACCTTTGGCAGGGCATGCCAATGCCATTTTTAGGAGACTGGATTCTAAGAAAAGGAGGTTATCTTATCAACGTTTTGCTTTTAATTCTTATTTTCTTTAAGTGTTTGTTTTTGCTAGTGTACTTGAACACTGTGTTGCGCCTAGCTGTATGAAGATAAGGTTTAAATTTTGATTTTCATGCATTTGTGTATCAGGTCTTCTCTACTGCTGCAGACAATCAAACTCAGGTAGGAATCAAAGTTCTCCAAGGTGAGCGTGAAATGGCAGCTGACAACAAGCTTTTGGGTGAGTTTGAGCTAGTTGGTCTTCCTCCTGCACCTAGAGGCATGCCACAAATTGAGGTGATGTTTGATATTGATGCAAATGGAATTGTTACAGTTTCTGCTAAGGATAAGTCAATAGGTAAAGAACAGCAGATTACAATTCGATCTTCTGGAGGGCTCTCTGAGGTTGAGATTGAAAAGATGGTCAGGGAGGCTGAGATGCATGCTCAAAGAGATCAGGATAGAAAAACTTTGATTGATATTAAAAATAGCGCTGACACAACCATATACAGCATCGAAAAAAGCTTGGGTGAGTACAGGGACAAGATTCCTACTGAGGTTGTATCAGAAATAGAGGCTGCCGTTGTGGATCTAAGGAAAGCAATGTCCAATGAAAATATCGATGAGATCAAGGTAAAGGTTGATGCTGCAAATAAAGCTGTTACAAAGATTGGAGAGCACCTGTCTAAAGGCTCAGGAAGATCGTCCTCGGGAGGATATCAGGGTGATGAGCAGCCCCCAGAAGAAGAATATGAAGAGGTCAACAAATAGAAGTTCTTAAATCAGATCACATGATATAAGATAATACAATTATTTTTCTCATGAGTTTCCAAAATCCTTTTTCAGTGGTTCGGTAGTTAATTTAGGGTAGACTTTACATGAGAATTTATTGAGAAGATTGTCATTTGTGAATGCAATCTTAAATTGGCCCCGCATTAAAATTGAATCCATTAGAATCAATTTTGAATTCATTTTTGCTGCATCTTGAAGTGGCTTCTGATATTATTTTCACAAATACAATAGAAAGTACTCATGCTATCTTGGCAAAACTGGACTAATGGTAACATAGGTTCAGAAGATCTTATACTATAGTGCCTAAATTTGGCTTGGGATCTGCTGTTACTTTGTTACTGGACCCTGCTTCTTATATTGTTGACAGAACGTTTCATTGGGTCTAATGCATTGGTTTGGTTGCAACAATTATGTTTTGGCGATAATGTTATTAGTGAAGGTTACTAGAATCTTTTTGTATCTCCTAATCTGCATGCTACATTGTTAGATTTAGTGGCCATTTAGCATGCCTGTCTGAAGTAGTGATTTATGCCATGGAGTTAAGAGTGTTATATCAATTAGTAACCAAATTGATCAAAAATTTAAATGTTCAGGGTATAAACATGATAATTGAAACTCCGGAGACTAAACTGTAACAGGCCAAACCAAAGGAAATATTACAAAACGAGCATGGACATTTTGGCCACTTCACAGTTTTATCAGTGTAGTAAATTATTTGTTGAAGTAGAACTATTTCAAACAACTCCATTTTCAAAAAGCTGAAAAATAAGCTATACCAAACAAACCCTGATAGTGTTGGAAACTGTACATTTTTGAAAATTATGTGGAAATCAGGGCAATATATTAAACTGGAAATTTGTTATGTTGAACTTATACTGTTTGTGTGCATGTCTGGTTTGTCCTTTTAGTGCATGTAATGTTCCTATGTTTTTCAGGAAAATTACCCTTTCCCTTTGGAGTTCTAATGTTTATATCTTAAAATTTTCTTTGTCAATGTATTTACAATTTGCTAGATGTATACGTTTGTGATACACATTTGTGTCTAAGTTACTGACCGAACTTAATAATCAATAATTGACTACTACTGCTACATATTGCTTTCCAAGGTTTTACGGACTACTGAAGAAAGGTTAAGAGTTTGTTAGTGTTTTTGGTATGTTGGGTTTTATGGGTGGTTCTTAATTGCTATTTGTAGTTCATTTTTGTGGGTCTCTAAGAAAATTCAAAAAGGAAAAAAAAAAAAAAATGATGTTCATGCATTCAAGCAAGTAACATAGCCACAGGTCAAGTGGAAGAGCAAGTAGAGGTTGAGGTTGAAGAGGGTTACACTATAAATCAATTCATTGATAAGATTATTGAGGTCTTTGTGAATAAGAAGCCGCAGACAAATAAATAGAGGAAGTACTTGGTGTCTAGGGATGAGTGGAAAAAGTATAGGGAAAGCTTCTACAATCAACGCTGTTTGCGGGCAGATGCAGAGCAGCAGAAGGCGATCCTACCATGAAGCAGCAATTGATTTCCCTAAGAAGAAAACTGAATAAGGTAGAGCAATGGCTTTATCTTTCATATATTTGTAATTATGCTTTGTTTTTGTAGGAAAAGCAAAGAAATAAGATATTTTCAACCTGATTTTATAGGTTAGTTTAGTTTCTATAAAAAAAAAAATGTGAGGAGTTTTACCAAATTTACCAATTAGTGGACACAAGCAATTAAATTTTACGTTTTAAGTCTCTAATTTTGTTAATTTTGCTACGTTTCTTAACAAACAATTGTTCAATTGAATATACAGATACATGTTTGGGTTTAAAGGTATTTTCCTGTTCTATTTCATCAGGGGTAAGCATTGCAGATTGATGATGAGATGGAAGGTCATAGTGAACTTCTGAAGGAGATCCAAGACAGCCCAACTTTGATGCTTGTCTGCTGTCAGTGCTTATGATAACTATGCAGATACATTAGAGAGGCTAAAATGCATGCTCAAAGATATCAGGATAGAAGAACTTTGATTGACATTAAAAATCTTGGGTGAGTACCGGGACATGATTCCTACTAAGGTTGCAAAAGATATAGAGGCTGCCATGGCAGATTTGAGGAAAGCAATCTGCAATGAAAATATCGATAAGATCAAGGCAAAGATTGATGCAGCAAATAAGGCTGTTGCAAAGATTAGAGAGCAAGTCTAAAGGCCCGAGAAGATGAATATGAAAAGGTCAACAAATAGAAGTTCTTAAATCAAATCACATGATATAAAATAATACAGTTTTAGTATATTTTTTTTTCAAGAGTTTCCAATGTCCTTTTTCAGCGATTCTGTACCTAATTTAGGGTAGACTCTACTGAGAAGATTGTCAATTGTGAATGCAATCTTAAATTTTCCCTGCGTTATCTAGCAGAAAAATTTCAACTTCATTTTTGTTGCTTCTAGAAAGTGGCTTGTGCTACTATCTTCACAATGACAATATAAAGTACTCATGCTATTTTGGGGAGACTGGACTGTTGGTAGGTAATGTAGGTTCGTCAGATCTTATACTATAGGTACCTAAATTCGGCTTGGGATCTGCTGTTATTTTTCTTGCTGGACCCTGCTTCTTATATTATTGACCGAATGTTCATTGAGTCTAATGCACTGATTACAATAGCTATGCTTTGGCGATAATTTTATTAGTGAAGGTTGCTATAAACTTCTTGCGTCTGCTGAATCTGCATGCTACATTGTAAGATGTAATGCCCATATGGCATGGTTTTATGAAGTAGAGCTATAAGCCCTAGAGTTAAGTGCTATATCAAATTAGTAACCAAATTGATCAAAAATACAATTTTTTGTGGTATAAAACATAGTAATTGAAACTTCGGAGACTAAAGGAAATATTGCAAAAGTAAATTCTAGGGACACCCGACTCCACAGCTAAATTCACAACATGTTTAAGTATCATCTTGTGAATTGTGATTGGTGTACCTAATTTTTTTTTTTTCCATCAAGTACCCACACTGGTCCTGTGTAAGTACTAAAATCTAACACCTAAGCAAGTCGTGAAACTAATTGTGGATTTGGGTGTGGTTGTAGGCACCTTGATTACAAAATGAGCATGGACATTTTGACTTTTGCAATTCATGGGAAAATTTAATATAATTATTTTATAAAAATATAATGTAAAATTTGTAGGTTAAATACTACATGTATTACTTAAAAGTATTTTCTATTTTTATAAGTTTTATGTAATAGAATATATAATTTACTTTGCATTCAACAACAATACATACATATATATATATATATATATATATATATATATATATATATATATATTTATATATGAAAAAAACAATTTAATAAAAAAGATTTAAATCACATAATTATACTATTGTTAATATAAATGGAAAAAATCAATTATTGTTTTTGTTTTGTTTTTAGAAATCTGTTATTTAAATTAATTATACTGATAATTTTTTTTAATAAACCCAGAAATCGATCACTATTCCAATTTGAGTAGAGGATAGACCTTAACAGAAAATTGAAGAGTAAGGGCAAGAAGTGATTGAGTTCATTAGTTTCTCATATAAAATTATTGACTCTAGAGATATAGTCATATGAAGAAGACCAAATTGTTTCAAGCACCAACAAAAATGGAATTGTGATGTTGGGGTCTTGGGTTGAAACGGGCGATATTTTAGTAGGCAAATTAACGCCTCAGGTGGCAAAAAAATTGTCGTTTGTTTCGGCATGTGTCAACCTTCTACTCATGATTCATCCACTTGAATCCCATTTCTAATATATATATATATATATATAGAGTTTAAATTCGGTCAGGAGCTGGCGTAAAACACTGCTTTTACGCCAGCCAATGAAAATATGCCATGTTATTATTTGGCTTATTTCACAATTCTTATCTTCTCCTTTGGATTTTCTTTCTCTCTCCGTTCCCTCTGAACTCTCTCTTCTCGCGTCATTTTTTTTTTTTTCATAGCATCAAATCCATTGCTCTTCCCCGCACTGATCCATGCATCAGCACAGTGGCAATGGACATTAAATCTGAAAGTAAAAAGAGAGCCAGAAAACAAACATATCAACCTCATAAAGTAAAAACTTTTAACTTTAAGCTACCAAAAAACCCAGATTCAACACCAAACAAAACCCACAAAAATTAATCATGAAATATCTCATTTATAAATTCAAAGCCATTGGAATTCATCCAAGATCAGTTCTAAACTTAACATGAAGAGCTAAAAATCCTCCATCACACCACAAAACACAACCAGTAATGTTATAAATAAATTAATTAATAAATAAAAGCCAAAAAAGGAAATGCTCTGAGTATCACAGTCACTCACATTGGTACACTGAAACTACCAAATAGGCATACTCTATTCTAATTTCTAAGACTGTGAACCCAAACAAACAAAGAAGCAAAGAATTAGAATGTGGGGTAGCTCCTCTGGCATATTCATAGCAAAAAACAAACAAAACCCATTCTGACAAACAAAACCCATTAGAACAAATTCCAGAACAAATTTCGGCCCATTACAGTGTATTTCGGCTATTTCAGTGCGGTTTGATGAATACCGGCCAAATTGCAAGCTTCTGCCGGAATGGGTTTTGGTGTTACTTTTCTTTTCCTTCAACTTGTTTCTGTCTGAAACTTTCAGATTGAATCCCACTGCCACTGTGTTGATGCATGGATCAGTGCAAGGAAGATGACTACACAAGAGAAGGAAAGCAATGGATTTGATGGTATGGAAAAGAAAAGAAAAAAGGCAAGAAGAAAGAGTTAACAGAGGGAACAGAGAGAGAGAAAATCCAAAGAAGAAGAAGAAGATTAGCGGGTCCGTGAGAGGAGGGAGATGAAATACAAGAAAAAGTCAAATAGCAACGTGGCATGTTTTAATTGGCTGGCGTAAAAGCAGTGTTTTACGCTAGCTCCGGACCAAATTTAAACTCATATATATATATATATATTACTTTTATACTATTTCTATTTTACTTCACTTTTCAGATTTGAATTTTATATAAATTAATTAGAAGGAACTAAAGGATATAAAGAGCTAGAGAAAATGAATTTTAATTTAAATAACACTCTAATTGTTTTGTTTCAAATACTATCTATATCTATATATTATATCTAAAAGCTGATGCGTAGCATTTATTGTTGCTACGCTTCAGTTGAGCCACATCAGCATCCATATTATTATCTTTTTTTCTTTCCAATTTTCCTATAATTGTTTTTAACATTTATTTTTTTTAATATTTATACTTTTTCAACCTTTCTCCCTTCCTTACTTTTTCATCTCCCAATTACTTCTCCAACTTTTCTCCCTCCCTTACCTTTTCATCTCTCCACTACCTTTTACATTAATATCATTCTTCCTCTTTCCCTTTATATTCCTCTATTTTTTGTCTTCTTATTCACACCACCTACCATAAATTTGTCACTATCTCTTCCATTTTTTGCATAGTTTTCCCTCACAATAAAAACTCTCTCTCTCTCTCTCTCTCTCTCTCTCTCTCTCTCTCTCTCTCTCTCTCTCTCTCTCTCTCTCTCTCTCTCTCTCTCAATTTTTTGTTCGATTTTTTCATTTTTCTTACATCTCCGCTTTAGGTTGATAATTTTTTATATTCTTTAAAACTCTACTTTGGGTTAATGTGACTTAGTTTAGTTTTTTAAATTGTTGTTGTTTTTTTCCTCTCTCTCTCTCTCTCTCTGATTGTTAAATGTTATCCTATTGCATTATAAAGAATTAAATATAGCATATAAAAATCTATATATATATATATATATATATCTAAAAATTGAAGCGTACCATTTATTGTTACTTTGCTCTAGTTGAGCCATATTAGCGTTTATGTCATTATTTTTTTTTCTTTTCAATTTTCCTATAATTGTTTTTAACATTTTTTTTTTAATATTTACACTTTTTCAACATTTCTTCCTTCCTTACCTTTTCATCTACCCGCTACTTCTCCAACATTTCTCCCTCCCTTACCTTTTCATCTCCTCACTACCCTCTACATTAATATTATTTTTTTCTTTTTCCCTTCATCTTCCTTTATTTTTGTTTCTTCTTATTCACACCTTTTACTATAAATTTGTCACTATCTCTTCCATTTTATGCATAGTTTAACCTCACAATAAAAAGGTTCTCTCTCTCTCTCTCTCTCAATTTTTTGTTGGATTTTTTATTTTTCTTGCATCTCTGCTTTAAGTTGATAAATTTTTATATTCTTTAAAACTGTACTTTGGATTAATGCGATTTAGTTTAGTTTTTTAAATTGTTGTTGGTCTTTTCTTTTTTATTGTTAAATGTTATCATATTGTGATATAAAGAATTAAATATAGCATATAAAAATATAATATTATTCTATTACATAACATGATTTGGATAATTTGGTATTTATTGTAATTTGGTATTTATTCTATTATATAGCATGATTTGGATAATTTGGTATTTATTGTAATTTGGTACTTATTCTATTACATAGCATGATTTTTTATAGTGCTCAATTTAGATGTTAAACTATGAGACTTTACTAATTTTTGTTTATTTTTTATTCCTTTGTGGTGGACAAAGTACTCTTAATAGTTGTATTATAAGTACTCTATAATGTCATTTATTTAGAGAAAAGCAAAAGGTAGCCAATAAAAAATAATCGGATGGGTGACAAATTTTAGCTTTTGCAATTTTATTTTAATTATTATTATTTTATAACAATGCATATATAGAAATTTTAATTCTTAGATTTTGCTAATAATTGTTTATCTGCTAACATGTTTTGGATGAACAAAATTACAAATTTTGCAAAGAAAATAACTTTAATAGATTATCAATAGCAAATTGTTTTCCTAATTGGTCCAATTAATCATTGTAAAGTTTTATTAATTCTTTTAGTTACATTTTTTGGTATTTTGGATTGTTTAGTTTTATTTTTCTTGCATCTCTGCTTTAGGTTGATAATTTTTTATATTCTTTAAAACTCTACTTTGGGTTAATGTGATTTAGTTTAGTTTTTTTAAATTATTGTTGTTGTTGGTTTTT
Source organism: Quercus variabilis (assembly GCA_030445155.1). Taxonomy (NCBI): domain Eukaryota; kingdom Viridiplantae; phylum Streptophyta; class Magnoliopsida; order Fagales; family Fagaceae; genus Quercus; species Quercus variabilis. The sequence continues at coordinate 34,425,986 of CP129450.1, read as the reverse complement.
TTTTTGGTTAAATGTTATCCTATTGCATTATAAAGAATTAAATATAGCATATAAAAATTTATATATATCTAAAAATTGAAGTATATCATTTATTGTTACTTTGCTCCAGTTGAGCCACATCAGCGTTTACATTATTATTATTTTTTTCTTTCCAATTTTCCTATAATTGTTTTTAGCATTCTTTTTTTTAATATTTATACTTTTTCAACATTTCTTCCTTCCTTACCTTTTCATCTCTCCACTATTTCTCCAACCTTTCTCCCTCCCTTACCTTTTTATCTCCCCACTACCCTCTACATTAATATCATTCTTTCTCTTTCCCTTCATCTATTTTTGTCTCTTTTATTCACACCCTCTACTATAAATTTGTTACTATCTCTTCCATTTTATGCATAGTTTTACCTCACAATAAAAAGGTTATCTCTCTCTCTCTCTCTCTCTCTCTCTCTCAATTTTTGTTGGATTTTTTATTTTTCTTGCATCTCTGCTTTAAGTTGATAAATTTTTATATTCTTTAAAACTTTACTTTGGATTAATGCGATTTAGTTTAGTTTTTTAAATTGTTGTTGTTGTTGTTGTTTTTTTTTTTTTTATTTATTGTTAAATGTTATCCTATTGTGTTATAAAGAATTAAATATAGCATATAAAAATATAATATTATTCTATTACATAATATGATTTGGATAATTTGGTATTTATTGTAATTTGGTACTTATTCTATTACATAGCATGATTTTTTATAGTGCTCAATTTAGATGTTAAACTATGAAACTTTACTAATTTTTATTTATTTTTTATTCCTTTGTGGTGGACAAAGTACTCTTAATAGTTGTATTAGAAGTACTCTATAATGCAATTTATTTAGAGAAAAACAAAAGGTAGCCAATAAAAAATAATCGAATGGGTGACAAATTTTAGCTTTTGCATTTTTTTATTTTTATTTTATAACAATGCATATATAGAAGTTTTAATTCTTAGATTTTGCTAATAATTGTTTATCTGCTAATATGTTTTGGGTGGACAAAATTACAATCTTTGCAAAGAAAATAACTTTAATATATTATCAATAGCAAATTGTTTTCCTAATTGGTCCAGTTAATCATTTTTAAGCTTTATTAATTCTTTCAGTTATGTTTTTCGGTATTTTGGATTGTAGGCAGAACAAATAAGGTTTGAAAAAGTTTGTTTAAAAATAAAAGAATAATTTCCAAATTTTATATTCTTTTTAATGATTCACAAAATGTTATAAATAACTTTTATTTAAAAATGAATATTTCTGTTAACTTGCCTTTTGAATTCTTGAGAAAATTGTATTGTTTTCATTTTGGCATAACAAAATTTATATTTATGATTTATGATTGTTCCTATATTATATTTATGAGTGTTCCTATAATAAATAAAAATATGATTACGAAATACACTACTCTTTATTACATTAGTTTAAATTGTTAAGAAAAATAATTAATAAAACCACCATAAAAATAATTATCATGCGCAATGCGCGAGTTCATGGCTAGTTATTATTAAAAATGAAATTTCTAATTAAAAAAAAAATCTAACCAACTCTCACATTTTAGCGTCAAGCCTAAATATTTAAATTTGAAAAATTCAGGATAACCTCAGAACCACTTCAGGGAGTCTCAAGCAAGCTCCTCTGTCTCAATCTCAGTCTCAAGTTCTCTCTCTCTCTCTCTCTCTCTCTCTCTCTCTCTCTCTCTCTCTCTCTCTTAAATTTTTTTCTGACTTGCATTAATCATTTTTATAGCTTTGCAATTTTACCTATCACAAAAGAATTCGTCTTAGTCTTAGGTTCTCTCTCACTCTCAGGTTCTCTCTCTCACTCTTTTTTTTTTCTCTCTCTCTCAGATTCTCTCTTAATCTTTCTTTCTGACTTGTATTAATCATTTTGATAGCTTTGCAATTTTATCTATCACAGAAGAATTCGTCTTAGTCTCAGGTTCTCTCTCATTCTTTTTCTCTTTCTCTCAGGTTCTCTCTTAAATTTTCTTTTCAACTTGTATTAATATTTTGATAGCATTTCAATTTTACCTGAATAATTCTGTTTAAATTGAGAACTCTTAAATTTTCATTTTGACTTATATTAACCAATTTGATAGCATTTCAATTTTGATAAAATAACTCTGTTTAAATTGAGAACTCTTAAATTTTCATTTCAGTTTTAACGAATAATTCTGTTTAAATTGATTACTCTTAAATTTTCTTTTTGACTTGTATTGATCATTTTGATAGCATTTCAATTTCTACTAGATGTCTGCTCAGTTGTTCACTCGATTGGTGTGGAGGGCTCTTACTAGCATTTTCAAGCGTAATAAAACCAAAGGAAACGGCTCAATTGTTGGTGGGGGCCTCCCGAAAAGTACTCCTCCAATTAGTAACACTAGTTGAGTTCCCGCACAATGTACGGTGCAACTTATTATTAGTTTTCTCCAATATTTCGATAAGTTTTGCCAAAAATTTTGTAACTTAACTGATTGACATCTCAATTTCCAATAAAAACATTCAGGATTTAGATCTCCAACCCCAACTATTAATGTATAAAAAAGATGTTTCAATAAATTTCAATGTAAAAAATTGTAATCTTTAGTTATTTTATATATAGACAAAATAGGAATACATTAAGAGTAGTATAATGATTTGATCATACTATATATATGTGTTTACAAATTGAAAATTGCATGATATAGTAGCTAATATAGATAGGCATGTTCTATGCTTACTAAAAAATGCATATATCTTGCAATTATTATTATTATTATTTTAACATTCTTGATTGTGTGTTACTAAATAATTTTCCCTTTTTTGTTGGACATGGTTTCAATTGTTGCTAAAACAACTAAATTTGAGTAAAAATGCCATATTTCAAATCAATTGTTTCTCACATTAAAAAAAAACCAATCATTTCTCATATAAATCTTAGAAAAATGGTATTAAAATTTCATTATGCTAAAAATAATTAATATAACAAAATAAATATATTTATTATATTAGTAATCTTTCTAATTACATAGAATACATATTATAGTGTTAGTTCCACACAAACACATACGCGCGCACATACAAAGGAGTTAGGAAATTTAAAGGATTAAGATTAATTTTAATGAATTAACAAATATTTAATTTTTTTTATGGCTTTTGTGACAATTGTCGTCAAAACAACTAAACATGAATAAGAATGTCATATTCTAAATTTATTATTATTATTATTCCAACTAAAAATTATTTTCTATATAGAGTTTATAAAAATAATCATATAAATTCATTTAATATAAATAATTAATGCACAACAATAGATAATTAATATATGTATTTACTTTGTTGGCTAATTCAATGACCTAATACTTTAATATAAATACAAATTTTGTTGAAGTAGAAAACTAAATGAAGAAAACTTTAAGGAATGCGCCACATGGCATAACCTTATACTCTCCAACATGAGGTCTCTACTTTTATATATATATTGATTGATTCCAAAATCTAGTCTCATTAGGTAATTTCTATTTCTTCTTGCTGGTGTTTGTCATGAAGCTCCATTTTCTTTGGTTAGAGAGCTCAAGTAAGAGAACTGAGGAGAAGAGAGAGAGGGGAAAGATTCTAATTCCAATTTGACAAGTATTTGAATTATTTTTGTTGTTGTTTCTATACAGGCTTGTTGCTAGTCTTTTCTTTCAAGCTGCTCGTTTTGCATTGTGGTAGTCCAAATATAAGGGTTACATTCAACATGGAACCCATATTTTAGCTTTTGAACTTTCTACCTATTAAATTTCCAAAAGGCTAGGAAGCCTGAAGCAGAAAGTTGAACAAATTAATCGTAACATAGTCATTGTTAATAGGGGAATCAACAATATTAATGTTGATTTGGCAAAGATAAAGAGAAGGATGGATGCTGTCATTGCGACTAGGGCAACCATTCACTACCACAAAAAATGTCTATTACATCAAGTGTTAATACAACAAAATATATATATAATAGTTTTAGGCAAAATATCGCATCTACAAATTAAAATTGTTGCAATAGTAACTTAAAAGTGTTAAATTATTACATCAACAATAATAAATTGCAATAACTTATAATTTTCAGCTGCAATAGAAGTTTTAATATATTAGGAAAAATTATTGCAATAACTTAAAATGAAAGAATCGTTGTAATAAATTAATACCAATTGTTTTTGCAATCTATTGCAATGAAAATTTCAAATTAATAGCTTATTGCATCGAAGTTACCATTGTAATTATTTGATATTAATTCTTTTACAATTTATTACAATGACAAACACGTAACTACAATGAATATATCATTGCAATAACTTGGTATCAATTATTTCATAGTCAATAACAAAACGAATTAATTATCTATTACAATGAAGATAACATTACAGTAATTTAATTCGATTTATTTTTTTTCAATTATTTGCAATCTATTACAACAAGTTTCGTGAAGTAATAGCCTATTCTTACAAGATATTTGAAATAGTAAATTGTTTATTGTAACAATGTATACACACACACACACACACACACACATATATATATATATATCATTGCATCAAAGTTATTATTAAAATATTTGGAGTTTATTGCAACAAAAAATTTTGTTGCATAAACCTATTACCTCAAATTTTATTGTAACATTTTGTATCAACTATTGCAATGACTCTAATATTATTGCAATTGTTTTTTTCGTTGCAATAAACATTTTTTCTTGTAGTGATTGCAGCAAATCCATGGCTGTTATTGGTCAGGTACATAGGCTTGATCATTTCTTGGCTGTATGCAATAAGCAATTAGTGTCATGCATAAATTCCAAATATAGCTTATTTTCATGAATAGTTTCACCTTAAAGGGATTGCCTAGGGAAATTTTCTTGTGTAATTCCCCCTAAAGAAATTTAGGAATAAGGTTAGGGTTTTATCTTGGAAAGCTTCTGCTAGGTTTGAGTATAATTGGGTTGAACATATTGCTCATACGATAACCCATTAATCCTATTTTAACTTTGATTTAATATGCAATAGTTTTGTTGGAGTTTGGTTAGCTTGTCTGTTGACACTATGTGTTCATAGTATTGGTGATTGAAGTTCAACTTTGTTTTGCTAGCATGCTGTAGTGAAGTTTCTAGTGTTTTAATATATATTCAGGTTGGTTGTGTATGTTATTGACTCAGTTTAAGACTTGTTTCTCTGAGTTTTCATTGGTCCTTGTACTCCTCATTTCAGTCTAGCTAGAATTACTTATTTGTTTCCTCCCAATTAGGAAGTGTAGCCAACTTGTAATTAGTTTGTTTGCTTGTTCTCATTGCGTGGTAATATCTCCATTTGTTGTTCGAGAGCTATAAAATATGATACTGTGGTCTAGTTATTCATTGGTTTCCTTGAATTATTTTTGATTTTGATCCTCTAAGTAACCTTGTATGTTGTAGCATTTGATTTAATTATATTAAATCTGTCAGCTGCCTCTATTTGGTTGACTTTATGGCTTTGCTATTTTGAGATTCATTGTGTAAGTACTTGTTATTGTCTTTCTAATTTAAGGTGTTGAAGTAGCATGGGTTACAACTGTTGCAACATGGTTTGTTGAAACCATTTCATAACTTATACAAATAGTCTTTCACAACTTTTCTGTCTTGGAGTAAAATAAGGGGATGAGGTGGGTTAAGCTGATTAAATGAAGCATGACTATTGATTTATTTTTTCCTTCTTATCAATCCTTTAAACATATTCTTTTGATGATACTTTTAGATATCTTTGTATTTTATTATTCACATGTCAAACAAATTTATTTGGTGTCTCTCTTTTGGGATCTAGGTCTTGATCGGCCTTTTGAGATGAAGCACAAGCACCACTAAGGCATTGAGTCCATGGTTACCAAGTATTGCACATTCTTTCCATCCTATCAGATTTTATTGTACTAATTTTGGATGTTGATGATCAAACTTTCTTTTTCACATTAGGGATTCTGCCTAGGAAAATTTTCTTGTGTAATTCCCCCTAAAGAAATTTAGGAATAAGATTAGGGTTTTATCTTGGAAAGTTTCAGTTTGGTTTGAGTATAATTGGGTTAAATATATTGCTCATACTATAACCCATTAATCTCATTTTAACTTAGATTTAATATGTAATAGTTTTGTTGGGGTTTGGTTAGCTTGTCTGTTGACACTGTGTGTTCATAGCATTGGTTATTGAAGTTCAACTTTGTTTTACTGGCATGTTGCAGTGAAGTTTCTAGTGTTTTAATATATATTCAGGTTGATTGTGTATGTCATTGACTCAATTTAGGACTTGTTTCTTTGAGTTTTCATTGGTCCTTGTACTTCTCATTTCAGTCTAGCTAGAATTACTTATTTGTTTCCTCCTAGTTACGAAGTGTAGCCAACTTGTAATTAGTTTGTTTGCTTGTTCTCGTTGCGTGGTAATATCTCCATTTGTTGTTCGAGGGCTTTAAAATATGATACTGTGGTCTAGTTACTCATTGGTTTCCTTGAATTATTTTTTATTTTGATCATCTAAGTAGCCTTGTATGTTGTTGCATTTGATTTAATTGTATTAGATCTGTCAGCTGCCTCTATTTGGTTGACTTTAAGGCTTTGTTGTTTTGAGATTCATTGTGTAAGTACTTTTTGCTGTCTTCCTAGTTTGAGGTGTTGAAGTAGCATGGGTTACAACTATTGCAACATGATTTGTTAAAACCATTTCATAACTTATGCAAATAGTTTTCCACAACTTTTCTTTCTTGGAGTAAAATAAGGAGATGAGGTGGGTTAAGCTGATTAAATGAAGCATGATTATTGATTTATTTTTTCCTTCTTTTCAATCCATTAGACATATTCTTTTGATGATACTTTCAGATATCTTTTTATTTTATTATTCACATTTCAGAAAAATTTATTTGGTGTCTCTCTTTTGGGATTTAGGTCCTGATCGGCTTTTTGAGGTGAAGCACGAGCACCACTAAGGCATTGAGACCATGGCTACCAAGTGTTGCACATTCTTTTCATCCTGTCAAATTCTATTGTACAACCTTTGGATGTTGATGATCAGACTTTCTTTTTCACATTATGGATTCTGCATAGGAAAATTTTCTTGTGTAATTCCCCCTAAATAAATTTCGGAATAAGGTTAGGGTTTTATCTTGGAAAGCTTCTGCTAGGTTTGAGTATAATTGGGTTAAACATATTGCTCATACTATAACCCATTAATCCCATTTTAACTTAGATTTAATATGCAATAGTTTTGTTGGGGGTTGCTTAGCTTGTCTGTTGACACTGTGTATTCATAGTATTGGTTATTGAAGTTCAACTTTGTTTTACTGGCATGCTGTAGTGAAGTTTCTAGTGTTATAATATATATTCAGGTTGGTTATGTATGTCATTAACTCAGTTTAGGACTTGTTTCTTTGAGTTTTCATTGGTCCTTGTACTCCTCATTTCAGTCAAGCTAGAACTACTTATTTGTTTCCTCTCAGTTAGGAAGTGTAGCCAACTTGTAGTCAGTTTGTTTGCTTGTTATTGCGTGATAATATCTCCATTTGTTGTTCGAGAGCTATAAAATATGATACTGTGGTCTAGTTACTCATTGGTTTCCTTGAATTATTTCTGATTTTGATCCTCTAAGTAGCATTGTATGTTGCTGCATTTGATTTAATTATATTAGATCTGTCAGCTGTCTCTATTTGGTTGACTTTAGGGCTTTGTTGTTTTGAGATTCATTGTGTAAGTACTTTATGATGTCTTTCTAATTTGAGGTGTTGAAGTAGCATGGGTTACAACTGTTGCAACATGGTTTGTTGAAACCATTTCATAACTTATGCAAATAGTCTTCCACAACTTTTCTTTCTAGGAGTAAAATAAGGGGATTAGGTGAGTTAAGTTGATTAAATGAAGCATGACTATTGATTTATTTTTTCCTTCTTATCAATCCTTTAAACATATTCTTTTGATGTTACTTTCAACACGAGCACCACTAAGGCATTGAGTCCATGGCTACCAAGTGTCGCACATTTTTTTCATCCTGTCGGATTCTATTGTACTACCTTTGGATGTTGATGATCAGACTTTCTTTTTCGCATTATGGATTCTGGACTAATACTTGCAAGTGGCAAATTCTTTTTTGCATTATAGATTTTGGACTAAGGCATTGAGTCCATAGCTACCAAGTTGTTTTGTGTTGTCTTTTTCCCATACTTTCAACTAAATAAAATTGATGATAGTCTGGATGATCCACTTTCTAGCTGATTGATTTCAATGATTGCAATTATGATCATTTAGTGTGGAATGTGAGTGAATTGACAAGAGTTCTGGACTATGAAGCACTGATGCAGATTTGGGTTTGGGTGTGGGTGCGGATGCGAGTGTGGGACTCGGCAATTTTTGAAAAATTAGGATGTGGATACGGCAAGATACATTTACTAATAAATTATTTTATATATATATATATATATATATATATATATTTATTTATTTATTTACAAATTATTAAATATATTTTCATATAATGGTAAATATATACCAATTTAAGAGCAATAATAACTACAAATAATTCAGTAATTTTAATTTAAGTTGTTTAACGTACAAATAATTTGACAAATATATAATAAGTTAATAACTAAATTAAGAAATCAACTCAAGTTTTTTAACATATGCCAAACAAAGCAAAGGTTCAATCATTGGCATTTGTCCAAATGGTCATACCACCTCATCTATGATTTGCTCACAAGAATCTCGAAACTGATTCGTTCAAACCAAACATAATGTACTTGTTGGGCTGTAGAATTGTTTTCTTTAAATAAAATGTAAAATTAAATGCCAATTAGATGAGGTGGTTCATGAATTTTTATTCGATTTTTGAAGATGTATTACATTCAAGCTTTTGTTTATTTTATTATTTCATAGTTGGCCTTCGTTGCACAATAAAGGCTAAAAAACACAATTGTGTAAAATGATATCTGTCATATTTTTGAACCAGAAAATGATATCTGTCATTTTTTTTTTCTTGTGTAAAATATTCGTAATGATTTCCCTATTTATTTGTGTCCTAGGTATTACGAAGTTTGAGATGGTACATGGAGCGAATTGCTTTATTCCAGTTAAGTGGACCTAGGAAGGAAGACATTTTGATTTGAAGTTGGAATAATCATGTTCCTCACTTGTCACCTAATTATCAATTACTAGTTGATACTTTGCGTGACACGTGGTGTATTTTGAAATATTCTGTTAAATTTATTTTATGTTGTGTACATTTCATTTTTTTTTTTTTTAACTTTTTTTTAAGGTTTAACTCTAATAATATTAATTCTTTTTAGAAAGAGAGGATAATCAAGGGTATGAATTAATTCATTAAATTTTATTTTCTTAGAAAAATAACACTATTTATACTTCATTGGTCAACGCAACCAAGTGTTTAATTTAATTAAGCAACTTATTTTTCAAAAAAAAAAAGGAGCAACCTAATATATTGCACTTAAAGAATAGTACTTAAGTTCTGCTTATTGTCTTTGACATTCTTGATTACGTGCAATTCACTTTGATTTTATCTTTTGACTCACTTTGTTTTTAATTGTTGCTAGATAAACTCAATCTGTGAAAGAATGTCAATTTCAAATGGTTTTTATTTTTTATTTTTTTTAAATCTTATACCTATAATCATTAAAAGTAATTTTGCATAAATAATCAGTGCATCCCTTATAAAGTATTTATATGTGAATTTAGCGGCATTGTATATACATATAAAAGTTGTCACTAATTATACATATAATAATTTTATATATATATATATATAAGTTGTCACTAATTAAGAAATGTCACGGGCTTGGGTGAAACTAACGTTTGATGTGGGCCGGAGCCTAAATGCATGCAGATTGGGCCTAAATGGAGAGAATTGGCTTGGGACTTTTAATGGAGGGGGCTTATGCAGCTTTTAGTCTTAGATAGTATCTGATCCAAATGGGTATAAACCGGTCCAAACACAAACCCCACTCAACCAATTAGGGCCTAAAGACAGTATCTATGGACCAAAGGTAGAAAGCCCAGCCACCTCACCATCTTATCTTACCCTTATTTCTTTTAAGGCTCAAAATCCCCAGTAAATGTTATGCCTTATATGTCAAAATCTCACGGTGGTGAGGTGGCTAGACAGTGTCGATACTTTAAAAAAAATGCTTAAATAACTTCATAAACTAATAGAGTTGGACAAAACAATTAGATTAACTCCGGAGCGAATAAACTAAATGAACTGAAGTGGATCAAAATACTACGCTGATATGGCTTAAAGTAGAGTAACAACATTAAATATTACGCTTCAACTTTTAGATATCATAACAATATAGATGAACAATCCACAATTAAGTGTAGCACAACACATCAGCCTCCAATATCCCCTCTGGCTCCAGCTTTCACTTCTCCCTTACTCCCATTTTTCTCTCAATTTAGAGACGTCTAAGAAAAAGAGGGAAACCTTCACACAACATTGACGATTTACAACTCAAAGCTTCAGTGCAAACAGTAGAATGAATGTGACAGCTAACAGTAGTGCTGTGGATCAAAAAGAGCAGCACCTCACAACTCCTCTGATTTAGTGGTCCCTTCTGTTTTAGAGTCTTGAAACCTGCTACTTTCCAAGTATTCTTCTTCTATAGTTTCCTTGAGGATGAACAACCTCTGTATAACCACAGGCTGAGTCAAGTGTTTGACTTCTCTAATGTCAGTGTCTTCCTTACTGAGATTGTAAGCATCAAGCATTATCTTAATCCATTTGTGCAGCTCTTTGGGAGTACTGCTCAACAACAAAACATGATAAATCCAAGGATGTCATACTCTGAACAGAAGCTGATTCTCAGATACCAACATAAGGGTACTATGTTAACCTAAAGAAGCAAGAAGCTCTCTTACGTGTAAAGTGCATTAGGGTCCTTGGCTTCATGTTCATCACCCGGAGAGAAAGCAGTTGCCAATGCTGAGAATCGCTCTTCAGGATCAGTGATGTTCAGCAAATGCTTAAGTAGCTTTATTTCTTTTGGCGCAATGCTTCTAAGACTGCTCTTTGTTGCTTTATATAAATGATACATTATATCTTTGACCTGCAGTTACACGTCTAAGATTAAACAATACGAAACAAGGAAAAACTTGGCAAATAAAGGCATTTAAAAACATTGAAATGAAAGAAATTATACAAATCAAAGCTTGATTTCAAGTGTCAGGTTTTGTGGGGTCCAGATACTTTCATGTGAGAATTAACAACTCTAGAAATCAATCTCAAGCATTGAACCATGCGATTGATGCTGTTATAGTCTTTATTCATGGTAGCAAAGCCTGTGAATTGTGCATAGCAATCTGTCACATGATAACTGCAGATTTATTTGTTTTCAAGGACATATGTTGCACCATGAAATGAAACTATTCCAGTGTCAGCAAATAATGGAAACGCAAAACAAAGTATTTGGTTAGTCTATGAAACACAAACCAACCTTTGAAGGGCTCTACTCTATTCAGGAAAATTCTACACGATCAGTCTAAATAATTTAAGTGTTTTTGCCATACAATGACATTGAGACGGAGGGTTAGACTACTTTAGTACCTAAAGAGAATAACATAAATTTCAGCAAGTTGTTGCTCATATGCATAGAGGGCAATCCCATGCAATCTAATGCATTTTTTCAGGAGATCTACAGTATATAATCCTTTTTCTTGGTGTATAATCTATTTAACAAAACATACTCATAAAAATGAGACATACTTTAAATACCATCACAGCTGTAACCACAAATGTTGCATTATACTAGGATTATATGGAATATATATTTTAGAACAAGGTTTACTTTGTGACTATTAAGGTCTTGTCAACCTTGCTTGTGCATTTTGCGATGCATTAACCAAGTTAGGAAAGTGAACCTCGTAGTCCATCAATGGGAATGTCATCAGTAATATTTTGCCATCCATTCATCCATACCTCATCTTTCATAGTTGTGGATTCCTTTGCAGAAGCCCAAGCACTGTTTATCAACAAGATCAATGAGGAATCTAGCTCCTTTGCCTTGGCAAGGCTTTTAATCTTCTCACATGCCACATCCACTGAAGGAGAGTCGAGGATATTATCAAATTTGGCCTGAGCAACCTCTAATGTATCCACATAATCCAGTGTATTATCATAAGCACTGACAGCAGACAAGCATCTGGCCCCCAGTCTTGCCACGGCTGCTCAAAAAATAAATAAATAATAATAATAATGGAACAATGTTATAAGAGAGACGAGAACAAGCTATACACAAATCAACCTTCTTTTTATTTTATCAGGTTAAAATGTCGCGAACAATCAATAAAGACTTATTTTAGGCCAGATGAAGGTGAGTTTGGATTAGCTTTTTCATGTACTTGCTGTATAGTTTTTTAAAAACTCACATTTTTTTTAGGTACAACTGTACTGTTGCTAACATTAAATAAATAAAAAAAGATATAAAATTTCAACAAAAAAGATAATCTAAACGCATACAAATCAAAATCTCAGTTAATTATTGCTCATTTTCACTCTTGTAACCTCAGGGTAATTCACACTGGACTTTGCGTCAGCTTCTATAAACCTCCTACTGTTTGATTCAAGTGGAGGCTTACTCACAAGTCATATGATATGCAATTGAGCCAACTAGCCATTAATTGCAATAAATTCATCCAAATATTAAAAGTTACCATCACGGTCCTCCAAACTGTCATAAGTCTCCGACAGTAGAGTGAGGTAGCGAAAAAATTCCCCTGTGAAGTCTTTGCGCCGCCGTGCAACAATGGCATTAATGTCAGTTGGGCTGTCTTGGATCTCCTTCAGAAGTTCACTATGACCATCCATTTCGTCATCAATCTGCAATGCTTACCCCTGATGAAACAGAACAGGAAGATACCTCTAAAACTAAACAAATATATGTATATTCAATTGAACAACCGTTTGTTTGTTTGTTGAGAAAGGTAGCAAAATTAACAAAAGTAAAGGCTTAAACCTGAAATTTAATTGCTTGTGTCCCACTACCTGGTCAAATTGGATAAAATTCCTCAATTTTTATTATATAGAAACTAAATTAACCTATAAAATCTGGTTGAAAAATCTCTTCTTTCTTTGCTTTTCCTAAACTTCTTTGAGCAACAAAAACAAAGCATGATTGCAAATATATGAAAGATAGAGACATTGTTCTACCTTCTTCACTTTTCTTCCTAGTGAAATCAATTTTTGCTTCATAGTAGGGTCGCCTTCTGCATCTGCCCGTGAACGACATCGATTGTAGAAGGTTTCCCTATACTTTTGCCACTCCTCCCTGAACACCAAATACTTCCTCCATTCCTTTGATTGTGGCTTCTCCTTCAGAAAGACCTCAATAATCTTATCAACGAATTGAGTTAAAGTATAACCCTCAGCAACCTCAACCTCTACCTTCTCTTCCACTTGAGCAGTGGCTATATCACTGGCTTGAACACCTGAACATTTTTTTTTTTTTTTTTTTTTTGGCTTTTTCTATGAGAGACCCCAAAAAAAAAAAAGAACTAAAAATAGCAATTAAGAACCACCCATAAAACCCCTTATACACAAAACACTAACATTGGTCTTTAACCTTTCTTCAGTTGCCCATAAAACATTGGAAAGTACTAAGTAGTCAATCATTGATTTTTTATGCGTTATTTTGTTTTTGTTTACAAGAAAGCCATAAATTTGACAAAGAAAAGTAAACCCAATTCTCAGAAATTAAAAAAGAAAGAAAGTGAGAGCAAAAAAGCACAGCAAATAAATAAAGAAAGTAAAAAACTCACTGGTCGTGCTTTTGGGGTTGAAATGGGCAGTGTGGGATTTGAAGCTGTGAGTTGTAATACTTCTCCTTTTGTAGCTGGAGTTAGAGCTAGAGGTGTGTTTGGAGTGTGGGAAAAGAGAGGTTGGAGTTGGGGATAGGAATTCAGTGAAAGGGAAGGAATTTATGATATGGGTGTTGTTGAAGAAAGAGGGTTTGGGTGCGAGTGAAATCTCCAATCCCAGAAAATTGCTTACGCTCGCGCTCATGGTTGATGTACAGTACAGCTGCTTTGCTTGGACTAGCTATGAAGCTTGTAGATAACAATTACCAAATGTTGTTCGTAGTTCATACTGAAACTTTCAAAAATGTAGAGGAAATGTCTCAATTCGTCGTCGTTTAGAATACAAAAGTTTTTTTTTTTTTTTTTAAATAATTTTTTTGAGAATCAGTTTATCTAGTAATATTTGTTAATATTTTAGTAATATTTTATGTCAGATTTAAATTTGATACTTGTAGTTTATTATTTGTTTACTTCCATAGTAGTTTTGATAAATCAATTATGTTTCATTGGCAGAATAATTATTGGTTAATATTGTAATAGTAACATGATCCAAGTTTGTATAAAGTGTACAATATTATATATATTTGCATAAAAATGTATAATATTGTACACATTTATTTAGTTTATAATATAAATATGAATAGTACAATGTAAACTAATAATTTTCTTTTTGATAATTAGTAAATCAACTATGATATTGTTATATGTTTTGTTTATTATGTTTGCTTAGGTTTCATATTTTTTATTTATATTATAAAAGTTATGATATAAAAAATAGATTTGAAAGAAAGAACTCTATATTTATTTGGATTATTTTAGTCAATTTTTCAATTTTTACTAATTAATATATTTATTTATATTTTAAATAATTATAAAATTAATTATGACATGATCATGTTTCTACTTCGGTTCGATTTTGGTTTGACCTTAAAAACTTTGAATCTTTTTTTTTTTTTTGAGAGAGTTTCAACCTATGGCGTCTGCTTCTAATAATAGATACTAAGACACCAATCAGTTTTTGGTATAGGCGAGGATTGAACTCCAGATCTCTTATACAACCATCAGAGACTTTACCAGTTGAGCTAACTGGAACCCACAGCTTTAAATCTCTCTTTTTAATGTTCATTAAATAGTCCATGTTTCAAAACCATATTTCTACATGGGGTTGAGCCGAACAAATAGCTAAATTGAAAAAAAAAAAAAAAAAACAAAATATCATTATTAGAATACAATAATAAGAGAGAGTCCAAGGCTTAAAAAAAAAAAGAGCAACTCCCATTTCCTTTTGCCTATTTTGTAGTGCTTGTCACCTAGACCAAATGTCCAGTTCATGTGCCTATGATTGACATTTGCAAATTTCAGGTACCCACATGACGAAAGTGACAGAATTTGGCAACCAAGTACAAATTCAACAGCCACCATAAAATCATCCTTCTCTGTCAATGTTACCAACTACACTGCTACTAATGTCAATGCACCTCTACAAGTCCTACAAACAGCTCCAAACGATTTTCAGCGATTGGAGTTCCACGAAGACCTCGACAAAGTGGACAGTGGGTACCGTGTGTTCCTCTACTTCCTTGAGCTCAATGAGACTGTTAAACCTGGGCAAAGGATGTTTGATATTTACATTAACAATGTAATGATAAAGGTGACCTTTGATATATTGGCCAATGGGTCTAATTATAGGGAGGTGGTTTGGGATTTCATGGCAAATGGGTCTCTTAATTTGACCTTGAGCAAGGCCTCTGGGTCTGCATTTGGGCCCATTTGCAATGCCTATGAGGTCTTGCAGAACATAGCATGGGTTCAAGAGACTAACCAAAAGGATGGTGAGTTCAGTTTACCAAATTTAAGTTCAAGCGCACCCATGTGGTCAAAAGACTAACCAACCAAGTCCTCTACTAACAATTTTCTTTTTTGTCTTCAGTGGAAGTGATTTCAAAGGTAAGGAATGAGTTGTTGGTATATAATCAAGCCAATAAACTGTTGGATACTTGGCCCGGAGACCCATGTGTTCCACATACCTGGCTTGGGTTGTTTTGTGAGACCTATAATGGTTCAACTATCATCACTGATGTGTTAAGTCCAGTTCATTTTATCCTTCCTTTGAATGTGGTACTTCTTAATAGGTTCAATTGCATGTGCTTATATTCACCTATATTTATCTAAATTATCTCCAGTTGTATTGGTGCCATTTTGGGGCTATTTTGTTGAACAGGTAATGATTTAGTATTGTTCAATATCACACTTTCTTTCAGGAATCTTTCTTCCAGGAATCTTTCTTCAAGTAAACTTCAAGGGTTAATACCTCCTAGCATCACTGAACTGGTCAACATAAAAACACTGTACGAATTAAACTACAGTCCTCTATTGAATTGTCATTTTGTCCTTTTTTTTTTCTTGAGTAGCTAGGATTGTGATTGTTTAATTTGTTTGTAATAAGCAGGAATCTGAGTGACATTCACTTCAATGGCAGTATCCCCGAGTTTTATCCTTACTCCATGTTTAATTTTCTAAGTTCTGATAATGTCACATTATTTACATATATAGATGAATTTATAGAAAATTATTAGGTATTTCTAAAGTATAGTAACGGCACTCTTCTCACATGAATGGTGGATGCAACACAAATTTAGTTGATAGAACCCATAATTATATTGAGAAAAGAGTATTATGTCACGTATTCCCAAAATACTGGATAATTACTTATTTAAGAACTTATAACAACTTCTAGCAACCCGCACTGATTATAGAGTGATGGGCCATCCCATTTTCCCTTGAGCTTGGTGATATATTAATCTGTTGACATATAATGTAATCATTTTTACATCAAATTCTGATAAATTTGTCCCGGAAGTTATTCTAGGCAGGATTCTTTGTAGGTGTGAGGGTGTGAACTAGATGGGTAGCCTCCAAGTCCGGCTTCCCAACTATGGATTTTTCTTATACAAAATTGCATATTAGCTTACCGTAGAGACTAAGCTTCATAGAGTTGCGCTCTACTTACTCTGCAAGCTATAGAAATTATTATAAGTGGATTGAGTGTATCACTTTAGATTCTGTGTGGGGTGTTGGTTATCATAATTCTGCACCCATTCTACTGATGCTTTGAAAGTACCATATGTTTTCTATTTAAGACTTGCCTGACAACATTACCCAGTGTGCTAGTAAAATTTCCAGCAGAGAGTTTATAGATAGCAATATCAAATCACATTGACATATGCCGAAGTCTACAGACAGACAAAAAATGTTATTGCTCTATACAATCATTACATTTAGACAGTTATCCTCTTCCTTTATTATCTAAAAGTATAGTGGTTACTCCTCTGATTCATATCCTGAGGGTCTGTCAAAATTGACTTTTCATTTCCAAAATGAGTGCAATGTGGATGTGCTAGCCCTTGACTTGAACTCTTACTTTGAGACTACTAGCTCAATTTTTTTAGATGTTCTACAGATCTCTTATCATTTCTTCCTTCACTTAGGTTCTAATTAGCACCATCAGTAACTTCCTTAATTGAAGTTGTAGGGGCTCCTTTTTCGGAGGTGGGCCCCCGACAATGAATTTGTAGAGAGTGGGCAAAGGGTTTGGCTCCGGCCGGCCCTTGGCCGGTCTTCCTTGAACTTTTCGTCTATTTGTTCTACGTCTGGGGTTGCTCCTCGGCTGGGGTCCGAGGAGGCCCCCCTTTCACCGGGGGGGTTCTTTAACTTATATACTCTCTCTGGCTCGATCCTGGCTTTACAGCTGTTGGCCATCCGGGCTAATGGTTCAGGACTTGTCCCATCAGACAGGTTCTTCCCCATGCTGGGGGCTGCTGCCTCCAAGGCCTTTCAGTGAAGGGTCTTGTCAGCATTAATGGGACCTAGAGGGCCAGGCAGAATCGTTAAGTGTGGATGTGACCACCTGCAGTAGGTCTGCCCCCTAACTAGATTAGACTAGGTGTGCCGAGGATGGGTGTATCCTCGGCTCGGGCCTTGGGAGGACCAAAACCTTTGGGCTGACCGTCTGGGGAGGTCGCCCTCCTCGGCTTGGGCCCTGGGCCTGCCCTAAGGTGGGCCGGGGGTTCTGGGTCCTCGGGCCCCACAATAGCCCCTCAAAACCCTGCTGCACGTATCCTCGGACAGGGAGGAGGGTTTTGCAAACCTCGGCCCCTGTGGTCCGGAAGGCCGTCAGTTTGGCTGGTCCTTTCTTGAGTGGTCGGATCGACCCTTAGGTCCTTCATTAGGTAGTTAATTTCTTCACGGGAATAGGCCTTCGGACCGAGTGGTACTTTGGCTTTGTCGTAAATGGATAGCTCCCCGTATACAGTTGCTGCCTTAAGTACGAGTGGTCAGCTCCCCGTAGGCTTGAGTCCGAGGACCATGCAAGACCTAGGTACAATTGCCGCCATCGTTTCCATGTGGCTAGCTCCCCATAGGCTTGAGTCCGTAGACCATGCAAGACCCAGGTACGATTGCTGCCTTAAGTACGAGTGGTCAGCTCCCCGTAGGCTTGAGTCCGAGGACCATGCAAGACCTAGGTACAATTGCTGCCATCGTTTCCATGTGGCTAGCTCCCCATAGGCTTGAGTCCGTAGACCATGCAAGACCTAGGTACAATTGTTGCCTTAAGTACGAGTGGTCAGCTCCCCGTAGGCTTGAGTCCGAGGACCATGCAAGACCTAGGTACAATTGCCGCCATCGTTTCCATGTGGCTAGCTCCCCATAGGCTTGAGTCTGTAGACCATGCAAGACCCAGGTACGATTGTTGCCTTAAGTACAAGTGGTCAGCTCCCCGTAGGCTTGAGTCCGAGGACCATGCAAGACCTAGGTACAATTGCCGCCATCGTTTCCATGTGGCTAGCTCCCCATAGGCTTGAGTCCGTAGACCATGCAAGACCTAGGTACAATTGCTGCCTTAAGTACGAGTGGTCAGCTCCCCGTAGGCTTGAGTCCGAGGACCATGCAAGACCTAGGTACAATTGCCGCCATCGTTTCCATGTGGCTAGCTCCCCATAGGCTTGAGTCCGTAGACCATGCAAGACCCAGGTACGATTGCTGCCTTAAGTACGAGTGGTCAGCTCCCCGTAGGCTTGAGTCCGAGGACCATGCAAGACCTAGGTACAATTGCCGCCATCGTTTCCATGTGGCTAGCTCCCCATAGGCTTGAGTCCGTAGACCATGCAAGACCTAGGTACAATTGCTGCCTTAAGTACGAGTGGTCAGCTCCCCGTAGGCTTGAGTCCGAGGACCATGCAAGACCTAGGTACAATTGCCGCCATCGTTTCCATGTGGCTAGCTCCCCATAGGCTTAAGTCCGTAGACCATGCAAGACCTAGGTACAGTTGCTGCCTTAAGTACGAGTGGTCAGCTCCCCGTAGGCTTGAGTCCGAGGACCATGCAAGACCTAGGTACAATTGCCGCCATCGTTTCCATGTGGGCCCCGAGCGTGAGGACACAGTGTTCACCTCTCTGGGCAACTCAGTCTCACGTCGGGTAGGGGTCCATCCCCCTAGCCCCTTGCAGGATGCCGGAGCAAGAGTTATTGTACCACGACTGCACAGTTGCTTCCAATAGGATTTCGTCCTCGGATCCGAGGACTTCGTTTTTGGTAGGGGGTCGTCCTCGGGTCTTTTCCGTGAGCTGTTTTTCCTCAGGTCGGCTTGTGACTTCGCACGTGGGGCTGATCCTGCCTCTGGTTCGTGCTCCTCATCTTTCTGGTTTACGAGGCGTCGCTTGGCCTTCCGCGCTTCCTGTTTGACGCTTCGGTGTCCGTAACGCGCCTCCATTAATGCCCTCGTGAATCGACACGCAGCAGGCAGCTGGCAATCCCCTTGGAACTGGGTGGGAATTAATTTCCCTTGACAATTCCCCTTCGAATTCCGCGCGGTTCAGCCCCCGCTGGTTTTCGCCCTCCATAAAAGGCATTCTGGGGGAGCGTTTCTCCTCATTCAATGAATTCTCCCCCACAAACAGACATATACACTATAGGGGCTCCTTTTTCGGAGGTGGGCCCCCGACAATGAATTTGTAGAGAGTGGGCAAAGGGTTTGGCTCCGGCCGGCCCTTGGCCGGTCTTCCTTGAACTTTTCGTCTATTTGTTCTACGTCTGGGGTTGCTCCTCGGCTGGGGTCCGAGGAGGCCCCCCTTTTACCGGGAGGGTTCTTTAACTTATATACTCTCTCTGGCTCGATCCTGGCCTTACAGCTGTTGGCCATCCGGGCTAATGGTTCAGGACTTGTCCCATCAGACAGGTTCTTCCCCATGCTGGGGGCTGCTGCCTCCAAGGCCTTTCAGTGAAGGGTCTTGTCAGCATTAATGGGACCTGGAGGGCCAGGCAGAATCGTTAAGTGTGGATGTGACCACCTGCAGTAGGTCTGCCCCCTAACTAGATTAGACTAGGTGTGCCGAGGATGGGTGTATCCTCGGCTCGGGCCTTGGGAGGACCAAAACCTTTGGGCTGACCGTCTGGGGAGGTCGCCCTCCTCGGCTTGGGCCCTGGGCCTGCCCTAAGGTGGGCCGGGGGTTCTGGGTCCTCGGGCCCCACAATATAGGGGCTCCTTTTTCGGAGGTGGGCCCCCGACAATGAATTTGTAGAGAGTGGGCAAAGGGTTTGGCTCCGGCCGGCCCTTGGCCGGTCTTCCTTGAACTTTTCGTCTATTTGTTCTACGTCTGGGGTTGCTCCTCGGCTGGGGTCCGAGGAGGCCCCCCTTTCACCGGGGGGGTTCTTTAACTTATATACTCTCTCTGGCTCGATCCTGGCCTTACAGCTGTTGGTCATCCGGGCTAATGGTTCAGGACTTGTCCCATTAGACAGGTTCTTCCCCATGCTGGGGGCTGCTGCCTCCAAGGCCTTTCAGTGAAGGGTCTTGTCAGCATTAATGGGACCTGGAGGGCCAGGCAGAATCGTTAAGTGTGGATGTGACCACCTGCAGTAGGTCTGCCCCCTAACTAGATTAGACTAGGTGTGCCGAGGATGGGTGTATCCTCGGCTCGGGCCTTGGGAGGACCAAAACCTTTGGGCTGACCGTCTGGGGAGGTCGCCCTCCTCGGCTTGGGCCCTGGGCCTGCCCTAAGGTGGGCCGGGGGTTCTGGGTCCTCGGGCCCCACAGAAGTATTGCACATTAGAAATATCATGTTTCACTCATTCACTGATTTACAATAATTATCAGGGATATGAGCAACAATGATCTTGTGGGGGCGGATTCCAGAATCTCTTACCTCACTGCCATATTTGAAATTCCTGTAAGTTTTCTTTTGAATGTATTATTGTGCCATATTTAAACTAGTATATGTCTGTTAAATTTTAAACTGATTCCCGTTTATGAAACATACTTCCTTTGATTCATAAATTATGTGCTTGCTCCAGATTTTTTGGATGGAATTCCCAATTAGACAAAGGGCATAGCTTCAAAAGCTCAACACTTAATACAGAGTATAAATTCTGTTATCTATAAAATGAAAAAATGGATGTGTAGAAGAATGGGAAATCTGAAATTTGGAATCTATTTTTCAGCAACGGAAAATGTGATACTGGAAAAAATATATCAGCAATTCTCATTGGCACTAATGCATGTGGATCCTTCCCACTTACTGTTGTGGTTGGAATCATTTTGGTTTGAGTTTATAGAAGAAAGATGAGGCCTCAAGGAAGATTTGATGGGAAACGATGCCAAATGGTTGAGAGTAAGTCCACTAATCTGTTCTCCACCCATTAATATCCATTGATGTCTGAAATCTAGTTGGGAGAATAAACATAAACTGATAAAAGAATGAAAGAAGATCTAAAGCACAAATGAAGATCTTATCCTCTATATACATAAATATAATCTTATCCTCTTAGTATGAAGGCATCAGCACAGATGAGAATTAAGAAACATCATTTAAACCCCAAGGGGTGACTAGAAAACAGTATATTTTATTATACCCTCCATAAAGATGATGAATCCATATGGAAGGAAATTGTCTTCCTGGTGGTGCACAACAACCGCTATTTTACTATGTTTTCATAATTCACTCAATAGTATGAACAATAGATAGTGTCAATCAGGTGATTAAATAACTACTTGAGGCCAATTTCAGCTGTATATTTAGCTTTGTCAATCGTGTTCATCTCAACAAATTCTCCCAAAATATGCAGATGTAGTTATTTTCCTGCCCAGCAAAGATGATATGAGTATAAAGTCGTTATCTATTGAGCAGTTTACCCTAGAGTACATAGAGACCATCACCGAGAAGTACAAAACATTGATAGGTGAAGGAGGATTTGGGTCTGTTTACTGCGGCACTATACTTGATGGCCATGAGGTGGCAGTGAAGGTTCGGTCAAATTATTCAATCTCTTGCCTACCCCACTTACAAACCCCACCCCCCCCCCAAAAAAAAAAAAAAAAAAAAAAAAACCTGTAACTTCTAGTAACAAACTGCATTAATTTTTATCAATAAAATGAATAAATGGAATCTATTTATTTTTCGTTTTATTATTATTTCTTTTTCCACAAACACTATTCAACCAAAAATTTTCATTATTTCCCTTTTTATCCAGAAGTATGACTTGCTTTAAAAATGTGTCCACTGACAACTCTAATGATGTATGACCGCTAAACCTGCTTTCAGAGATTCGGCATGAGAACCTAGTGCCTCTTCTGGGTTATTGTAGCGAAAAGGACCAACAAATTCTTGTGTATCCTTTCATGTCTAATGGCTCTCTACAAGATCGCCTCTATGGTACTTATTACAGCCTTGATTATTCTGACTGATATCAATTGATATTCAACAATGTCTAATCACCAGTTAGTTCCCAGGGGAACCAGCAAAAAGAAAAATTCTGGACTGGCCAACCAGACTTTCTATTGCTCTTGGTGCTGCTAGAGGCAAGTATAATGGGTTTTCAGTTTTATTATTTTATTGCTCTAATTCACAAGTAAAGAGAAGCTGTAAAGGAAATCTTAATGCGCAGAGAAGCTAAGGAAAACTTGATTAATATGCTACATGCCACAATATCTTAAGTACTTGATGTTGCTACATGATGAAATTTCTAGCAAGTAGTACTTTTTATGAGATACTCTACTGTGTTAAACCTACTAGAGGAAAGGAAACGATGGAGAACGGGTACCCCAATTAAGTATTCTACAGTTACCTTTGATAAAAAGATGATAAAACCATGACATGATGACAAGTGAACACAGCTTCAGAGTAAACCAATACAGTGACATATTTGTCAAAAAAGAAAAAAAAGGTAGGGCAACTTTGTCCAGTCTTACTGACTGAGCTGATTGAAAGAATTGTGAAAATTGAGCAATGATTCAATAACAGTTATGGTTCATGGGTGGCCTACATATGGCATTTTGATGTTAGAGGCATTTCCAAAGCATTGTTTATTAATTGGTTGCATTGGATGGATTAAAAGATACAATATAGAACAAAGATGGGAATGACCTATTGTGAACTAATGATCCATTACTTTTTCTGGAATTGGTGTACATGGATGAAAATGGAATTTTCAATTTCGTTGCTTTCCAAAATTTCTTCACTTGATTGTCTTTCCTTTGGTTGTTTTGGTTGATTTAACTGTTTTTATTTTCTAGCCACCATCTCCCCCCCCCCCCCCCCCAAACAACTAGCATGTAGCATGTTTGAATGAGTATTTTCATTATTCAAGTTTGACCTATCTTCACACATTTCCTGGACGTAGCATAATACATAGGGATGTGAAATCAAGCAATATACTTTTGGATTATAGCATGTGTGCAAAGGTTGCAGACTTTGGTTTTTCAAAATATGCTCCTCAGGAAGGGAACAGTAATACATCTCTGGAAGTGAGGGGGACAGCTGGTTACCTAGATCCAGAGTAAGTCTGAATTTTTTTCTTAGAATTGTTTCTATATAAAACATTCAAACCTTGCTTACTTCTGTCTCTATGAGCAACAGATTTTGTTCCACTTAATCAATGATCATCAATAATTTAATCTTATTCATGAATATATGCATACCTAGGTTTTCTGGAATCTTAAGTAGATCTTAATTGCCCAAGCATCCAACATTGTTCCATTTCACCTTGAAGTTGGTTTTATGTATCAAAGAGAGTAACTATAGCCATGGAAATTTTATTGTGGCCTTCCTTATGTTTTGAATCTAATCATTCAGGTACTATACAGCACAGCAACTCTCATCAAAGAGTGATGTCTTCAGCTTTGGTGTGGTTCTACTTGAAATTGTAAGTGGTCGAGAGCCGCTCAACATACAGAGGCCACAAAACGAATGAAGCCTGGTTGAATGGGTACAGTCCAATTTCATGTTTTCTAGCTTCTGATAATTTGATGACTATAATCTTGCCCTTTTAGAAGTCACATATATGAATCAATGACCTATAGTGTTACATACTCACACTACTCTTTCACACTGCATGATGCCTAAAGATTACAACCTGCATGGAATTTCTACTTCACATCTGTCCCTAGAGATCCAAAATATCCTTGAGGGCTGGTTGACCCATTAATTGAGGACTAACTCTGACAGTGGAACACTTTGCATGCAGGCAAAGTCCTATTTTAGACGGTCAAGGATTGATGAAATCGTGGATCCTGGCATTAAGAGTGGGTACCAGGCAGAGGCAATGTGGAGAGTAATGGAGGTGGCATTATCATGTATTGAATCCTATGCTGCTTATCGACCATGCATGATTGACATAGTTCGGAAGCTGGAGGATGCTTTGATTATAGAAAACAATGCATCTGAATACATGAAATCCATAGACAGTCTGACGACATCCAACTCTAATCGCTTCTCTCTCGTCTTAGATAAAAGGATCCTCATACCACCCATTTCAACTCCAACAGAAACGTCGCCTATTATGACACAAGCCCCGTCCCCTCCGCAGCCAAGGTAGTAAAACGGGTTAATGTGAGATTTCATCAATATGTGAAAGATGGAACTTTCTTTTTTTCTTTTACCCATTTTCGACAGATATTGATATGTGAATAATGAATCATTCTAGTCATGTCATATGCTAAATGATAGTAGAGAAAATGGGGATAATCCCACAATACTCTCTTCAAATTAAGCATTTGGTTGCTTTTTCAATATTCTTTAGATTAAAATATCAAGGAATTCAATTTTTGCTAAAATACAACTGAGGAATATAATATGGGCATTCCTTTGCATTATTTTTCCATTAGAACTACTTAATCAAGATTTTTTTTCTTTTTCTTTTTCTTTTTGATCAGTAAGAATGAAAGAATTATTAAAAGATGAAAAAAAAATGCAGTATACAGGAAGCATACTAAATAACCGTACAGACACAAAAGAAAAATAGAATCAGCATACAAAAAAGCTATCTGGCATGGACAGAAGATCAAAAGTAGGCTCAGGGGAGATGGAGCAAGCCTTACGCCTGGAGAAAATAGTGCCTAGTAACTGCGACTTGAGAAGGAGAACCAAAGATTCTTTATCTTCAAAAACACACGAAATCCTCTCTCTCCAAACGATCCACATTTAGCACGAGAGAACTGAACTCTACACCAGCAGCATGTCCTTGACTGTAAGGCCATTCCAGCATAACAACAACTTGCCCACCCTTTGAGGCATCACTGATTCTACCCCTAAAAGGCTCAGAAAACCCCATAACTCCCTAGCCACCCAACAATGTAGAAATAGATGATCAATGGACTCCCCGTATGTCCTGCACAAACTACACCATGGAATGACAATATCCCATCTTTGTAGATTATCGGTTGTCAAAATCTTGCCTTCCACTGTTACCCACATGAAAAAAAAAAACTCGAGGCAGTGCCTTAACTTAGTCAAGATAATTTACCAAAATTAAATGCATTGCTAGTCTTGGGAGTCAGATGCCAAACTATTCATGCAACAACAGCCTAGTTAAGCATCTCGTTGAGCTTAAGAATTGATAAATTAATGAGGGTCCACCAATATTACAACATTTTTTCTAAATAAGATATTGCTGGTGACAAAACTCAATCAACTTTTTATGAACAAGACAATTTGATTTATGAAAGAAACTACATGTACATATACATGCATAGGAAGAACTCTTCAAGACAAATGAGTGATCAGATTCAGTAAAGGTCATCCACAACTATTTACTGGGCTGGTTAATGGAGTAAGTATCATCTGCTCTGTACATAAGCCTCTTGAAAGTTAAAAGTAATCCCTGAAATTTAAACAACTTAAATTACAATTTGCATTAGCCAGCCCATGACCATTAACCAGAATGTTTTTGTGTAGGAAGAGTTTTAGCCCTTTAACAGATGCCACTGCTTACAAAAATGATGCAGAAAAAATAGACCATCAGCAGTTGGCTATCATGATGGTTGTTGGTAAATGATCATTAGATGAATCAGATTAATCAACAGTCTGCCAATGTGAAACATGTTGCTTCTACCTACCCACAGAGAGAGAAACTTGTTGCCATATAACCAAAGGAACCTCAAAACTAAGTCCAAGTGGATGAAAAGATGTTATATGTTATTAGCTGTAGCTGAGTCTCAAAAAAAAAAACCCTGTAGCTATTCATACAAGAAAATCCGAATACTTCTAAATGATTAAAGAACTGAAAGTGGCAAACAATATGCTGATATTATGAATCCACTTTAGATGACAAGTTAGATGTTTGAGGTTAGGCAATAGACAATAGAAGATTAAGTTATGAATCCCATAAAGGTGGCAAAAATTACACACAAGAGGAGCGAAGTATAAGCAATGAAGGTTGACACCATTGTTCAACTAACCCAAAGGACTCAGCCCCTCACCCTCCCCCTCCCTCTATCTATCCAATGGATGGAAGGGCAGAGGCAAGTGATGTCCCCTCTGGTCAAGAATTGGGGCCTCTCAATTTAATTGCAAGAGTAATATGGCTCATTATAAAAGAGTTACAAGGACAAGAAGACCAAAAAGAACATGGTCTAGACAGAGTGATGCATGAATAACCATAGACTAGTCTTAAATATTTGTGAAACCAGTATGAATACTGATTTTGCTAAACTCAATTATAAACAATGCCATATTTCTTTTTAAATCAGTAAGTCACACACACAATGAACCTTGAATCTACAACTTCACACTGCCATATTGTTGCAAGGGAATGAGGTGCCATTTGAAGTAGAGCTCATTATCACAGGTATATACAGTATACACCTAGTTCGCTATTAAAAACCATCCACATGATATTGAATTTCCTTAATTAGTGACCTCAGCCAGATAAATCTGCACCATTGATAGATTCTAAAGTTGAAAAAAGTTGAACATAGCATTCACTGTCTAAAGAATCTTAAGCCTATGGGTTTAGGCTTAATTATGTTACATTAATCACTCACTCTTGTCATCATAATCCAATGTGAGAGTTCACTGCTTAACTTACCACTCCACTCAAACGTGAATATTCCAACAAAAGCATGTAATGTGCACAAAGAAGCTAAATCAAAATTACAAAATTCTCCTGCCTCAAACAAATCCACGATATAAGCAAGAGAACATACTAATACATTAGAGTTTCATACAATATTACAAGCCAAGAAATCTGTTCACATTCACAATACAGACAAGAGAAGAGTGTGCTTACAGAGAAGCCGTATCACAACAAGAAGGACAACAATAACACTATCATGTAGCAAAAAGAGACGGGTTGGCTGATGCTGTTCCCACTTGGACTTCAAGGAGTTCTAGACGACGCTCCAGCGTATCGAGCTTCTCATTCAATGACGCCAATTTGCTCTTCGTTGTAGCCTCTGAAATGAGTAAAAATGAAGCACAATATAAGTGAAAAATATAACACCACCACCACCACCACCACCAAAACCCAAAAACTGATACTTTATGTTGCAACAACCATGTAGGATTTCCGGGAAAAAGTAGACTCAGATAGCTTAGATAGAATTAGAAGCACAATATAAATGAAAAATATAACACCACCACCAAAACCCAAAAATTGATACTTTGTGTTGTAACTAATTTCCAGAAAAAAAAAATTAACTAGACCCAGAAAGCTTTAGATAGAATTAGAAGCACAATATAAGTGAAAAATGTGACACCACCACCAAAATCCAAAAACTGATTCTTTATGTTGCTACAACCATGTAGGATTTTCCCCCCAAAAAAAATAGACTCATAAAGCTTAGATAGAATTAGAAGCACAATATAAATGAAAAATGTGACACCACCACCAAAACCCAAAAAAACTAATTCTTTATGTTGCAACAACCATATGGGAATTTCGGAAAAATCTAGACCCAGAAAGCTAAGACAGAATTAGAAACAAAATGGGTTTGTTGGCATTCTTTTCATTGATGCAATCAAAGAAGGTAGTATTGAATGAATTAAAACAAACCCCAGATCAGCAAATTCAGCTAAAACAATGAAAACAGTACAAAAAAAGAAGGCAGTTCAATAAGGAAAAGAGAGTGGTACCGAATTGGACAAGGAAATCGAAGAGGCGGCGAACATTGAGAGAAATGTGAGAGATGAATTCACGGTTTTCCCAATCAGCTTGCACGGCTATACCAACGTTCACTGCGTTTGTTATCCCTCCTGCTCTTGCCATTTTTTCAGTTTCAGGTGCTGCTCTGTTGATATGAATATGATTATGAATTTATGGGTTTTTGGGGTCAGAGTTTCAGAGATCTAATCAATCAAGGCTGAGGTAGTTGGTTAGTAATGGGTACAGTCTACACAACCAAATTCAACAGCTGGGGTGATCTTGTTGGTTTATGGTATTGGTATGGTACCATGGTATGGTATGTTTCTGATTGTGAAAAGTGAAAAATGTTGAAGTTTAGTTTGACTTTTTTTTACTTAAAATAAACTTCGTCTCTAATATTTCTTACTTTCAAGTCAAGTAGTCATAATTACCGTTACTTTCCTTTTTTCTTTTTCTTTTTTATCTTTTTTTTTTTGGTCTTTAAAGTTTAAAGGCCCAAAGCTCCCTTTTAACTTTTGATTTTTTCGTAACATTTTTTTTATATCTGAATTTAAGTAGCAATTTAGGTATAGTGTTTAAATACTGTATTTTAGGTTATTTTTCTTAAAATTTAGTCATGTGATTATATTTAACTAAAAATAAGGTAGGGAATTCAAATATATATATATATATATATATATATATATTGTTGAAAAGAATCAAAACATAAAGAAATGAAAACTAAGAGGCTGTTTGGATGACTTGTTTTCGTAACTCAATTCTTAGTTTCCATAACTCAAAAATGATGGGACTCATAGCTCAATATTCGTTTGGATGCACGATAACTCTGTTTCCAACCTTTAATTCTCTGATTTTTAGTTTCCATAACTCATAACTCAATGATATTTTTGTAATTAAATACACATGGTGAGACCCATTACACAACTTTATCAACTCAACTCATGACACTGTCTCCTTCTTTTTCTCTTTCTTTCTTCTCTTGGGTTCAGTCTCTGATTTTTGAGTTATGAGTTCTGAAAACTGAAAATACATTTTGGCTATTTTCAGTTTCCATAACTCATAACTCAATGACATTTTTGTAATTAAACACACATGGTGAGACCCATTACACAACTTTGTCAACTCAACTCCTGACACTGTCTCCTTCTTTTTCTCTTTCTTTCTTCTCTTGGGTTCGGTCTCCATTGTTCTTCCTTTTTTTTTTCCTTCTTTCACTGGGTTCGGGTTTCAGGGTTTCTTTTTTTTTTTTTTTTTTTTTTCCCCTTCTTCTTCTTCTTCTTCTTCTTCTTCTTCTTTCACTAGGTTCGATCTTTAGTTTTTCCTTTTTTTTTTTCTTCCTTCTTCTTTCACTGGGTTCAGGTTTCTAGGTTTCTTTTTTTATTTTTTTTTTTATTTTTTTTTTCATCATAGAATTTTTTGGTCTGAAGTTGCACTCCATGACCGTGGACAAAGATCTCGCATCGGTTTTGTATCGGTTGATGGACGAAGACCGTTGTCGTATCAATTCTATATCAGCTCGTTGTCGTCGTCGTCACCGATTGAGGTGGAGGTGGAATTAGCCGTCTGATTGGCCACATTTTGTTGTTGTTGTTGTTGTTGTGGTTGAAGCTGGGTTCGGGTTTGTGTTTTAAGAGAGTAACAGGGGTGAAGGAGGGGAAATGAGAAAAGAGAAAATGGTGGGGCCCACAAAATAGTTTTGCTCTGACCAAGTGATAGGTATGAAACCCACAAAAAGTGTAAAAAATATTGAGTGATGGTGCCAAACGGGTGTGGTATTTTAGAGTGATGAGTGATATTAAGCTTCAAGATTTTAGATATTAATAGATTATAATTAATTCTTTTGCTCTCTTTCACATCCACGAGTACTTCCCCTCTTTTTCTCTAGTAATTGGCATCTAAAAATTTCTTTTTTGTTTAAATTTAAATTTGGATAATTGTGTTGATTTTAATGACTTTTTTTTTTTTTTGTTCTAACAATTTATCAAAAAGCATAACAATATTCTCTAATCTTATATATATCGAATGTCAGAACCATAGAACAGGTTTACAATATCAATAAGGAGTACGAGACGTGCTACTTGTTACTTGAAACAACCCTGGTAAGACACAAGAAAGATGGATATAATTTCATCCACATAGGTTTAGTCCAGGTCGGAGTTAAACCTTTGATCAGAGAAGGATTGAATGCTTCCATCCTTATGGCCCTTAGAGATACCCGTCATATCAGATTCAATGACAGCCTCTTAGGAACCATAGAAACCAGTCTTAGTAATGGACCAGTCCATTTTGACTGCTTTCCCAACTTCTTAGTGGCTCTTGACGACCCACATGTTATGAAAACCCTCACCCTCAATATCAAGACCTTTGGTACCCTAGTGTTACCCGGAGTCCGACAGTTGACCTTGATATACAGAGTGTATTATAAGTGCATGAGGACGAACTTCAATGTTCAAGCACTTGACAAAAGAGTAAAAGGAGAAACTACCCTGATCCAGACCACAGACACTAGATCTAACATTCAAAACCCAGCCCGGAATCCTGATCTAGATTTTGTCCAACAGCTAGCCGATGGTACAGTTAGAATAAGCTTTGACCATTCTAGATTAAGACCACCAGTAGGTTCACCTTCATACTCCCCATCAGGATATGATGAACTTAGGAATAGATCAGAAGTAGATCTACCCTTTAGGTAGCCGCCTAATCTCTTAAGAGATAGACCGGCATCCCAGTGTAGTACATCCAGACCTCTAGCACCCTTCCCTAAGTCTAGAAGAGACTTAGATCTAGAGCTCCAAGGTGTCCAGACTAGATCCCAGGTTAGCACACCCTGCTACACAGCCAGACAAGATTCTATTGTTGATGAAGAAGAAAAGAAAAAACCTCCATCACCAACAGGTAGTGATATGGTGAATCCCTACCAACAGGAACCCCAAGATCCGTTTTAGCAAGAACCTGAAATAGATTATGAACTCAAGGTTATCAGGAAAGATTTCACTCCTGATATGGATGCCCTAGGCAAAGAATTTGAGTCAGAAGAAAACAGACTCAAAAGAGAAGCTTATAGAGCCAACCATACCCTTGAACAAAAGAAAGAAGTTCTCGCAAATTGGACAACATTTATGAAAGAGATATCAAGTAATGTCCCTTTCTTTGAATACTTTGAGAACCATTTTGAGTGGCACAAGAAGTCTTGTGTTCTCACCAAAACCAATTGGACAAAGCCCCCTAGCAGAGACGCTAGTGGTAAAACCAATCCCCCAGAAGTTGTTAGATCTCACCATCCACCTCAAGAAGCCATTGTCTTCAACCACCTTGGAACAGATCTAGTTGCCTCTCCCTTCAAAACCCCTACCACTCAAGAAGAAACGATAGTGAAGAAGGTCATAAAGCAAAGCAAATTACACCAACCAGTGTTTAGGAGTTATAGGAAAACAGCTTGATAGGATAGAAGACAGAATAGAGAGCAAGGTCGTTCCCCAGCCAGGAAGCCCTAGCAAACCTGTCAAAGCTTTAGAAAAACCTTTAGTCGAGCTCCCTACAACTAAGCAACCCAGCCTTAGATCTAAGGACAAAACAGCCTTAGAAATAGTCAACCAAAAGCTTGAAGAACTAGTGAAGAAGGAACCAGTCACCTTCCACCAGTTAGTACTTCAACCAGTGTTGATCCCCGTCTTCAAACCAACAAATTATTTGTTCTAGACATCCACACAGCTTCTAGCAGTTCTAGCGGAACCTCCTCAGAGAGCGAAAATGAGATAGAACATCTAGAATGAAATCGCTGGGATTAGTATTGTAATTAATCTAGCGGAGACCCATGGCTGCAGTGGAGTAGGTCCTAGTGGTGAAGACAGAAATCCTTCCTGTACTTCCAACAAAATGGTAGTTTTTCCACAATTCATCAGCAACGACGGGGATTACATTGCTGAAATGGGTCCTCCAACATTCAGCAAGACTATGGGGGTTACTGTAGTCAAGATAAGTGTTTCCCTCATATCAAGGACCTTGGTGGGTATATCCATTAATAAGCACCAAATGTTTTGATGGTATGACATCCATCCAGTTGCTACCGTCCCATTATGGAAGGGTGCTCCAGCATCTGATCGACGCAAAGGGACTCCTGACTTTGGTGACAACTTGTTGAATGATTTGTGGCAGTTGAATGATCTGGCCTTGGTGAGTTAGTTTAATCAATCTGATAAAACCATACTCAAACATTCGTGAGAGCCAGCTGGAATTTCTGTCCACTTCATCATCATCGTATCCGTCTTCATAATTGATTATGAGACCAGGAAAAGGGTATGTGTTTTCATAAACCTTCTGGCTGCTCCCAAAGTATTCTTCCCATGCAGCTTGTGTCAATGCCCGGTCGACGGAGGCTTCATGATCATTGTCCGATTCACCAATCATTGGGAAGCGGGTGGTGACCAGTATTCTGAAGTGTTCACATCATTGGTTAAAAGATCCCAACATGGTTGGGCAACCAAAAATATGATTTTGTATTTCTGGGGGCAAGTCGGCAACAGCACTTCTTAAGCTAGCTTGAGCCTTAAGGCTAAACTTTGCATAATCAGTGCCCATAATAGTCATTTTCTCCATTGAATGGATATCCTCTTTGCCAAAGAGTTGACTAGTGAAGATCTCGTTTCCAATTTCAAGGTTAACTAGATGGATTTCCAGGGCTTGAAGAGTTGTTTGGAAACGACTGTATTTGTTCAGGCTCCATGCATACTGGAGGTTATCAAGGATGCATTTGGTGGAAGGTGGAAGGGCTTGGAATGCTCCTTTTTTCCATTGTAGGCCTTTTGATACTACTTCTTGCAAAGTAACAGCAATGTCACTACTGGAGTATGTCACCTCTGCTGGGACATAATCCTGAAGGGATGTTGATCCTCTTCGGTTTCCCTTAGAGGATGCACCTTCATGCATTACAAAAGAAGGTGTTCCCACTGCGGGAGCCCTTTTGTCTTGAGGATAGCCCGATGCCGGTGCTTTCCTCTTGTTCCTTTTCTCTGCTGAAGAAGTCAACTTACGCCACATTGCTGCGGGATAAGATTTTTGCTCTTTTCCCTGCCAAGAATGAATAACATGAATTTGCATGGTTTTGAAAATATCTTTTAGTTAATGCATGCGATGTTATGGAGCAAATACTTTTTTGTGGAGGATTAAAAAGAAATGAATTGGTAAGCTTGGATGGATCTAGATTTTTGGCCTGGTTATGCTTAGTAGGAAGAGATGCTTTGGAATTAATAAGATTAAGGGTCTTGGACACAACAACTTCTTGGAGAGTACTAATATCTCTTGGTTCAGGGCTTCTAAGAACTTAAACTTAACTGGTTGGCCAAAAGGATGGGTAGTGATTCCTTCACTATCCGTGGTGAAAGGATACAACAGACACATAAAGGGATTTCCTAATATTACTCTATCTGTCATGTTCTTCACTATGACAAATGTAGTTTTGAAACATGTGTTGTC
Source organism: Quercus variabilis (assembly GCA_030445155.1). Classification (NCBI taxonomy): domain Eukaryota; kingdom Viridiplantae; phylum Streptophyta; class Magnoliopsida; order Fagales; family Fagaceae; genus Quercus; species Quercus variabilis. The sequence continues at coordinate 34,392,267 of CP129450.1, read as the reverse complement.
CTGGCACACATGAGCCTTTGGTATTTTGAATTCAATCTGCATTTTACCTCCACTTGTATAAGTCAACATTTCTTTGGTTTTTCTGAAGTATTTAGAGGGAATGATTCCTTCCTGAATGCAATTGAGATCAGCACCTGAAAATCCATCAAGGCTATAGTCTCGAATTCAAAATTTTTACTTATGACAATCTTGACTTTGGAGTGCCATTTCTGGAAGTTAATCCTACTGATGGTTACCAAGAACTTATCATTGGATGGGACAGGGTCTTGATATTGAACCATATTAGCAGTTGGATTAACTGTTTCTTCTACTTCATCAGCAGAAAGGTTCTGGTATGAGGTTCCTGCCTCATTGTCTTGATGAGAAGTACTTTCCAGATTTTTCAATCTTTGGTCAAGGAAATTGTGATCCACTCTAAGGATGGTTAGCTCTTGCTTAAGGGTTCTAACCTCGGACTTAGTTTCCTTGATTTCTTTTTGAAGGTCGTTGACTGTAACGTCCTTCTTGGATTTGGTAAATCTTTTGTAGATTTGTTCCAAATCAACTTTGGGTTCTTGAAGCTTAGTTTCAAGTTTACTAGGTTCCTTAACTAAGGTTCTCTTAAATTCTGTAAGGTTCTGAGCTTTGGTGATTGGGTCTTCGATCTGTTCTATGAGATCTAAGAGGAGCTCTTCTTGCTTAGAAAGCACATTAATAGTTTTGTTTCTGCAACAACTATCCATGCATGGTATGGGTTCATCAGGGCCACTAGAGGTGCTAGAAGAAACTCTAGAGGGTTCAAAGGATGACTGGTAGATCTGACGAATCTCACTACTAGAAGACTCACTTTCTGAGTGGTTAAGTTCTAGGAGCTTAAAGATTTCATCTTTTTCTGCTTGGTCACTAACGAGGGTATTGATAAGGGATTTGGCCTTAGCTTTACACTCTTTTTTGAAATGACCTTTCTTTTCACAGTTGAAGCATTTTCCTGATGCTTTGGGTATGAATTTGCCTGTGGATTTGGATTTGCCTTTCTTATAGAAATCATCTTTGCTGTACTTCTGCTTTCTATAATACTTGGCTTTGGTTTTCTTCCTATGAAAATGCTCAGGGGTTTCTTTGCCTCTATACTTGGATTTTCTTTTAGGAAGGATGGAGGGTAAGCCATACTGTGTACAAAAGTTTCCTACTTTGTATTTGGCTTTTCCTTTGTTGGCTTTACTTTGGATTTTGAGATCTCTGCACATTTTCATTCCTTCACTTCAAATGGTGCTAGAGATGTCACCTTAGGTTAGGTTATCATAATCTATGACACCTAAGGGATTACACAGGGTTTCTTTAACCTTTTCTCCAAAAAGGGTAGGTAAACCATTGATGAACTTCTCCTTCCAAAATGGAGAGTTACAATCACTTCTGTGCATGACTCTGGTAGTAAACACATCTTCATACCACCTAAAGTCTCCAAGAGTTTTACATCTAAGGTTACTCAACTGATCGTAAATCCTAGATGTGATGTTGCTGGGTTTTCCTACAAAGTGTTTCATGATCGTATAGACCAGGGTATTAACTCCGTCGGGAATACAACTTCCTCTATCTGTATCAAAGATGGGGAGTCCTTCTTCATCTTTTTGGACAGCATGTTTAATGTCTTCCCTAGATTCTTCTGTAAGGCAATTGTTCCACCACTGGAGGAGTTTACCTGTGAATCCTAAGGAAATGAGTCCTATGACCTCAGTATGGGAATGTCTTTCACTGATGTAGTTGTTGGCTACCATGGTCATATGCTGGAGTCTGTTGAGGATTTCTTGTTCAGACAAACCATCTATGTTCCATTCATAGAGTTTACCTGAAGTGACAGAGAACTGGTTACTAAGATTCATTTCCTCGAACTGGAGGTCAGGGGGTTTAGGTCTGGGATACCAATTTCTGGTTAGGCTAGTAGGGGTTACCTTGGGATGGGTAAGCCTTTTGACCTCTAAATTTCTAAACTGGTTTTCTAGATATTCTATCTCCTTTTCGCTCTTCGAGGAGGTTTCGCTAGAACTGCTAGAAGCTGTGTGGATGTCTAGAACAACTAATCTGTTGGTTTGAAGATAGGGATCAACACTGGTTGAAGTACTAACTGGTGGAGGGGTGACTGGTTCCTTCTTCACTAGTTCTTCAAGCTTTTGGTTGACTATTTCTAAGGCTGTTTTGTCCTTAGATCTAAGGCTGGGTTGCTTAGTTGTAGGGAGCTTGACTAAAGGTTTTTCTAAAACTTTGACAGGTATGCTAGGGCTTCCTGGCTAGGGAAAGACCTTGCTTTCTATTCTATCTTCTATCCTATCAAGCTGTTTTCCTATAACTCCTAAACACTAGTTGGTGTAGTTGTTTTACTCTATGACCTTCTTCACTACCGTTTCTTCTTGAGTGGTAGGGGTTTTGAAGGGAGAGGCAACTAGATCTGTTCCACGGTGGTTGAAGACAATGGCTTCTTGAGGTGGATGGTGAGATCTAACAACTTCTAGGGGATTGGTTTTACCACTAGCGTCTCTGCTAGGGGGCTTTGTCCAATTGGTTTTGGTGAGAACACAAGACTTCTTGTGCCACTCAAAATGGTTCTCAAAGTATTCAAAGAAAGGGACATTACTTGATATCTCTTTCATGAATGTTGTCCAATTTGCGAGAACTTCTTTCTTTTGTTCAAGGGTATGGTTGGCTCTATAGGCTTCTCTTTTGAGTCTGTTTTCTTCTGACTCAAATTCTTTGCCTAGGGCATCCATATCAGGAGTGAAATCTTTCCTGATAACCTTGAGTTCATAATCTATTTCAGGTTCTTGCTAAAACGGATCTTGGGGTTCCTGTTGGTAGGGATTCACCATATCACTACCTGTTGGTGATGGAGGTTTTTTCTTTTCTTCTTCATCAACAACAGAATCTTGTCTGGCTGTGTAGCAGGGTGTGCTAACCTGGGATCTAGTCTGGACACCTTGGAGCTCTAGATCTAAGTCTCTTCTAGACTTAGGGAAGGGTGCTAGAGGTTTGGATGTACTACACTGAGATGCCGGTCTATCTCTTAAGAGATTAGGCGGCTACCTAAAGGGTAGATCTACCTCTGATCTATTCCTAAGTTCATCATATCCTGATAGGGAGTATGAAGGTGAACCTACTGGTGGTCTTAATCTAGAATGGTCAAAGCTTATTCTAACCGTACCATCGGCTAGCTGTTGGACAAAATCTAGATCAGGATTCCGGGCTGGGTTTTGGAGCTGATGAGTGAAATTCTCATTTTCAATCATCCAATCTGGAGGGAAAGTAACCTGTGACCATTTCAGGGTTTTGGGTACCTGAATGTTAGATCTAGTGTCTGTGGTCTGGATCAGGATAGTTTCTCCTTTTACTCTCTTGTCAAGTGCTTGAATATTGAAGTTCGTCCTCATGCACTTATAATACACTCTGTATATCAAGGCCAACTGTCAGACTCCGAGTAACACTAGGGTACCAAAGGTCTTGATATTGAGGGTGAGAGTTTTCATAACATGTAGGTCGTCAAGAGCCACTGAGAAGTTGGGAAAGCAGTCAAAATGGACTGGTCCATTACTAAGACTGGTTTCTATGGTTCCTAAGAGGCTGTCATTGAATCTGATATGTCGGGTATCTCTAAGGGCCATAAGGATGGAAGCATTCAATCCTTCTCTGATCAAAGGTTTAACTCCGACCTGGACTAAACCTATGTGGATGAAATTATATCCATCTTTCTTGTGTCTTACTAGGGTTGTTTCAGGTAACAAGTAGCACATCTCGTACTCCTTGTTGATACTGTAAACTTGTTCTATGGTTCTGACATGGTAACTGGTCTTGAAGGCATTCTTAAGGGTCCAAGAAGATTTGTAGATCTTGTTGGTGGGAACCTTAGGGATGTTCCAATCTCCTAGTTTTAGATCTAGATCTGACAACTCATAATCTTTAGAATTGATTACTCCATCTGACTGGGGAATCTCTGGGAGGGATGTACTGGATGACCTAATGCTGGTAGAAGAGTTACTTCTAAACAATCTTCTCATATTCATGATTAGAAGCCTAGTTAAACAATCACAACCTAATTACCTTTAACCTCAAACTTCTGGATCTATCCTTAGATCTGAAACAGGGTGTACACAAAGACAATCGCCTAATCACGTGCAACTCAACTTCCTACTGCCACAATCCTTACTCTGAGATAACTCCCTTTTGCTCACGCCCTACCCGTCGGAACTTATTGTTTGATGCGGGACACACACTTAGCCTGGGATTTACTGGACTTACTGGGTTGACAATGGCACAGATCACGGTCTTACAAGTCTCAACAATACACATCTGCAACAAACTGGATGGATAAAAACAGAAACAAGAAGAAGTAGATAACTGGGAAACAATTGATCAACATGAACAAATAATCAATGAATAAAAGCAGATAGATAGGAGGCTCAGCCTTCCAACAAAAGGGTAACAGTAACAAGAGATCTGGAAGAGATGATGAATAGTAACTGAAGAGTTATCAGAAAATAGATGTAAAACAAAATAAAACAATTAGGAGAGAACATTCAAAATAATGATAATAATGCAGAAAATAATGGATAACTATGGCGGTAGAACCTGCCAACTTGATTAATTCAAAATAAACTGTAACTTATATATATATATATATATATATATATATATATATATAAACCATGGTGGGATTAATTTTTTAGGAAAATGTTTTTTTAAGTCTAAATTTGTCATAGTCAAGCAAGTATTCTTAGACTTTAATATTCATAAAAAAGAAAGACTATCAATATTTTTCTTCTATAATATTTATGGAGATAATAGTTTTGAACAAAAGACATAATATTAATTATAAACTTATTAGATTTATATATGTAATAGGATGCTAAGTTAGACTTAATAATAGTATAAATATAATTTAGTAAATATGAGTAATTTATGAAATTTGACTAAAATATTATTTCAGTCTACTATCTTATCATCTTATACCAAATTATAAGTTAGTGATGTCCAGGAGTCGGTCTGGGTCGGGTTTGTGCCTGAATGAACAATGGAGTCGGTTTAGGTGGTCGGACTTCATCGAGTACTGGTCAATCCTTGGTCAAAGTTGAGCTGGGCAAAACTCCGCCAAATCTTGCTGAAATCCGTTGGATTTGGCCTAGATTAGGTGAGATCTGGCTAGATCTCGACTAGATCTTGATGGATCTTGAAGAGATTAGGCCAAATCTCAAAGAGATCTCACTGGATCTTCCACCTGTCTCGACAAAGAACGACGATTTTCTAGTGTATAGAAGGTTGGGTTGATTGAAAATCATATTTTCATGCTCAAACTTGCCGACCGAGCTATCAGGTGATAGAGGCAGAGACTCACCTTCGACCTTCACCAGCATTAGGTCGGCCAATTTTCAGACCCTACTATAAATTACAAATTCAAGGGTACTATTACTTATAGTCACCTAATAGATGAATAGTAGGAGCTTTGTTAGTGCTTTCTTGTGTAATCTTATGTAATCATAGTTACAACGTATAAAGCATACCTTGAGTAGCTGCAATAGCATACTTTTTTTATAATGAAAATTGCAATAGCATACTAGAGCTCCTTAAGGCACTCAAAAATCAAAACTTAACCAATCTAACATACATCCACCCCTTTTTTAAGGCGGGGAGGAGGGATGTTGACCGTTGACAATATCCTTATTTTATTGTTCCATTTTCTTTCCCATTTTACGTATATTATTCTCTTCTTTTTAGGCCCAAATTTTTTTTATATAAAACTTCAAAATTCCTAAACTAAGCGGGTAGTAAATTCCACAATAAAAGATAAATCCATTGGTGGGCTTATGATGGATTACAAAATGTCCTGCTTGTTACAATCCTGTTTCCCTGTAGCTTGAGTAAAGTTGGAGAATAGTGCTGCATTCCACCACAATACGATGTACCTGTCAACTAGAGGTATGGTTGCTAGAAACAGGGTTTACAACTTTCTTAGCATCTATTTCCCCCATAAGCTATGATCAATCAATCAATATTCTGCATCTACACTGGTCTACATTCCAAATGAGGCCTCTAGCTCTAGTCACAAATTCCAAAAGGATGATCCATTTGCTACATGTGGTTAAAACATTTTTGAAAAATATCAGCATGAGCTCATGAAGAGGTACATGAGGAGGAAAGAAAGTGGAATTCAATAGCCTTCCTAATGCACTCCTAATGGATTTTTTAGTTTGGCAATTCTGATTGAAAAACAAATTTATTTCCATCTAACCAAAAAGTCAACTATCCAAACAAGAAAATAGCACCTCGGTAAATGTTATGATGGTAAGAGCCAGAGGAAAAGGTCCCATTCAAACGTACTTGTACCATTAATTTCACCCATTTGAGAAACCATAACTTACAATTTATTCTAGGATCTTTCATTTTGGTGCAGAGCCGTTAAATTGATTAATTTCAGCCAAGATGTACAATAACATCAAAAACCAAATAAACAAATATGCATGTTCTTTGTGACAATTAATGTTAAGACTTATGCAGAGGCTGTGGCTGGGATGGCTAATAGCCCATTGTGCCTGAGCAGTGCCTCTGGGGAAGGTTCTCTACCACGGAATTCCACAAATACCTGGATGCAACAACATTAATTATTATGAAAATCAAAGAAGAGAAATCTCGCAAAGTAGACTCCACAAGATCAGTCAATAAACTACAATGCAATGAATTAAGATAAAGCCATCCAATGCTTATTCAATTAGAAAACCAATGAAAAGAAGTTTTTTTCTAACCTTTTCTGGTGCTTTGCCACCTCCAAGAGCAAGGATTGTTTCTCGAAACCTATGCCCTGTTTCTTTCACAGCCTATTGCAAAACATAAAAATCACTCCCATTATAAAATGCCAGAGTTCTGACTACTAATTATTGAAAGCAAACCTATAAAAGTGTTTCGTCTCAAGAATTATATGTGGTGCTAGGGCTGAAAAGTCAATATGAACATTTGTATGCAAACTTAAGGCTAATGACCCCAAAACGACACTTCAATTTGGGATGCTTGTCTCAAGTTCTACCTGGATGCCCAAATGCCATGGTTATGGCCTCCCTATCAACATAGTCTACAATCTATAAATAATTGCTAATTATCAAATTTTCATATTTCTTTATCACATAACTTGACTAAATTTGGAGATGATCCACAATAATTGACAAAATTTGTGAACCCAAAAATGCAATGGACACTGAGTCTTCAACGAGGTGCCCCAATGCACCATCATTCAAAGAAGAAACTATAAAAAAAGAGATCAACCTGGTGCAACATGAAGATGATATGCTCTAATTTAGAAATTATATTCTGTATGAAAATGAAATTGGAATAGATAAAAAAATCAAGGTAAGGTTACAAGACTATAAAGGCCTATCTTTCCATACAGCTCTTTTGGACTTACTTTGTTGTCATCCAGTCCAGCATCCTCAAAAGCAGAGAATGCATCTGCCGACAACACCTCAGCCCACTGCCAAATGCAAAAATATGGTATCAGAATAAACTCAAAGGGAGGAATAAACAAAGGAGTTAACGCGCAACTGTACAAAGCATGCCCAGTGTTCACGAAAGAATCACACCATATGAATGAAAAAGATAATTACGAATATTACAGGAATAGATAATACCTTGTAACTATAGTATCCAGCCGCATATCCACCTAATATTCACAAAGAGTTTATATAAAAGAAAATATCACAAGTTTAGGTTTCAGTTAAAGAAGTAAAAATGATGTTGAGACAGTAAATTTGAGAGGGAGAGCAAACCTGCAAATATATGGCTGAAACTACAAAGAAACCGGTCTTCTGGTATTGGAGGGATCACTTGCGTCTTTTCAGAAACCCTTCGATCAACATCATAGATGGATTCTGACTCACCAGGAACATACTTTGTATGAAGCTCCAAATCAACACTGGCAAATCTGATCTGCAAAATTATAATAAATGCAAAGAAAATAGAAGTCAGTCATGTATATGAACATTATAGAAATTTTAATTTATTACTTCCCACAGAATCACAACCTTCACCCATCAAAACATGATCACATAATGAGGAATGCAATTCTATAATTACGACTTCCATGAGAAAAATGTAACATTAAAATCAAAACATATCAAAAGAAACAGCAATCTAATTCTTGTTCAAAGTTGAAATTATGGGAAACAAAAATATCACAAAATAAATAAATAAATAAGGGATTCGTGTCCAACTTCAAATATTTCCACCCATACAAAAGATCAACATTAAATATGAACATCTTTAAAATAACTCATAAAGATTATCATAAATGTGCTTTCTGACTTCCCACATCAGACATGTTTGGAGTCTTTCTCCAAGATAAAAATATCAATCTTCCTCATTAGCTACAACATCATTGACCTTACTGCCATTGGATGTAGATCCCGCTCTAATAGCTCCGAATAAATTAAATACATGCATTAAGATATGAAGGCTTCTTATTCCACAACAATGAAAGCACTTTTTCACTCTTTCATATGTTAGGGGATTTCACTTGTAAAAGAAAATATTCCATACTAATGCTAATGGATTCAGGTCCATAACCATGGGTTCCAATGTACGAGATCTTGTAGCACTTACCAATGAGGCCCTATCAATTAGTATTATACAGAAGAAATTAATTATAGACACTAATATAATTAGATCTGCTCTTCATAGACAAACTTGGAATTTGCAATCCCAGGTAAGATCGGTTCATGATCATGGGATCCTTTTCTATAAGATAGGAAGGGCTGTTGCACAAAATCTACTTCTAAGTAATTGCTCCATAGATCCTATATCTATCTATATGAAGAAGAAATCATGTAACGAAAGGGATTCTTATTTGTACAAATGGTACTTTGAACTTGGAACGAGCATGAAGAAATTAACGATACTTCTTTACCTTTTGAGTTGTTCTGCCTGATCGGTCACTCAAGACCTTTGGTCTTTACTCGGACCCGATGAAAAAATGGGATCACTTCTTATGGACTCATTGAAAATGATTCTGATCTAGTTCATGGCCTATTAGAAGTAGAAGGCGCCCCGGTGGGATCCTCACGGACAAAAAAAGATTGCATTCAGTTTGATAATGATCAAATGACATTGCTTCTTCGGCCCAAACCAAGGAATCCCTTAGATATGATACAAATTGGATCTTGTTCTATCGTTGATCAGAGATTTCTCTATGAACAATACGAATCGGAGTTTGAAGAAGAAGGGGAAGTCCTCGACCCGCAACAGATAGAGAAGGATTTATTCAATCACATAGTTTGGGCTCCTAGAATATGGCACCCTTGCGGCTTTCTATTTGATTGTATCGAAAGGCCCGATGAATTGGGATTTCCCTACTGGGCTAGGTCATTTCGGGGCAAGCGAATCATTTATGACGAAGAGGATGAGCTTCAAGAGAGAAAATTTCTTGATGACATAATGTAGGATTTTTAGAAATTCGAAACTAAATTAGGAATCTCGATGAGACTGTGGGGTACTTGAATAGGATATGACCTTTGGGGGTTCAAATAAGGTTAAGTAAAAAAAAATTGGATTTAAATGGAGTTTATCGTTGTGTGGTGTAAAAACAGTGAATTGCTAAGAAAGGTCCCAAGAGAGCTTTCTATCATGTGAAACATCCCAAATTAATACTTGAGTACTCAAACCAACCTTCCCCCAGCTCTTATAAGTCTTTAAAGGGGGCTTCCAATTATGTTCCCCATCAACATGAGATCACCACTTTCAAATACCCATTCCAGCACCAAACCTTGTCATAAGGGTATGCATTTAACACACCAACTAGATGAACCCAACCTAACCCAGCTTAAACCGATGCCTTGGGTTGGTTTTTATGGGTTGATGGGTTGGGTTCTAGGATTTTCTTTTAAGCTCAGGTTAGGTTGGGTTCAAGTTGACAAAATTTTCAACCCAAATAACTTGACCCAATCTAGTTATTGATAGTTTTAAAATATATATGCATCTTGAATTTGTTAATTTGATTTATTTTAGATTTTAGGACTTAGTTTTAATGAATTTGGTATATTAGACCCAATTGTGTAATTATAATCATGTATTGAATTATAGGTTTAAATAGTTGGATGAAAACCCAATTTCTTAAAAATTTAAGAGGCCTAACAATATTGCCCCAAACTGATCCGTAATGGTTGAATTGGGTTGGATTTTAGAGCCAACATAAGTTGGGTTGGAGATTTCTCAACCTGAGGACATCAGGTTGGGTTGAAAAATACCCAAAACCCTACACATGCACACCCCCACCTTTTTGGACCTAACGAGTGCCCGGTTGTAATTTTTAAGGATGCTCACACCTTTGAGCAATCCTTCATTCCAATATATAATTCCCTTACTTGTATAAAATATAGATATATAAATAATACACACACCCACCTTATCATAAGTCTTTAAATTGCATGTAAGATTAAGAATAAAATAAAATAAAAATCCAATTCCCACAAAGGATTGTTCATCGAACTCCCGCTTAATTCAATACGGACTTAGTAGTTCGGTTTTCATAACGCCTGTCATTTTCAATGCAAAAGCAACAGACCAGGAAGCTATCCTAGGCAGGTCTTCTTTCCTTTCAGTCTCTTAGTTAAAAATATTCAGAGGGGGAAAAAAGGAGGTGATTGCCAATATCCATTGGCTCAAATCATACATACCCCATAAGAATGGGGCAAAGGATCAGATGATGGATTCAGAACTCATTACTTCCATTTATATCTTCCAACCAAGGACAGGAGGTTATCACAACAATAGAGCATCTTGAAACACCACCAGACCCATCAAAACATAAAAATATTTGGCTTCCCTTATAAAAACACTAACATGGAATCAATGTTTATATCCACCCCATGGCTAGCTTTTATATTCAATTATTGCCCAATATAAAAAATAAAAAGATAGATTAATTGCAGTGAAAAGGGAAAACATTTTTTCCCTATAGTCAAGCTGATAGACAATGCACTTCTGTATACAAAAGCCAAGCTCAAATTATGTGGCAATGCTCTCATCTCTATATTATGTGGCAATGCTCAAATTATGTGGTTAAAGATTTCTAATGGCTTTAACCAGCTTCTATCTCAATGGATCTTCCAAATTTATTCACAGCACCTCTTTAAGACTTAAATGCCAATCACACTCAGTTAAGACAACACAATGCTACCTAAAGTCCAGATTGTTGTAGGCATGCAAAATAGGAACTGGAACATCACATGCCATTTAATATGGAACATGAGTTGAAATGAAGACCCAATACTAAAATCACATCAGATTACCAAAGGATACATGACAAATAAATGGCAAAAGATAACAGGGAAGAAAAAATAACACCAACCAAACACACAAACCTGGCGAAGACTTAGTGAGCCTGCCCAAAAAGTCCTAGCTGCAAGGAGCTTCAAATATACTTCTTCAGGGAGACTCTCCCCGGTCTCATAATGCTTTGCAATGCTCATCAAAGTATCCCTAAAAAGGTCATTAGAAAAAATTAGATGATGACATAAAAATAAAACAATGAGATGCTAATAACCTGTATATTGTCACATAATAGTACCATATTAATAAGGAAAAAAGGAAAAAAAAAAAAGTGTCTACATTTCGGTCATTAAACATTAACATCTAGATAAATTAATATTATATGTAATGGTTAAAAAGGCGAGGTCATTTTCATTTACCAAGTACTGGCAGTTTGCATGTCAAGCACCCGTAAAAGCTAGTATTCAACCTGATTGCTTAATTAAGTATGATATAGGAAAGGAGTTGTCTTGTTATGGGTCAGAGTTCCTATTCAGTGTGCACAAATAAAAAGTTCATGCAAATCAAATGCCCCAAAGCTAAGCATCTACGAAGACAAAATTACCTGTGGTAACACCAGTTTTCCATGAACTGAGAAGGTAATTCAACAGCATCCCACTCTATCCCCCGAATACCTGAAACTAGACCCTCATCTTGCTTGGTCAGCATATGCTGAAGAGCATGACCAAATTCATGGAAGACAGTCTCAACCTGCAAAAAAATCATTAATAAATCTGACAACAAATAATATTTAAAACTCAGAACCACTAGTAATCGTCCTTTATTTTTCTAATATTTTTATCTTAGGAACTAGAATTTATAGAAAATAAGCTAAATCCAAAGTGACTGACTTTACTTACCTCACGGAATGTCATTAGGCTTGGTTTGCTCCCCACTGGTGGTGTTTGATTGCACACCATGTGAGCAACTGGCAACCTTGCAGAGGAACCATCACGTGACAACACACGACTTCGACCAACAACCTCATTCATCCATGCACCTCCTCTTTTCTCAGATGACCGAGTATATGGATCAAAATAGAAGTATGCAATAGGATTACCTGAAGAATCTTTGACACAGTAGAACCTAACATCATTGTTCCAAACCTGAAAATAACAACCATATATTAATACAAAGCAAAAAATAGTATAACAACCTTTTTTCCTAACTATGATGTAACTAAAATATAATACCGGAGCTAAACCGTCAGCTTGCTCAATATAAATTCCAAACAATGTCTTTGCAAGGTCAAAAAGGCCATCCATAACCTTTGGCAAGGAGAAAAATGGTCGTAGCTCTTCCTGTAGAAAAGAAAAACAGGAAACACTGAAGTTTCTCCAAGTAAAAAGAAAGTAAGAATTTGGCAACATTTAAAGTATAACTCATTCAAGTACAATACATATTGCCGGATCAAGTTACATTTAAATCACTTAACATTATATAAATAATATGTACTTTTTTAAAGTATATAAATAAAATGTATTGTGTTAGGCTAATTTAATTTTAACCCTACAAACTTCCCAAAAAATAACATGGTATTAGAGCAACCACCCACCACTGATAACTTTGGTACTCTCATCATGTTGATGGTTTTAAGTAGGTAGATTTGTCATAATGGAGGTTTTGTGAGGGGGATTATTTCAGTCATACTGGAGGTTTTGAAGGCATTTTGACAATTTTGGAGATTTTAAGTTTATTTTGGTCATTTTGTAGATTTGAGAGTATTGCAGTCATTCTAGAGGTTTTTAGGATATTTTGATCATTTTGGAAGTTTTAGGAGTATTTATGTCAATTTAGAGGTTTCCAAAGTACTTTGGTCATTTTATAGGATTTTGGGTATTTCAGCCATTTTAGAGGTTTTGAGAGTATTTCGGTAGTTTTGAAAGTTATAAGATTTGGTGGAGCCTTGCATCCCATACTTCTTTTTAATAATTAGATCTTCTTTTTAATAATTAGATTTGTTGTTCGATATATCATCTAAATCTCCTATGTCCTCAGCCTTGCCCACCACATTCAAATGTGCAGTTGGACTACCTATGCCTAGCCTATTTTGTGAAAACGGCCATTCCTGTACAACAAGGATCAAAGAACGTCTTAAAGTTCGCTTCTTTGTTTTCTTAAAAAGAAAAGCAGACCCACCGGTAGACCTAGACCAGAACAGATAGAATCACACTACCACTGCCGATGCCGTGCCTTCACACCCGAGATGCTCACTTATAGAGTCAGTGCTTCTACCGCCGCCATAAGAAAGAGGATATTTTGGAGGTTTTGAGGGACTTTTTATTATTTTGGATTTTGTTTTTGATAGGTAGTAAATTATTTTGGAGATTATTAGTGGTATTTCTATCATTTTCAAGGTTTGAAGAGGTATTTTGATCATTTTAAAGGTTTTAGGGGTACTTTAAGTGTACTTTTATCATTTTGGAATTTTTCTCTAGTGCTTAATGATGACTCCAAGCAGGTCTAAGTGGTGATTCTTAGGTACGGGTGGCAATTCATATTCGCATGTCAAGTTCGTGTCAGGTTGACTCATGAGTATTCAACTATGTGGGTCAACAGTATCCCGACACCTTTATTAATTATTAAATGGGTCAGAATTCCTAAACCTTAACACGATCTATTTATTAAACGGGTTAATTGTGTCAACCTGTTTATCAGATTTTATCAAAGCAAAAAAAAAAAAAAAAAAAAAAAAAAAAAAAAAAAATTAGTATTAACTCAATTGATTTGAACTATGAAAAACCAAACAAATAGGTTTTTAATATAAAACTCCAAACATCACAAATAATCATTCAAAATTACAAAATATCTCGATGTCACAAGTAATTAATCACAATATGTCAAACAAAATATACCACAACAATTAATAAGTTTATATACCAAGGGTTTTGAAGGGTATATTAGTAAAATAACATTTAGTTAAACGAGTCAGACATGTCAAACGGTTCCGTGGGTTGGACATGAACAAGGCATGTTTATTAAACGGGTCATTTGTGTCAACCCAAATATGACACGAACTCATTAGGCCTCAACCCATAACCTGCTAACTTCGTGTCGTGTCATGTTCGCGGATTGTATCAGATTTTGCCACCCCTATTCTAGGTTCCTATCTTTTATCTCCTGCTTGGTGGTGAATCCTAGGCTCTATTTTTCTATTTTCATGGTGCGGTGTTGATTTCAAGAAAATTCTAGGTGGTGATTCCTACATCCTATCCTTTGTTTTGTTCTTCTTTGTTTCCCAACCATAAGTCCCCCTCTTAGATTTGTCATCCAACATCACAGACATAACACAAACAAAGAGTCTAGTCTCCATTCAAACTGAAACAAAAGGCATAATTGCAAAATCCAAGAAATAGAAGACAACTATTTACTTACAGTTTGGATAACGGAAGCCAAATTGACTTATAATTTCAAAACAGCGAGTGATTAGAAACGCAAATTCATGTGTGCATAAATACACACACACACGAAGCCAACCTCATTGATGTCAAATTTTGACTCCCGAAGCCTCTCACTCCAAAAGCTGATATCCCAATGGCTCAAATCATCAGCTTCTTGTGCACCCTGATTCTTGGAGAAAACTTTTATGTCGTCCATATCTACAAGGATCAATCAAGGAGTCCAATCCTCAAGTATTTCCAGCATAAAAAGTATTTGTTGATAATTTTTGAGAAACAATGGCTTTAAAGAAGAAAATTTGGTCAGTTATTGTTTCCAAAAGATATGCTAAAGATATATAAAACATAAAAAAATTTGGGTAAACAAAAGCATCTTATTTTGAAAATAAATATCATAGCTAAACTCATATCGGTATAATAAGTGCATCAAGCACTAATTAACGAAGTAAAGTTTCAATTAGCAACATGGCATATGAAGTACATATACAAATAAGAAAACTAAACCACCATACTAGATTTCGAAGACTACAAAAAAATTAACTAACAATGAGATGCCCCAATAAAAATAATTTAATTTCAAGCAATAACACCTACTGAGTACAAAGTTAATTTAATGTTTTAAAAGGTCATACAAATAGAAACTTGTTTATAGCATGAAGAAACTTTTTTTAAAAAAAATTCGTATGAAGATACATTTTTTTATTATTGGTAATTAATTACACAGGTACCCAAGAGGTTTTGAACCCACGACCTCATCCTTCATATCGCTCTAATGAGGGGAGAAAGAGCCATTTAAGCTAAAACTCATTCGCAACTATGAAGAAACTAAATACAATGCACTACCTTGAACTGCAGCATTCCAGGAAGCACTATGAAGCTTTTCCAAAAGCTCTTTTGCTTTTTCAACAGTAGCCATTTTGGTTGCCATGCTTACCTGAAAAATAAATATATTTCAGCAACTCTAATAAAAAAAATTGTACTGTTAAATATAACATAACATACCTCAGCATAATTTTTATAATTGAGAAGGTTGGCCTTTTCCAATCTAAGCTTCAAAGTCTGGTCAATTATTGATGTATTGTCCAGATCTCCGCTAGAGGCACGCGTTACATAAGCACAGTAGACTTCTTCACGCAAAGATCGGTTTCGAGCATGTTGCATAACAGCAATAAAACTTGGAGCATCCAACGTTATTACCCAAGGCCCATTCTCAGCAGTCGCATTTTCATGACCCTAGTGAGATACATTATAAATGCATTAAAAAAGATAAAACTAGTTGTAGCAAATTTGAAGAAGGAAACAGAGATTGAATAGCCAAAAGAAAAGGATTACAACAAGGAATACCTTAGACACTGCAGCTTGTGCAGCCATTCCAAGAGCCGTAGCAGGCAATCCATCAATTTCTTTCTTATCTGTAATTAATTTCTCAAACTTCTTTGTGGCATCCAAAACATTTTCATCAAATTTTTGAGATAGCCTTTTCAACTCCTATAAATGAAGTCAAAATGAAAAGTATGTAAAGGCCAAGCCAAATGGAAAATCAAATCAAAATGAGCAGAATAATCATCACCAATCTTATTTGGTCCAAGTTAATAATTTGACGTCCACTACCAAATTAGAGGAGGATAAGCAGAAAAATTATAGTTTTCTAATAGAATTTAATGTTTGATCCACCCCCACCCTCCTTCTCAATTTAAACAAGAGGAAATGGGGACAGTCAGGAATGTAGAAAAAGAAGGGCAGAAGAAATAAAGATATCATTTTACAATCTCAAACAAAATATTCGTCTATATTTACAACAAATGCCATGACAATAGCATATCATTTTTTTTTATAAAACAATAGCATATCATTGTGGTTTGTACTATTCAAGTACAAAATCCTAGCATCATGATTAAATACATGTATGTATTTATTTCAAATAAAATACGAAGGCAACTTCAAGGAAGACAAAAATCAAAGAAACAATCAATGATTCTTCAGAAAATATGATCCCTTTCTCTTAGTTTGGAGACAATAATCATACATTTGTTTTGTGATGTGAGACATACTCAACTAACTTCATGTGCAATATATATCTATATATATATAAAAGATAAGATAAGACACTAGTATTTGGAATCTAAAATTATAAATACAAGAACTGACTACTTGATGCAACAATTGATTTCAAAATGGGAGATTAGCCAAGCATACCTGTTCAATTTTGTTAAATTGATCTCTTTTATCATCTTCAAGAGAAACACCATTAAGAATTGCCTTCTTTATCTGAGCTGCATGCATATAAAGCATCAGAATGCACAAGTCCAATCCATAACATTTACAAAACATCATACTATAGGCAGGTGTAGATGATGAACTTTCAATAGAAAACTACGTTATCCAATTGAAGCATCTTAAAAGAAATCATAAAACCATGGAAATCAAGTTAAAATAACAGAGGTAGATGGCACAAGTTTACAAAATTGTAATTGCCAAGAGTCTTACAGCTTAGTGGCATTAAGTAGTCTCCTTTATAAGAACCAAGGTTTGAATCCACTCTCTCCCACTTGTTGAACAATTGAATTATTAAAAAAAACAGGTTTACAAAATTGTAATCAACATTACAAAGACAAGATGAGTAAGATCTAGTTTAAAATATATATATGGTATGAATTTACAAAAAGTACAAATGCTATTTCACCAAAACTGACCCTGATGCATTACACCCTTGACAGAAAAATAAAACAAAACCAGAAAATCCTAAAAAGTGGTGCCTTTTTTTAATGTACAAGTGAAAGTGCTCTACCTAATAATTTACAACCAAAAGGAATGAAAAACAAAAACAAGGTTAAGTGCAGAAACCTCATGAATAATTATGATAAAAGCATTTGACATATACTTACATTCCACAATTCGTTTACGAGCATCACTTAAAGTGTTCCAATCAGGGGATTCTTGAGTGGCTTTAAACGCATTGTAAAGGGGTTTACTTTGCCCCAACCTCAGCTGAAATTTAACCTTCTCTGGCTGCAAATCACAAGTAAACAACATAAGCACTAATCAGTATGAACAGAGTGAAAAAAAAAAAGGCACAAATTCATGGACCTGAAACAAATATAACTAAGTCTAAACAACAATTAATCTGAGAAGAGAGCTAAAGCTCCTGGCCTAGCCACACTAGAACTAAGGAAAATATAGCAAATGAAGTCAATAGACAAATATCGTGTAATGCTCAAGATACAGGAATGTAACAAATTTACGGCTTAGTCACCCAAGAATCAATCATAAAGGAGAAATTGAAGTCTGTTTATTTAAGACAATAGAAAAATCCATAGTCCATATGTATAAAATGGCGCTTCACACATGAACATAGAGAAAGTTATAGATACCTGGACTTCTTCAATGGCAGCACGGAGCTCAGGAGAATCCTTGACAGCCTTGAGATGATTAACAATGCCCCAGACCACAGTCAACCGGTCTACGATCTTCTCCAATGGCTCAACCAATCTAGGCCATGACGGGTCCACTGTGCGCTCCAATTCCAATAAATCATCCTCCTAAAAAAAAAAAAAAAAAGAACTCAAAACCAAACCACAACAAAAATGAATAAAAACAAAAACCCAGAAACCAAAATAGTCCAAAGAGAACATACAAGCTTCTTTAAGAGGGCACGGATCCCGGGGCGAACGTGTTTGGCTTCGACAACATCGAAAGGTGGGAAGTCAAAGTCTTGGAGAAGAGGGTTGCTTTCGATGGATTCTTCCATTGGTAGAGAAGGAGAGAGGGGGGTAGAAGAGCAAGAAAAAGAGGAGTGTGAAAGAAAAGAGGTGGGGTTGGTGATGGTGATTTGTGCAAGGTTTGGAGGCAGAGAGAGAACGAAGAAGACCAGAGTGGACAGGGATAGGATTTGGGCTATTGTTGTTTGGATAAACAAAGGGAAGTGTACGTGGGTTAGCCTCTTGGCTCTGCCTGGGCGTGGGAATGAAATGGAATGGTATGAAAATGGATAAAAAGAATGATTTTAGAACATTATTTCTTTTTTTTGCTTCAGAGTTTTAATGGAGGGAATAAAAAATTTATTTTCTTATTTGAGAGTTTAAGTAGGAGGTAATGGAATGGGTAGGAGGGAACACTCATTCATTTCTATTCTCTTAAAACCTCAAATTTTTATTCCTCCGAAATTGGAAGGAATGGGAGGAAATGAAATTAGATTTAATGATTTTTTTACTAAAACTCCCAAAATACTTATATATATTCAACCCGTTATTTGAAAACAGGGGATTAATAGTAATATTGTCATAAAATGATTCCATTCCATTCCCTCCATGTTACTTCCAAGTAGGAATACTTACATTTTATTCATTTTCATTCATTTTTATTTCTTTATTTTAAAACATCCAAACAAGGTTATTTAATTCTATTCCATTCTTTTCCATTCCTTTCCCTTATTTAAATACATTCAATTCCATTCTATTTCTTTCCATTTTCTTATGATCATCTCATTTCATTCTATTTCATTCCCTTATGAACTCCCAAGCAGAGCCTTTGGAGTGGATAGATCGAGCGGGAGAGGCTTATGCGTGATGCCATTAACATGTTGACTACAAGAAGGACTCTTTACACTTGGAATCGCAAAATACATATATTGCCTCATTTTTATTTTTATTTTATTTTATTATTTTATTATTTTATTTTTTTAACTTTGGTTTCCCTATCCTATGTATATTTGTCTCCTTTTCCTGCCTTGGAAACCAATCCTTTTCTCTATATGGAATTTGGATGATATTGTGAGACAATCCAAAAAATGTGGTGGCCACTTTTTTGTATGTATGTATACGACGTGTGTTGCGACATTGTTCTTGTCTTGTGGGATGTCTTTGATTGATCCGTAGAAGCAAAGAAGCTATTACACTTTGTATCAAGTTATCAAAAATACAATATGCTTTTTGGAATTTAAGTCTCAATATAGAGTGAGGGATAGAGGTCCAGAGGATCTAATTGTAAGTCCCGCGTGTGGAGCTGGATGCTTTTTTTTTTTAGAATCAAGTCGGAAGATTTAGATACAAAGTTAAGTAGTTAACTTTAGTCATGAAAGCATGTTCGACAGCATCTGCTAATTCACAATTTCACACCCAAATTTGATCTGCACACTCACTTTTTTCTATTTTTATTTATTTTTCAAAAACACTTTCTGAAGAAACCCTTCTTTCCCTATCACATTTAACTTTTTTTTTCTTTCATTCTTTTTTATGTTCCTTTTCCAATGATCAACTTTTGTTGGCTCGGACCATCTTGAACTTGGGTCATGTGTTGGGCCACCCTTCAAAAGGATCATGTGCTAATTCACAACTGGGGGGGGGGGGGGAGGTGGTGGGTGTGGAATCTTAGACTGTTTTTTTTATTGTGTTCCTAAAAATTTCCTGACTGTTTTTTTTATTGTGTTCCTAAAAATTTATCAGGAAAAATAGATTCATTGTTTGGGCCCAATGGAAAATACAAAATAAATAAAAACATAAAATTCACCATACCAACAGTTTAATCCCATTAATCCACAATACCAAAACAAAATGTGATTTCACAAAATATATCCAAAATCAATTGAAATTAATTTTTTTTTTTAAACAAATGTGGAGGGGAGAGAGAGAGGCATGATTGGTTCATCATTAGTTGCGATGGTCCTATGAAGGTTACGACATGTGGGGGTTGTTCTAGGAGCTTGGGGCGGGGGAGGGGCTCGGGTTATGTTGAGAGAAGAAGCATAAATTGTCTTATGCCCGAGCCCAAGTATTAACCCTTTTACTCCCCATGAACCAAATATTTACAGAATGACTAGCATTTTTGTTACACAAAACACTTGAAAATGAGATTTTTTTTTTTTTTTTCGAAAAATATGTTACATCAAAGCAAATGCAGTTGTATAGTATTTGTGGTAGAAATGGGATTCTTAAGCCCTCTTCAAGGCCGCTTGTGTTTATTTTAGCACTTAGTCAGTCACAATGAGATTTTTTTTTTTTTTTTTTTTGGTGATAAGGTTTGTCCTTTTGATAGCTCAATCTTGTTTGTTCATAGATTTGGGCCCTTTATAGCCTATACCCAGGGGCATAACCAAGAATTTTTAGTTGGGGGGTGAAATATGCATTCCTATGTTAGTCATATTTCATAAATATATTGTATATAAAATTATCCAACTTAACATATCATAATCTTTCTAAACTTAAATGAATATATACAAATTAATAAATTTGGTTTTTCCCAAAAAAAGAATTTTTTTTTTTTGGCTATAAAGATATACAAAATATATAAAAGAATAAATTAGCATATCCCATCAAAGTTATGATCTCAACGACGATCTTTCTTTGAATAAAATTGATTTATTATCATCTTTTTAATCTTTAATTAGAATATGATGGAACAATTGATTTTGGAAAAACCATAAAATTAAAATTTTAATAAATAATTTGTTCTCAATGATTTGGGCCACATGGCTTACTTTCCCTATTCAATTATCCCTTGGAATTACATTAGGTTGGCCAGTTTTCAGAGCCCTATTATAAATTACAAATTCAAGGGTTCTATTACTTATAGTCACCTAATAGATGAATAGTAGGAGCTTTGTTAGTGCTTTCTTGTGTAATCTAATGTAATCATAATTACAATGTATAAAGCATGCCTTGAGTAGTTGCAATAGCATACTTTTTTTATAATAAAAATTGCAATAGCACACTTGAGCTCCTTTAAAGACACTCAAAAATCAAAACTTAAGCAATCTAACATACATCAATCCCTTTTTTTAGGGCGGGGAGGGGGATGTTGACTGTTTACAATATCCTTATTTTATTGTTCCATTTTCTTTCTCATTTTACGTATATTATTCTCTTCTTTTTAGGCCAAAATTTTTTTTCATATAAAACTTCAAAATTCCTAAACCAAGCGGGTTGTAAATTTCACAATAAAAGATAAATCCATTGGTGCGCTTATAATGGATTACAAAATGTCCTGCTTGTTACAATCCCATTTAGCAAGAGCATCCGTTGCTCTATTAGTTTCCCTGTAGCATGAGGAAAGTTGGAGAATAGTGCTGCATTCCACCACAATATGTTGTACCAGTCAACTAGAGGTATAGTTGCTAGAAACAGGGTTTACATCTTTCTTAGCATCTATTTCCCCCTCAAGCTATGATCAATCAATCAATATTCTGCATCTACACTAGTCACAATACCGCTCTAGAAAAACCCTGGACCCAAGCACCCCTACATTCCAAATGAGGCCTCTAGCTCTAGTCACAAATTCCAAAAGGATGATCCATTTGCTACATGTGGTTTGAACCATTTTTGAAAAATATCAGCATGAGCTCATGGAGAGGTACGTGAGGAGGAAAGAAAGTGGAATTCAATAGCCTTCCTAATGCACTCATGGATTTTTTAGTTTGGCAATTCTGATTGAAAAACAAATTTATTTCCATCTAACCAAAAATTCAACTATCCGAACAAGAAAATAACACCTCAGTAAATGTTATGATGGTAAGAGCCAGAGGAAAAGGTCCCATTCAAACGTACTTGTACCATTAATTTCACCCATTTGAGAAACCATAACTTAAAATTTATTCTAGGATCTTTCATTTTGGTGCAGAGCGGTTAAATTGATTAGTTTCAGCCAAGATGAATAACATCAAAAACCAAATAAACAAGTATGCATGTTCTTTGTGACAATAAATGTTACAACTTATGCAGAGGCTGTGGCTGGGATGGCTAATAGCCCATTGTGCCTGAGCAGTGCCTCTGGTGAAGGTTCTCTACCACGGAATTCCACAAATACCTGGATGCAACAACATAAATTATTATGAAAATCAAAGGAGAAATCTCGAAAAGTAGACTCCACAAGATCAGTCCTACAATGCAATGAATTAAGATCAGGCCATCCAATGCTTATTCAATTAGAAAACCAATGAAAAGAAGTTTTTTTCTAACCTCTTCTGGTGCTTTGCCACCTCCAAGAGCAAGGATTGTTTCTCGAAACCTATGCCCTGTTTCTTTCACAGCCTATTGCAAAACATAAAAATCACTCCCATTATAAAGTGCCACAGAGTTCTGACTACTAATTATTGAAAGCAAACCTATAAAAGTGTTTCGTCTCAAGAATTATGTGGCGCTAGGGCTAAAAAGTCAATATGAACATTTGTATGCAAACTTAAGGCTAATGACACCAAAACAACACTTCAATTTGGGATGTTTGTCTCAAGTTCTACCTAGTCTACAATCTATAAATAATTGCTAATTATCAAATTTTCATATTTCTTTATTACATAACTTGACTAAATTTGGAGATGATCCACAATAATTGACAAAATTTGTGAACCAAAAAATGAAATGGACACTGTGAGTCTTCAATGAGGTGCCCCAATGCACCATCATTCAAACAAGAAACTATAAATAAAGAGATCAACCTGGAGCAACATGAAGATGATATGCTCTAATTTAGAAATTATATTCTGTATGAAAATGAAATTGGAATAGATAAAAAAATCAAGGTAAGTTGCAAGACCATAAAGGCCTATCTTTTCATACAGCTCTTTTGGACTTACATTGTTGTCATCCAGTCCAGCATCCTCAAAAGCAGAGAATGCATCTGCCGACAACACCTCAGCCCACTGCCAAATGCAAAAATATGGTATCAGAATAAACTCAAAGGGAGGAATAAACAAAGGAGTTAACACGCAACTGTACAAAGCATGCCCAGGGTTCACAAAAGAATCACACCATATGAATGAAAAAGATAATTATGAATATTACAGGAATAGATAATACCTTGTAACTATAGTATCCAGCCGCATATCCGCCTAATATTCACAAAGAATATATATAAAAGAAAATATCACAAGTTTAGGTTTCAGTTAAAGAAGTAAAAATGATGTTGAGACAGTAAATTTGAGAGGGAGGAGCAAACCTGCAAATATATGGCTGAAACTACAAAGAAACCGGTCTTCTGGTAGTGGCGGGATCACTTGCGTCTTTTCAGAAACCCTTCGATCAACATCAAATATGGATTCTGACCCACCAGGAACATACTTTGTATGAAGCTCCAAATCAACACTGGCAAATCTGATCTGCAAAATTATAATAAATGCAAAGAAAATAGAATTCAGTCATGTATATGAACATTATAGAAATTTTAATTTATTACTTCCCACAGAATCACAACCTTCACTCATCAAAACATAATCACATAATGAGGAATGCAATTCTATAATTACGACTTCCATGAATGTAACATTAAAATCAAAACATATCAGAAGAAACAGCAATCTAATTCTTGTTCAAAGTTGAAATTATGGGAAACAAAAATATTGCAAAATAAATAAATAAGGGATTCGTGTCCAACATTAAATATTTCTACCCATACAAAAGATCCACATTAAATATGAACATCTTTAAAATAACTCATAAAGATTATCATAAATGTGCTTTCTGACTTCCCACATCAGACATGTTTGGAGTCTTTCTCCAAGATAAAAATACCAATCTTCCTCATTAGCTACAACATCATTGACCTCCCTGCCATTGGATGTATTAATATCAAAGAGAAAATTTCTTGATGACGTAATGTAGGACTTTTAGAAATTCGAAACTAAATTAGGAATCTCGATGACATCGTGGGGTACTTGAATAGGATATGACCTTTGGGGGTTCAAATAAGGTTAAGTAAAAAAAAAAAAAAAAGGATTTAAATGGAGTTTATCGTTGTTTGGTGTAAAAACAGTGAATTGCTAAGAAAGGTCCCAAGAGAGCTTTCTATCACGCGAAACATCCCAAATTAATGCTTGAGTACTCAAACCAACCTTATTTGAAGGGATTTTCCAATCATGTTCCCCAACCTAACCCAGCATAAACCGATGCCTTGGGTTGGTTTTTATGGGTTAATGGGTTGGGTTCTAGGATTTTCTTTTAAGCTGGGGTTAGGTTGGGTTCAAGTTGACAAAATTTTCAACCCGAGTAACTTGACCCAATCTAGTTATTGATAGTTTTAAAATATATATGTATCTTGAATTTGTTAATTTGATTTATTTTAGATTTAGGGACTTAGTTTTAATGAATTTATATTAGACCCAATTGTGTAATTATAATCATGTATTGAATTATAGGTTTAAATAGTTAGATGAAAACCCAATTTCTTAAAAATTTTAAGAGGCCTAACAATATTGCCCCAAACTGATCCCTAATGGTTGAATTGGGTTGGATTTTAGAGCCAACATAAGTTGGGTTGGAGATTTCTCAACCTGAGGATGTCAAGTTGGGTTGAAAATACCCAAAACCCAACACATGCACACCCCCACCTTTTTGGACCTAATGAGTGCCCGGTTGTAATTTTTTAAGGATGCTCACACCTTTGAGCAATCCTTCATTCCAGTATATAATTCTCTTACTTGTATAAAATAAAAATAAATAAATAAATAATACACACACCCACCTTATCATAAGTCTTTATATTGCAAGTAAGATTAAGAATACTATAAAATAAAATAAAAATCCAATTCCCACAAAGGATTGTTCATTGAACTCCCGCTTAATTCAATACGGACTTAGCAGTTCGTTTTTCATAAAGCCCGTCATTTTCATTGCAAAAGCAAAAGACCAGGAAGCTATCCTAGGCAGGTCTTCTTTCCTTTCAGTCTCTTAGTTAAAAATATTCAGAGGGGGAAAAATGGAGGTGATTGCCAATATCTGCTGGCTAAATCATACATACCCCATAAGAATGGGACAAAGGGTCAGATGATGGATTCAGAACTCATTACATCCATTTATATCTTCCAACCAAGGACAGGAGGTTATCACAACAATAGAGCATTTTGAAACACCACCAGACCATCAAAACATAAAAATATTTGGCTTCCCTTATAAAAACACTAACATGGAATCAATGTTAATATCCACCCCATGGCTAGCTTTTATATTCAAATTTTTTTTTTGAAAGATAATTACAATGTGCTGCTAATCTTGCAGCTCGAACTCTTTCCCCCCTAGACCACCCCCCTCCCCCAAAAAAAACACTTTGTACATGGAGAGGTGCCAATTTAGCTATAGGGCCTTTGGTACAAATTATGTGGCAATGCTCTCATCTCTATATTATGTGGCAATGCTCAAATTATGTGGTTAAAGATTTCTAATGGCTTTAACCAGCTTCTATCTCAATGGATCTTCCAAATTTATTCACAGCACCTCTTTAAGACTTAAATGCCAATCACACTCAGTTAAGACAACACAATGCTACCTCCAGATTGTTATAGGCATGCAAAATAGGAACCGGAACATCACATGCCATTTAATATGGAACATGAGTTGAAATGAAGACCCAATACTAAAATCACATCAGATTACCAAAGAATACATGACAAATAAATGGCAAAAGATAACAGGGAAGAAAAAATAACACCAACCAAACACACAAACCTGGCGAAGACTTAGTGAGCCTGCCCGAAAAGTCCTAGCTGCAAGGAGCTTCAAATATAATTCTTCAGGGAGACTCTCCCCGGTCTCATAATGCTTTGCAATGCTCATCAAAGTATCCCTAAAAAAGTCATTAGAAAAAATTAGATGATGACATAAGAATAAAGCAATGAGATGCCAATAACCTGTATATTGTCACATAATAGTACTATATTAATTCTAAATTTCGGTCATTAAACATTAACATCTAGATAAATTAATATTGTATGTAATGATTAAAAAGGTGAGGTCATTTTCATTTACCAAGTATTCGCAGTTTGCATGTCAAGCACCCGTAAAAGCTAGCATTCAACCTGATTGCTTAATTAAGTATAGTATAGGAAAGGAGTTGTCTCGTTATGGGTCAGAGTTCCTATTCAGAGTGCACAAATGAAAAGTTCAAGCAAATCTAATGCCCCAAAGCTAAGTATCTACAAAGACAAAATTACCTGTGGTAACACCAGTTTTCCATGAACTGAGAAGGTAATTCAACAGCATCCCACTCTATTCCCCGAATACCTGAAACTAGACCCTCGTCTTGCTTGGTCAGCATATGCTGAAGTGCATGACCAAATTCATGGAAGACAGTCTCAACCTGCAAAAAAATCATTAATAAATCTGACAACAAATAATATTTAAAACTCAGAACCACTAGTAATCGTCCTTTATTTTTCTAATATTTTTATCTTAGGAACTAGAATTTATAGAAAATAAGCTAAATCCAAAGTGATTGACTTTACTTACCTCACGGAATGTCATTAGGCTAGGTTTGCTCCCCACTGGTGGTGTTTGATTGCACACCATGTGAGCAACTGGCAACCTTGCAGAGGAACCATCACGTGACAACACACGACTTCGACCAACAACCTCATCCATCCATGCACCTCCTCTTTTCTCAGATGACCGAGTATATGGATCAAAATAGAAGTATGCAATAGGATTACCTGAAGAATCTTTGACACGGTAGAATCTAA
This sequence comes from Quercus variabilis, assembly GCA_030445155.1. Classification (NCBI taxonomy): domain Eukaryota; kingdom Viridiplantae; phylum Streptophyta; class Magnoliopsida; order Fagales; family Fagaceae; genus Quercus; species Quercus variabilis. The sequence continues at coordinate 34,365,123 of CP129450.1, read as the reverse complement.
CATCATTGTTCCAAACCTGAAAATAACAACCATATATTAATACAAAGCAAAAAATAGTACAACAACCTGTTTTTCCTAACTATGATGTAACTAAAATATAATACCGGAGCTAAACCATCAGCTTGCTCAATATCAATTCCAAACAGTGTCTTTGCAAGGTCAAAAAGGCCATCCATAACCTTTGGCAAGGAGAAAAATGGTCGTAGCTCTTCCTATAGAAAAGAAAAACAGGAAACACTGAAATTTCTCCAAGTAAAGTAAAAAGAAAGTAAGAATTTGGCAACATTTAAAGTATAACTCATTCAAGTACAATACTTATTGCTGGATCAAGTTACATTTAAATCACTTAACATTATATAAATAATATGTATTTTTTTAAGTATATAAATAATATGTATTGTGTTAGGCTAATTTAATTTTAACCCTACAAACTTCCCAAAAAATAGCATGGTATTAGAGCAACCACCCACCACTGATAATTTTGGTATTCTCATCATGTTGATGGTTTTAAGCAGGTAGATTTGTCATAATGGAGGTTTTGGGAGGGGGATTATTTCAGTCATACTGGAGGTTTTGAAGGCAATTTGACTATTTTGGAGGATTTAAGTTTCTTTTGGTCATTTTGTAGATTTGAGAGTATTGCAGTCATTCTAGAGGTTTTTAGGATATTTTGATCATTTTGGAAGTTTTAGGAGTATTTATGTCAATTTAGAGGTTTCCAAGGTACTTTAGTTATTTTATAGGATTTTGAGCATTTCAGCCATTTTAGAGGTTTTGAGAGTATTTCGGTAGTTTTGAAAGTTACAGGATTTGGTGGAGTCTCATACCCCATACTTCTTTTTAATAATTAGATTTTTTGTTCGGTAAATCATCTAAATCTCCTACGTCCTCAGCCTTGCCCACCACATTCAAATGTGCAGTTGGTACTACCTATGCCTTGCCTATTTTGTGAAAACGGCCATTCCGGTACAACAAGGATCAAAGAACGTCTTAAAGCTCGCTTCTTTGTTTTCTTAAAAAGAAAAGCAGATCCACTGGTAGACCTAGACTAGAACAGATAGAATCACACCACCACTGCCGATGCTGTGCCTTCTCACCCGAGATGCTTGCTTATAGAGTCAGTGCTTCTGCCGCTGCCATAAGAAAGAGGGTATTTTGGAGGGTTTGAGGGTCATTTTATTATTTTGGATTTTGTTTTTGATAGGTAGTGAATTATTTTGGAGATTATTGGTAGTATTTCTATCATTTTCAAGGTTTTAAGAGGTATTTTGATCATTTTAAAGGTTTTAAGGGTATTTTAGGTGTACTTTTATCATTTTGGAATTTTTCTCTAGTGTTTAATGGTGATTCCAAGCAGGTCTAAGTGGTGATTCCTAGGTAGAGATGGCAATTTGTGTTCACAAATCAGGTTCATGTCAGGTTGACTCATGTGTATTCGACTATGTGGGTCAAATGTATCCTGACACGTTTATTAATTATTAAACGGGTCAGAATTCCTCAACCCTAACATGAACTATTTATTTAACGAGTTAGTTGTGTCAACCTGTTTATCAGATTTTATCAAAGCAAAAAAAAAAAAAAAAAAAAAAAAGGAAGAGTATTAACAACCCAATTGATTTGAACTATGAAAAACCAAACAAATAGGTTTTTAATATAAAACTCCAAACATCACAAATAATCATTCAAAATTACAGAATATCTCAATATCACAAATAATCAATCAAAATATGTCAAACAAAATATACCACAACAATTAATAAGTTTATATATCAAGGGTTTTGAAGAATATATTGGCAAAATGAAACATGCCAAATGGTTCCATGGGTTGGACATGAACACAACATGTTTATTGAACGGGTTAGTTGTGTCAACCCGAATATGACACAAACCCATTAGGCCTCAACCCATAACCTGCTAACTTCATGTCGTGTCGTGTCATGTTCAAGGATTGTATCAGATTTTGCCACCCCTATTCTAGGTTCCTATCTTTTATCTCCTGCTTGGTGGTGAATCCCAGGTTCTATTTTTCTATTTTCATGGTGTGGTGTTGATTTCAAGAAAATTCTAGGTGGTGATTCCTACATTCTATCCTTTGTTTTGTTCTTCTTTGTTTCCCAACCACAAGTCCCCCTCTTAGATTTGTCATCCAACATCACATACATAACACAAACAAAGAGTCTAGTCTCCATTCAAACTGAAACAAAAGGCATAATTGCAAAATCCAAGAAATAGAAGACAACTATTTACTTACAGTTTGGATAATGGAAGCCAAATTGACTTATAATTTCAAAACAGCAAGTGATTAGAAATGCAAATTCATGTGTGCATAAATACACACACACACAGACACACAAAGCCAACCTCATTGATGTCAAATTTTGACTCTCGAAGCCTCTCACTCCAAAAGCTGATATCCCAATGGCTCAAATCATCAGCTTCTTGTGCACCCTGATTCTTGGAGAAAACTTTTATGTCGTCCATATCTACAAGGATCAATCAAAGAGTCCAATCCTCTAAGTATTTCCAGAATAAAAAGTATTTGTTGGATAATTTTTGAGAAACAATGGCTTTAAAGAAGAAAATTTGGGCAGTTATTGTTTTCAAAAGATATGCTAAAGATATATAAAACATAAAAAATTTTGGGTAAACAAAAGCATCTTATTTTGAAAATAAATATCATAGCTAAACTCATATCGGTATAATAAGTGCATCAAGCACTAATTAACGAAGTAAAGTTTCAATTTGCAACATGGCATATGAAGTACATATACAAATAAGAAAACTAAACCACCATACTAGATTTTGAAGACTACAAAAAAAATTAACTAACAATGAGATGCCCCAAAAAAATTATTTAATTTCAAGCAATAACACCTACCGAGAACAAAGTTAATTTAATGTTTTAAAAGGTCATACAAATAGAAACTTGTTTATAACATGAAGAAACATTTTTTTTATTATTGGTAATTAATTACACAGGTACCCAAGAGGTTTTGAACTCACAACCTCATCCTCCATATCTCTCTAATGAGGGGAGAAAGAGCCATAAGCTAAAACTCATTCACAACTATGAAGAAACTAAATACAATGCACTACCTTGAACTGCAGCATTCCAGGAAGCACTACAAAGTTTTTCCAAGAGCTCTTTTGCTTTTTCAACAGTAGCCATTTTGGTTGCCATGCTTACCTGAAAAATAAATATATTTTAGCAACTCTAATAAAAAAAAATTGTACCGTTAAATATAACAGAACATACCTCAGCATAATTTTTATAATTGAGAAGGTTAGCCTTTTCCAATCTAAGCTTCAAAGTCTGGTCAATTATTGACGTATTGTCCAGATCTCCACTAGAGGCACGCGTTACATAAGCACGGTAGACTTCTTCACGCAAGGATCGGTTTCGAGCATGTTGCATAACAGCAATATAACTTGGAGCATCCAACGTTATTACCCAAGGCCCATTCTCAGCAGTCGCATTTTCATGACCCTGGTGAGATACATTATAAATGCATTAAAAAAGATAAAACTAGTTGTAGCAAATTTGAAGAAGGAAACAGAGATTGAATAGCCAAAAGAAAAGGATTTCAACAAGGAATACCTTAGAAACTGCAGCTTGTGCAGCCATTCCAAGAGCCGTAGCAGGCAATCCTTCAATTTCTTTCTTATCTGTAATTAATTTCTCAAACTTCTTTGTGGCATCCAAAACATTTTCATCAAATTTTTGAGATAGCTTTTCCAACTCCTATAAATGAAGTCAAAATAAAAAGTAAGTAAAGGCCAAGAAAGTGGAAAATCAAATCAAAATGAGCAGAATAATCATCACCAATCTTATTTGGTCCAAGTTAATAATTTGACGTCCACTACCAAATTAGAGGAGGATAAGCAGAAAAATTATAGTTTTCTAATAGAATTTAATGTTAGATCCACCCCCACCCCCGTTCTCAATTTAAACAAGAGGAAAGGGAGACAGTAAGGAATGTAGAAAAAGAAAGGCAGAAGAAATAAAGATACCATTTTACAATCTCAAACAAAATATTCATCAATATTTCCAACAAATGCCATGACAATAGCATATCATTTTTTTTTATTTTATAAAACAATAGCATATCATTGTGGTCTATACTATTCAAGTACGAAATCCTAGCATCATGATTAAATACATGTATGTATTTATTTCAAATAAAATACAAAGGCAACTTCAAGGAAGACAAAAATCAAAGAAACAATCAATGATTCTTCAGAAAATATGACCCCTTTCTCTTAGTTTGGAGACAATAATCATACATTTGTTTTGTGATGTGAGACATACTCAACCAACTTCATATGCAATATATATATATATATATATATAAGATAAGATAAGACACTAGCATTTGGAATCTAAAATTATAAATACAAGAACTGACTACTTGACGCAACAATTGATTTCAAAATGGGAGATTAGCCAAGCATACCTGTTCAATTTTGTTAAAGTGATCTCTTTTATCATCTTCAAGAGAAACACCATTAAGAATTGCCTCCTTTATCTGAGCTGCATGCATATAAAGCATCAGAATGCACAAGTCCAATCCGTAACATTTACAAAACATCATACTATAGGAAGCTGTAGATGATGAACTTTCAATAGAAAACTAGGTTATCCAATTGAAGCATCTTAAAAGAAATCATAAAATCATGGAAATCAAGTTAAAATAACAGAGGTAGATGGCACAAGTTTACAAAATTGTAATTGCCAAGAGCCTTACAGCTTAGTGGCATTAACCAGCCCCCTTTATAAGAACCAAGGTTTGAATCCACTCTCTCCCACTTGTTGTACAATTGAATTATTAAAAAAAAAAGGTTTACAAAATTGTAATCAACATTACAAAGACAAGATGTGTAAGATCTAGTTTAAAATATATATATGGTATGAATTTACAAAAAGTACAAATGCTATTTCACCAAAACTGACCCTGTGCATTACACCCTTGACAGAAAAATAAAACAAAACCAGAAAATCCTAAAAAGTGGTGCTTTTTTTTAATGTACAAGTGAAAGTGCTCTACCTAATAATTTACAACCAAAAGGAATGAAAAACAAAAACAAGGTTAAGTGCAGAAACCTCATGAATAATTATGATAAAAGCATTTGACATATACTTACATTCCACAATTCGTTTACAAGCATTACTTAATGTGTTCCAATCAGGGGATTCTTGAATGGCTTTAAACGCATTGTAAAGGGGTTTGCTTTGCCCCAACCTCAGCTGAAATTTAACCTTCTCTGGCTGCAAATCACAAGTAAACAACATAAGCACTAATCAGTATGAACAGAGTGAAAAAAAAAAAGGCACAAATTCTTGGACATGAAACAAATATAACTAAGTCTAAACAACAATTAATCTGAGAAGAGAGCTAAAGCTCCTGGCCTAGCCACACTAGAACTAAGGAAAATATAGCAAATAAAGTCAATAGACAAATATCGTGTAATGCTCAAGATACAGGAATGTAACAAATTTACAACTTAGTCACCCAAGAATCAATCATAAAGGAGAAACTGAAGTTTGTTTATTTAAGACAATAGAAAAATCCAAAGTCCATATGTATAAAATGGCGCTTCACACATGAACATAGAGAAAGTTATAGATACCTGGACTTCTTCAATGGCAGCACGGAGCTCAGGAGAATCCTTGACAGCCTTGAGATGATTAACAATGCCCCAGACCACAGTCAACCGGTCTACGATCTTCTCCAATGGCTCAACCAATCTAGGCCATGACGGGTCCACTGTGCGCTCCAATTCCAATAAATCATCCTCCTAAAAAAATAAAAAAAAAACCCCATTACCAAAAAAAAAAAAAAAAAAAATGAACTCAAAACCAAACCACAACAATAATGAATAAAAACAAAAACCCAGAAACCAAAATTGTCCAAAGAGAACATACAAGCTTCTTTAAGAGGGCACGGATCCCGGGGCGAACGTGTTTGGCTTCGATAACATCGAAAGGTGGGAAGTCAAAGTCTTGGACAAGAGGGTTGTTTTCGATGGATTCTTCCATTGGTAGAGAAGGAGAGAGGGGGGTAGCAGAGCAAGAAAAAGAGGAGTGTGAAAGAGAAGAGACGGGGTTGGTGATGGTGGATTTGTGCAAGGTTTGGAGGCAGAGAGAGAACGAAGAAGACCAGAGTGGACAGGGATAGGATTTGGGGTATTGTTGTTTGGATAAATATAGGGGTAGTGTACGTTGGTTAGCCTTTAGGAGTGGATGGATCGAGCGGGAGAGGCTTATGCGGGATGCCATTAACATGTTGACTATAAGAAGGACTCTTACACTTGGAATCGCAAAGTACATATGTTGCCTCATTTTTTGTTTCGATTTGGTTTGGTTTTTTTCTTTTTTTTTTTTTTTTTTTTTTAACTTTGGTTTCCCTATGTATATTTGTCTCCTTTCCCTGCCTTGGAAACCAATCCTTTTCTCTCTATGGAATTTGGATGATATTGTGAGACAATCCAAAAAATGTGGTGGCCACTTTTTTGTATGTATATATATGACGTGTGTTACGACATTGTTCTTGTCTTGTGGGATGTCTTTGATTGATCCGTAGAAGCAAAGAAGCTTTTTTTTTTTTTGGAGAACCAGAAGCAAAGAAGCTATTACACGTGTATCAAGTTATCAAAAATACAATATGCTTTTTGGATTTTAAGTCTCAATATAGAGTAAGGGACAGAGGATCTAATTGTAGGTCCCGCGGGTGGAGTTGGATGCTTTTTTTTGAGAATCAAGTCGGAAGAATTAGATGCAAAGTTAAGTAGTTAGCTTTAGTCATGAAAGCATGTTCGACAGCATCTGCTAATTCACAATTTCACACCCAAATTTGATCTACACACTCACTTTTTTTCTATTTTTATTTATTTTTCAAATGCACTTTCTCAAGAAACTCTTCTTTCCCTATCACATTTAACTTTTTTTTTTCTTTCATTCTTTTTTATGTTCCTTTTCCAATAATCAACTTTTGTTGGCTCGGACCATCTTGAACTTGGGTCATGTGACGCATGTGTTGGGCCACCCTTCAAAAGGATCATGTGCTAATTCACAACTGAGGGGCACATGTTTGCAATCTTAGATTGTTTTTTTTTATTGTGTTCCTAAAAATTTATCAAGAAAAATAGTTTCAGTGTTCGGGCCCAATGGAAAATACAAAATAAATAAAAACATAAAATTCTCCATGCCTACAGTTTAATCCCATTAATCCACAATACCAAAACAAAATATGATTTCAAAAAATATATTCAAAATCAATTGAAATTAAATTTTATTTTTAACAAATGCAGAGGGGAGAGAGAGAGAGAGAGAGAGAGGCATGATTGGTTCATCGTTAGTTGCAATGGTCCTATGAAGGTTACGACATGTGGGGGTTGTTCTAGGAGCTCGGGGCGGGGGAGGGGCTCAGGTTATGTTGAGAGAAGAAGCATAAATTGTTTTACGCCCAAGCCCAAGTATTAACCCTATTACACCCCATGAACCAAAAATTTACAGGATAACTAGTAGTTTTGTCACACCAAACACTTGAAAATGAGAATTTTTTTTTTCCAAAAAATATGTTACATCAAAGCAAACACAGTCTTATAGTATTTGTGGTAGATATGGGATTCCTAAACCCTTTTTTAAGGCCGCTTGTGTTTATTTTAGCACTTAGTCAGTTACAATGAGATTTTCTTTATTTTGTGATAAGGTTTGTCCTTTTGATGGCTCAATCTTGTCTGTTCATGGATTTGGGCCCTTTATGGCCTATACCCAGGGGCATAGCCAATAATTTTTAGTTAGGGGGTGAATTATGCATTCCTATATTAGTCATATTTCATAAATATATTGTATATAAAATTATCCAACTTAACATATCATAATCTTTCTAAACTTAAATGAATATATACAAATTAATAAATTTGTTTTTTCCCAAAAAAAGATTTTTTTTTTTGCTATAAAGATATACAAAATATATTAAAAGAATAAATTAGCATATCCCATCAAAGTTATGCTCTCAACGATGATCTTTTATTGAATAAAATTGATTTATTATCATCTTTTTAATCTTTAATTAGAATATGATGGAACAATTGATTTTGGAAAGACCATAAAATTAAAATTTTAATTAATAATTTGTTCTCAATGATATGGGCCTGGCTTACTTTCCCTATTCAATTATTCCTTTAAGCCCAATAAACCAGAATTATTATTTCAAGACACAATCAACCAGAAACAAACAATGGCAAACTTAAGCAAATAATATATATTTTTTTTAGAGATTAAATTTTATAAGGACGTGATGTAAAACTCATGTTTTACCCCTCTAATCTCAACATGACACATCATCTTATGACATATTTAAGAATAAATACAATTACACTCAATCAATTCTAATACCCATATATAAATCCAACTAAATTGGGAATCTATTGAGATGTTATTAGGTGTGATAGGATGTATTGAATTTTAATAAATTTTAAGTAAAATGTAAATGTGGCAATCATTTATTGGATGGTGTAAAACATAAGTTTTACACCCCATCCTTATAGAATTTAATTTTTTTTTTTTAATATCATGTATTACATACTCATGTATCAAACTCATTATACATGACATGGGAAATCTTAAAAAAGAAAAGTATATCGTCTCTTTGACAAACCCATATTATCTTCTATAAAAAAAAAAAAAAAAAAATCAATATTGGAAGAACTTATTTGACACCTAAATTCAAGCCCAAAAGCGGGGGAAAATGATGACGACATGAGAAAAAGAAAAATACTCGACTGGCAGTACGCACAATTCACATTTTCTAACTTGAAGTCTTGCACAGTATGCACACATATTGGAAAAAGTAAGAAAGAAGGAATAGCTAAGCAGATTCTCATGGTCCATATTATAAAAAATTGAGAAATTTTGGAGCGTTATGTGCCTCCGTCCTTGCCTACACCTAAAGTCTGTCAAGAAAGAATAATGAAAAAGATTGAAAATAATTTTTGGGGTGGGGGAACTAATTTTTTTGGGGGCCAACTAGTATATTTTAAGGGCTCAGTAAATTCTCATGGTTCATATTATAAAGAATTGAGAAATTTTGGGAGGGTCATGTGCCTCCGCCCTTGTCTACACCTAAAGTCTGTCAAGAAAGAGCCATGAAAAGATTGAAAATGTATAGTTCGAGGGGGGTGGGGGGACTATTTTTTAATGGGAGTCAACTAGTATATTTTAAGGGTCCAGCAGATTTTCATGGTTTATATTATACAGAATTGAGAAATTTTGGGGGATGTGCTTTAGCCTGTTCCTATACCTAAAGTCTGTCTAGAAAGGGTTACGAAAATATTGAAAATAGTTTGGACAATTTTATTACACTTAAATTTCTTCAGCAAAGATGCATAGGATTTAAATCCCAACTTCACCTTTTTAACTATTGAATTATCAACACCTGTTTTATCATTTATGTGTTTATGTTTCCTCTTCCTGAGGGTTTTTTATTATTATATTTTTTGATCAACGTGTCTGATTCCAAATTCCGTCCACATATCTAAATGCATAAACATATTTTCAATGGCACCCCATTGTAGGCAATACCAGTTGAAACCCCATCACTCACCAAGGGGAAAGAGCTGAACGAATTTGCATCAATTACCATCACCATTTTGTACGCTCCAATAAACGGACTGGGACCTCTTTTGCATGATGTTCGCATGGGTAGTTCAATTTAGTTTGTTTCTCAGGAAAGCATTGCATTCCATGAATTTTTTTTTTTTTTTGTAAATATATAACTTTTGTTCATGTGTTCTGTGCCAGCAAATAAACGAACTAGATTAGCAGTCTAGCACCCAGGTGCATCTAAACTCGAATAGCATCAAAATAACAACGTTAATGTATACTAGATTTGTCGTCTTCTTTTTCTTTTTCTTTTTTTAATTCATTCAAAATGATTAGGCAAATAGAAATTTCTCTACTGCCTGATTTTCCTGTCGGCAACATCCTTACAGTTACCAAACCAAGGAAGCAAAAAAAAAAAAAAAAAAAAAGAACAAATAATAGAGGAAGAAGGTGGTATTGCTACGAACTGAAAGCTGAAGCAAGTTCTATATTGTCTGCATCCCTAATCCTAGGCTCTGACTGATCATGAAAATATATTCCAGCTTGATTTAATAATGCAAGTAAATGCAGTAACTCCTTGTTACACAGCTTTGAAGGCCTCTTAGCTTCAAAACCACCTGATTTTAGAACTCCTATGATCTTGTCCTTGAACACACTCATTTGTGTCTCTGAGCAAGAAGATGAATAACAGTCTACTTCATCACTATCCACTTCTTCATCATCATCAGCAGCGGCAGCATTATTGCTGCAGTCATAATTGTCATCATTGTTAGCACTTTCAGTTGAGCAAGTTGTTCTGGACAGTCTCAACAACTCCAACACCTTCCTTTTCCCCTTAAATGTAGCACCCAGCGTCTTATTTTTCTTACAAAAACAGGTTCTCGTGAAAGCCAACCACTCATCCAGATTCACATCAGGAATTTCAGCTTTGGGACGGATAATAACCACGGAGGAATCAACCTTTGGACATGGAACGAAGTCCCTTTTGCTTACATCCATGACAAACTCCACATCAGCCACCAGCTTCACATTTACCGCCAAGCGATTGAACTCTGAATCACCAGGATTAGCCAACAGTCTCCGCGCAAACTCTTTTTGAAGGAGAAGAGTGGCGCTCCTAAATGGTTTATCCCCATATACCAACTTAGCCACCAAAGGCGAAGATATTCCATATGGAATGTTGGCCACCAAAAGATCAAATTGAGGAAACTCAGTCTTTAACGCATCTTTACATATAACCTGCAAAACCCATATACAAATGCAGCTCATTCTCAATAATTGACACGTGCACAAGCTCAAAACCTTAAGCTAGGCATTTCATCGAACATGTAATAGACATGCCAACTTACAGTGAGCTGATCTTCGAACCCCTTCTCGGCAACGCGTTTGTGGAGAATCTCAACCATTCGTTTATCGATTTCGACAGCAACAACCTTCCTGGCAGCTTGTAGAAGCCTCAGCGTGAGATTCCCGGTACCGGGTCCGATCTCAAGGACCGTATCAGTGGGTTTTATATGGGATTTTCGGACAATGGAGTCAAGGACTCGTGGGTTAGTGAGGATGTGCTGGCCCTTGCTCTTGTATAGATGTAAAGGCGCACCTTGATTGTCCTCTCTTCTATGAATGTTGTCGTCGTTGTCGCTCTTGGGATGGCAACGACTACTGGATCTTGCATTGAGTTGACGGAGTGAGAGTGTGTGTGTGAGCTGAGTGGGAACGAACCTGGTATTGGAAAGGGACTTTGGGAAGCGATGCATGTTTTAATCCTTTCGATGCTCTATTTGGTATTTACCGTTTCTTTACATTTGAAATTCAGTTAGCTGGGAGTTTCTTTCGTCTGTTGACTGTTATAGGTTGGATCAATGTCGTTTTTGGTTTCTGACTATGAACATTGCCAACGGTTAATTGATGAGGTCCGACTTGGGGGCGGCAGGTTTAATGGATTTTACGATCTGTAAACTCGAAAGTCCTCAATTCCATTCACCACAAATTCATAAATCTTACGGATAAAGAAAGGAATAATCTCATTAAGGGAAATACTAACACATTAGTTAATAATTAATTTAAAAAATACAATTAATTTTTTGACAGTTTTTTTTATTTTTATTTTCCAATAAAAGTGATGTTAAAACTTTTTTTAAAATAATTGTTAACCAATTCTCTAAGAGGACTTATAAGCATGACCCAAGATTTAACTTTTAAACACTACTTTCTTAGAATGAAAATAATTTATAATATTACCATTTTCCCTTTAATAAAGTTTAGGGGAACAATTTTTTTACAATTAAGTATGGCATTTTTATTTGTCTCTCTATGCACAAGACAAATCCCTTGCACTTCCTTGTGGTATATCGCATGGAACCCCATCACGTGCCTTTAAGGCCAACCAAACCCTTATTAGCATCTCCTTGGGCGAAATCCCGAAGGGAATCCTTGGACACATAATATTATATTGATCTCCTTAGTTTGGTTCTTGGATAATGTCTAGAGAGAGCTAATTGTTGTCTCTATGTTTATTGTTGTTACCTACTGATAGTCACCATGCATTTAATGTTGAATGACCCATTTAAACGGTAGGGATAGTAGGATTATCCCTGTGCCCATCTCTTCACTCTCACAAAAGTAGGGGAGGTGGATAGAATCATCCTCCCAACCCCAATTTCTAGGGGAAAGAACTCAAGTCTCCTCTATAAATACCCTCCTACCAAGTTCAAGGGGGAGGCAGAAAGGGAAAGAGTGATCAACCTAGCAATAGACTTGAGAGATGTTAGTGTTTGAGCAATGTCCCTTAGTGAAAGGAGAGACACCTTAGTGTTCCAATTGTTTCTCTAACGAGATCGCTATTTCTAGATTTTAATGTGGTTCTCCTAAGTTAATACACATTGTGTTGAGTTAAATATTTACCGACTACAATTAATCTTTACTATTAGGCCAAAATACTAATGGGTTTCTTTTTGGTATAGGCAAGATTGAACACGTCCTTTTTTTTACAACAAAATACTTTAACAAGTGATATTTCTAGTTGTTAAATTGACATATCACCTCAACAAATCCTATTGGTAAAAGTCCCTGCAACTTTTGTCACCAAAGGGCTCTGCTGAGGGAGTTTATGAAGGTAAATTTTCAATTGTGAAAGAGCATATCAGAGTTTGCCTTACTTAAATAAATCATAGGGATAAAGAAGTAGCTGCATTTCAGATCAAGGGCAGTTTGTGACATTGCAAAGCCTCAGTTAATATGTTTATATACGATTCATGAATATCCAGATCAAGGTTTGATGGATTTATACATTATATCTCTAAATACATATCCTTGACATATGGTCCTTCCCTTTGTCAACTAGGAAATCTCTCTTGATTTTTGCTTATGCTGCCTGTTCCCAGAAAAAAGAATGCGCAGTTAGAACAAAACTGAAAGTATATATAAACAGAACATGATGTGATCTGTCATCTACCTCATAAGTAACAGTCAAAAGGATATTAAACAAAGACACTACAAAGATGTAGATAATGGAAGAGCAGAGTGAAGCATTACTTTCTACTTTTAGGTATCACTCAACTGACTCAAGTCCAAATGTATCAAACGCTAGTTTGGGGGACTGGAAATATGTTATATTAGCCCTCTAATGTGTAGAATATCTGCATGTATAGATTATTCTTACAAATAATGTCATAATTACCTTTTCATTTTTATATTATCAACGATGCTTTGAAGCCCAAGGACATATTTCAAATTAAAATGAACATTTTTCAAAGGTAATCCTATCTATGACTCTCCATTGTTCTTCTCTGCATGTACTCAAGTACACAACTCCTATGGACACATCCCAATGAACATAAAACTATGCCCCAGCCACAGAACCTGTGAGAGTTGCTGAACTTGACACCATGTTTGTCCCATAGGAGGTCCTATTTTCAGTCTCTTAATCATCAGTCAGATTGTCTAATATTAGTTACATTCTTTAAAATTCTACCATTTTGCTCTTGATAGATTATTCTCAATTAAAAAAGGTACAAAAAAAAAAAATGATTTAACCCTATTACAGTGGCCTCGTAAGTACGAATGCAAGACTCTAAAGATAATCAGGTGATAAGTTACCTAACACAACAGGATTTCTTTCTCAGTTCTTGTACTTCATGGATTCTTTCTCAAACCCTATTGTTGGAAATTGCTTTGCATATGCTTCAACCTCATGGCGGAGCTTTGTGATCTCAGATTGGAAGTGAGGAGCAGACTGTACAGCCAAGAAGTCCTTCAACTTTGTTCCTGGTTTTTACACCACAATTAACCCTATATAAGCAGGATTCAAGCGCCTAGATTTTCCCCACACCAACCATTACAAACACAAGCACGTGTACATGTCCATATGACTGGTGATCAGACAAACACAAGACCAAGAAGCATGAACTTTAAATATCAAAGATACCTTGGGTTTCTGCCTTGATCTTGACTGCCAACTTCACAGAAGCGTCAAAGAATTCTGCTACCTTAGCAAAATCCTCTTCAACAAATCCCCTAGAAGTAAGAGCCGGAGTTCCTGAAGTTCGCAAGAATTCATCAGGTTAAATTATTGAGCAATAATTAAAGAAGTACAATCTGATAAATGAAAAGCCTTTACCCATCCTGATGCCACCAGGAACCATGGCAGATACATCTCCAGGAACAGTATTTTTGTTGGCTGCAATGTGAACAGATTCCAAGACCTTTTCAACTCTGGAGCCATCAATACCCTGTACACACAGAAATTAATAACAGTTGTGTTAATTATTCATCCTACATCTATCTTAGAGAGTTGACGTTTTTAATGCATTCTGCCAGGACACTTGGTATTGTCTTTTAACCAAAATTCAGTAGCAGATTAATTTCAAAGTTGTTGTCTAATGTAAAGCACAACTAATTGGTAGTGTTGGTGATTTCATAAGACACAAATTTTAGTATCGAAGCTTCTCTAGAAAAGTCAAGAGATTAAAAAGAAAAAGAAAAGAAAAAGGTTGCCTTGGTTACCTTGTTCTTTAAATTCACCAAAACAAGGTGGTTCTCAGTACCACCAGAAACTAGTTCATAACCCTTCTCAACCAGAGTCTGCAAAATTTCAACAAGAAAATAAAATAAGCAAATTAATTAGACCCATCCATTGATGAGAGAACATCATATTAATTACAAAATCCAATGTAAGTCAACAAGGTAAAGTTGTATTTACAAAATTTTGATTCAAGCATAAGTTTTGCTATATCTCATAAATATTATACCTGTGCAAATCTTGAGCAATTGCTGAGAACTTGCTCTTGATAGGCTCTGTATTCTGGAGTTGTAGCCTACATCCAGACAGATTAAGAAAATAAGAAGCGTGATTTTGAAAATATTGAATAGAGCTTGAGTGATGGACAAACTAATTTTATATATATATATATATATATATTTTACCTCCCCTCCCAAAAAATAAAAGGGAGGTGGGATGGTCCTAAAAATTTCCTTTTAAGCACATCTATTAAAGTATTTTCAATTTTTTTTTTCAACCAATTTGGCACTTCCAGTCTCATTCTGTGAATCTCATAAAATGTACCATAAGCTTCAGGCAAAACACTATTCATGCAGTAATGCCTTTGCACCAGCATGTATCAACTGCCCCATCAAACAATATGAACCTAGTACCATTTAGAATGTGCAATAAAGGGGAAAAAAAGAAAAAAAGTAGAAGAAGAAATACCAGAACTCACTTTGTTGGGAACTTCAACATTCAAAACCAATTTAATGTCCACTATAGTATGCATTACTATGAAACAACCTCTTTTGGGGGTGTGGTCACAATGCAAACCAAAAAACCTCAATTCTAATAAAAATTGTAAGTGGTGTGGATTCCTTTCTGCAGCAAATAATTGGAACAAAATCTACTATTATGGAAATAATTAAATGATGACAATCTTATTAGCTGCCAACCTGTTTCAATGCAACTGCTAAACCAGAAATTGTGTGGTTATGTGGGCCACCTTGAAGTCCAGGAAATACAGCCTGATTTATTTTGTCTTCATAATCATATAATACCTTCAGGCAAAGAAAAAAGTATAAACTTTTGATTTATTTCATAAAATTTATCACAATATTAGGGGAAAAGTATATTATAATAAGTAAAAAATGGGGTTGACATGGCAAGAACAAATATACCTCTTTCCCTTGTTTGTTAATCTCTTTTACCCCCTTCCTGAAGAAAATCATTGCTCCACGTGGCCCACGAAGTGACTTGTGAGTTGTGGTGGTCACTACATCCGCATACTCAAAAGGAGATGGGATGACACCAGCTGCCACCAGCCCGCTAATGTGTGCCATATCTGCTAACAATATAGCTTTCTGTTTGTCACAGACCTATCAAATAGCAAAAAAATGTTACCTTGGATTCTCAAGACAATCATTAACTAAAAACCATATACACTAATGCACGATAATTTCTTGATAGAGATCAATATATTACCTTACGAATACGTGCATAATCATATAGCCGTGCATAAGCACTAGCACCAGCTACTATTAACTTTGGTCTGAATAGTGTGGCACTTTTCTCTAACTGTGATTCACATATTTTCATGTTACACAATTTACACTTACACATAAATATGGGGGTTTTGAAAATAAATAAGGGAGTTGAGCTGCAAAGCTACCTGGTCATAGTCAATATAGCCAGTGCTCTCATCCAACCGATATGGCATTGTCTCAAAATATATAGAGACTGCAGATATCTTTTTGGTGTCAGTCTGCACAGCAGCAAAAGAAACAATGTAAGGTTATAAGACAAGCCAAAAATAGTGTCACAAACAAGGAGAGTTAATCATAATTTGTTACAAGACAAGACTAAATCCACTTTAAAGTTCAAAACTCAACAAGATTAAATTTTATGATCATCGTACGCCACACAGCTATGACAACTTCCCAAATAAAAGATATGTTACTGAAATTTGGGGAAATGATGCCTACTGATCTTCAAGGGAGATAAAATCCAAATTCATTTATATGAAAGCTGTAAATACCTGATATCCATGGGATAGATGCCCACCATGAGGAAGATCAAGTGCCATGATTCGATCATGAGGTTTTAACAACGCAGTGTAAACTTGAAAATTGGCTGGAGAGCCAGATAGAGGCTGCACGTTCACTACAATGACAAAGGTGATATGAATTTAGGAGAACTTGTTAGCCATCACATACTAAGAAAAGTCAATCGCATTAAACTTCCTATTAAGCAACTGTCCAATAACACATCTCCGTTTGCCACCAAACCTAAAATTTAGTAAGTTAGTTCTTATCATGTCCATGAGACATGAGAACGGGTAATTTCATGTAAAATGCCATCCCTAAACATAGTTACAGCTAACCATTTATTTGATTCAGAAAGGTTTTGAGACAAATTTCATGTGATGTATCAGCAAGAACAGTAGCACATATTTACCTCCCCATTTTGCTGGATCCAACCGAAATGCTTCCAGAGCTCGCTTCTGGCATAAGGATTCTGCCATGTCAATGTACCTGAAATGTGAGGGAGTTCCATGCTTATCTGTGTCAAAATTTAACCGGGAAGTTCAAAAATAAAAAAATTTAAAGGGGTCAACAACATGCTAATCACAATCACATCCATGACAAGCACAAACAAGAGATGAAGAAGACTCCACGTACTCATTTCCTCCATAGTATCTAGCACCAGGATACCCTTCACTGTATTTGTTAGTCATGACAGATCCAACTGCTTGCATTACAGAGACAGAAGTGAAGTTCTCTGAGGGAATGAGTTCTAGCCCCTTTACCAACACAATAATGAATTCCAATAAGATATTAGATTACACAATAAACTGTAATTACACATTCGTCGATAGAAAAACCCCTAATCCTTCATCTATCACCTAGAGTATGAAAGAAAAGAAAAAATTTAATTCTATTCTTAAATTTGTCCGTAAACCTAATACAACTATGTGGCTTAGTTGATTTTGGTTTTTCACACTACTTTACAAGAGAAAATAAATAAATTCTAAATTAGAAAGTTTCACCCCTCCACAAAAAAAAAGAAAAAAAAAAGAGAAGAAGATGTTATGTATTGTGTTGGCAAATCCATGACAATGTAGGTCTTGATTGAGTTGTAACATTGTAAATCAAGTTCAAGACCAAGTCTAAGATTCAGCTCAAGATAAAGGCAACTGCGGTTTTTTCTTGATTCTATCTCAATCGACTCATAAATAAGCCTCTTTCAATCAAGGATCGGGAAACCTAAGTCTCATCAAGCTGACAAGCCCATTAAGTCAGTTGTTTAGTGGGACCTTGTGCCCTACATGCTAAACTATATAAGAGCACATAATAGTTGATGAAAATAGAGGTTTAGACAGCTTGTGCCGTGTGCTACAAAAGAGAAAAACCTAAACCTAATTTCACCAATATGTGAGTTCATAATTCAAACCTCAAGAGGAAGCTTTTGTTTGTCGATCAAGGCAAAAGCTACAATGTTTTACCTATTGTAAAACAGAGAAGAGTTTTCAAGGTGGTCATTGAAGTCACAGATGCATTTCTTGCTAGAGATTCCAGATTAGAAGAGTCGAAGTAGCTTGGAGCAGTGTGGGGTCACATATGTAAGTACTACTACCAAGGGTAGCAATCAGTTGTATAAATTTCAATTCTATTGGGTTGGTGATAACGTTTTTTTCCATTAGAATTGTCCATTAGTTTTTCAGTCCGTAAACAAATTGCCTGTGTTGTTTATTTTTCTGCACTTTACATTATTTGGTGATATGTTTACCGGTGTTTGAATTAAAATCAACCTCAAATGTATGAGTTTTTTGGAACAATTACTCCTAATCAAACTAACAAATGAGCCCAACATGTCCAAAGATTAACAGAGAATGAGTAAGTGTACCTTCCATTGTCTAGCTTTCTCTAGCTCTATAATATTCGCAATCTCGGGATCAACAGCCTCCAGGGGAGCATTCAATTGCTTCGGCCACTGTATTAAAATAATTTATTAAAAAAAAAAAAAAAAAAAAACAGAGCAAAGTAGGAAATGCAGTGAACACGTACATGTGTAATAAAACATAAATAAAAGCACATATATAATAAGGCTATGGTGGAGTGGAACTGGAGATTAAAGAAATAAGCTTACAGTGACACGGGTTTTTTCCTTCTCGTACACAGCCTCGTTAGGCAAAGATGACTATCAATTATGAAACAAAACCAACGACAATAAGTTGTAAGAAAGTTAATGTTTAGGAACACAAAGAAAGAAAGAAAGA
Source organism: Quercus variabilis (assembly GCA_030445155.1). Classification (NCBI taxonomy): domain Eukaryota; kingdom Viridiplantae; phylum Streptophyta; class Magnoliopsida; order Fagales; family Fagaceae; genus Quercus; species Quercus variabilis. The sequence goes on along the minus strand of CP129450.1, from coordinate 34,346,259 downwards.
AAGAGAGAAAGAGAACCATGTAATAGAGGGAACCGCCATTGAAGATAGGGCGAATCGGCTTGTCAATGGATGAGGCAAGCCTGCGAAGCGCCATTGCCATTGCCATATCTCTCTCTCTCTCTCTAAAAGCTCTCTATCTCGCTTTGTTAATGTATCGTTTTGTGTGTGTGTGTGGTATATGGGGGTGGTGAGATTTTGGCTTGGGATTTGTCGCTGTCCGAGGTTTGGTTTTGGTGGTTGCTGATGTATTCGTTATCCCACTCTCTGTCTCTGGTTCCTCCTAGCTTCACAAACAGAGCATAGGCACCAGGGGCCCCACCATATCTATTTCCTTCGCCTCCCTCTTTATGACATGAATTTTTGTGATTAATGGACTTGATCAATTAGACAAAGTTTTACTCCAAATGACAATTTTGATAATCTATAAAATTAAAATGGAGATAGTTCATTTGACCCTTAAAATTACATGGTGCAACGACATTTAAATATACAAGACTTTTTTTTTTTTGGTGCTAATCTTAAAGATACAAAACTTCTTTTTAAATTGATTTTTATTTGGAGAAGATTCTGTCATTCATTAGATTAACCCGCGTGGCCAAGGGTGTGAATTCCCTGTTAAAAAAAAATTATGACCTTCAAACACATAACAATCTTGTTATTTCTTGGTTTGATATATAAATATTGAATTGCGGATTCTTTGCAATACTGTTTGGATGGCTTGTGTTCCCTATCTCTAGATGTTAGATAAGTTGTGTTGATATGGGTGTCAAATAGCTTAATAATTCATAAACTCCATAAGAAATTTGCCAGATGGAGATGGTTTTAAGTGTGGGGAAAAGACTTCCTCTTATTGATGAATAAAAACAAAAATTCCAGTTCTAATTATAACAAAAGATAATCAAAATTTCAATTATGATGGTACCTTTTTATTTATACTTAGTACTTACTATTGTAAACAAATAAACAAAAATCAAATTTTGTATGTTTCAGGGTTCATTTTAATGGATTTTTTTAGCCAAAATTATATGTATAAGATCACTTGCACGGTAAAATGACATAGTAAGTTATTTTAATCTTGTGCATTAAGAGTCTAGCATTTTAAATTATACTATATCAGTAAAATTCTTTTATAATTGTTATTCCAGGAGCAATTATATAATTTGATCGTATTCATTAATTTGAGCATATATTGATGCTTTGTTGAAGGTCAAAAGTGATCAAGAGCTTGAATAAACACTTAAATCCAAGCATAAGTTCTAAACTTATTGTGGATTTCACTTAATTCAACTTGTAAAATCGGCATATATATTAAAATTCTATTATATTAAAAAAAAAAAAAAAAAAAAACTACTGAGAACTTGTTTATCCAACTGCTTATTCACAATAAAACATCATTTATAAATGAAATAATTATTTAAAATTGTGGACTAGACACCAAAACCAGCCATGAAAACCCTATCCGATCTTCACATTTTCTTAGCCACAAAGTGAGGCCTAAAGATATAAACATGATAGAATGCGATGTTTGAGAGACAAACTTGGCCACCGATGCATTTTGAATACTTCCTTCTCTATCTAGGACCTCCACCAACTTACTGTGTCATTTTCTTGGAGAGTGCACTCAGAATTGTTAAGATATTACAGCCAAAAGCCCAAAACCCAAAAGGCTCTTACAGTCAATTAGCACGGTCCATAATTCTAAGCCCACAACTGGATTGGTCCAGAAAAGAGGCCCGATCTTTGTGGGTCATAACTCATAAGGATACTTGGGCTTTGTGGTTGAAGAAAGAGGCCCGATCTTTGTGTCGTGTATGCACAGAGTTATATGCTAGCATACCTTAAATTACAACAAGTTTAGTCATATATTTTACCCTATAAAATAAGAGTTTGAATTTGGCAAGGATGAAGTGCAAATCTCATGTTTTACACCATCCAATAAAAGATTGTCACATCAACATTTTACTTAAAATTCAATACACCTTACTATACTTAATAATATTTCAATAAACTCCCTATTTTGTTGGATTTATATATGGGTATTAGAATTAATTAGGTATGGTTGTGCTTATTCTTAAATATGTGATAATGTGCTGTGTCATGTTAGGATTGAAAGAGTAAATCATGAGTTTTACACCACATCCGTACATAATTTAATCTCATAAAATAATGTTACAATTTACAACTAGGAAAATTCGTGTGTAAATCGCTTAGTAATTAGGAGTGACTCCCAAGATGGTTAGATAGAGAGATCTTTATTTTGAACATTATTTTGTATGTTTGATTTTATTTCGATTTTGGTTTTTTTTTTTTTTTTTTTTTTTTTTTTTTTTTTTTTTTTTTTTTTTTGCTTTATAACAAGTGAGAAGGAAAGAGATTTGATTTTGAACTTGGGTCCTCAATGAACGAACTGAGCAATTCTACTTAGCCACAAGACTTGATTTTTTGTTTGTTTGTTTGTTTGTTTATTTGTTTGTTTAGGACATGCACGAAACCTAAAATAAATATTGGTAAATCGTTAAGGAGCCCAAACTAATAAAATCTATTATGAACAAAACCAAGTTTATAGCTTTTTTCTCTCCTATTTTATTCAGGGTTGGCTTGATATGGTTGGGGTCTAAGGCGATAATTTTATGTTGGGGTATTTATATTTAAACAACAATTAAATAAATTTATGTAATACTAACAAAACCAAGGTTAATTCTATGAATTAATATTAACCAAACTAAATTTAATTTAATAAGGGAGATGAGACTTTTGACAACAAATAAGATGAGTTAAATACATTACAAAATCTATAATATTGACATTATATATTTTTTTCTTTAAAAAAAATTAGTTTTAGTTTATGAGAGGAAGAAAGAGAGATTAAAATTATTGACAACTATTTCACGAGGTGTGATCCCAACTGATTATGTTAGCCCTCACATTAGAAATTCATGTGATTCATCCAAACTTAAACATACATATTTGATATTTATAAATATCTTGTGGAAATTGTTGTTTGAAAAGACCATACATTCGTTTTCCCAAAAAAAAAGAAAAAAAGAAAAGAAAGACCACACATTCATAAAATCCCAAATATTTTTTTTTCCAAAAACCAAGAAGGAGAACATTATTGTATAGATGAATCTCCTTTGTTACAATACACAACGGAAAAGCATAAATTTAACTCTTCCAAGGATAACACTGTTCATTAGCACCAATTAAACTGTGTTGCAAACATGGACCAGCAGCTCTAACCACCCAAACACAAATACTGCATGCGTCCCTCGTAGGATCGAAAAGGTCGAACGTGTGGGAATCCTGTCCCCATTTGAAAGTGCAGGTCATTGTTATATCAACAGTGCGATTGTACGTACCTATTGCATAGGCAATTAGTTCAGTAGGATAACTTTCCGTCTCGGTTGTACAAAGGATTGAAACAAGCGTGCCCTGCTTTACGTAATTATAGACATCAATCTCGGCAGCTTCTGCATTCATAGAGAAAGTAGTAACAGTTATAAACAGTGCAAGCAACAACAATGGCGATACGTTTTTATTAAATTGATTCATTTTGTTTGTCTATAAATGTATAACTGATGGGTGCAAGATGGAGTTGTTAACATGTCCTTTATTTATAGTATGGCAGTCAATTTGTGGTTCTCTTTTGCTTTTAGAAAAAAGATAAAATACAATTAATACTCCCGAAATTTTGTTATCATTATCCCCACTTTCGAGGTCGGCTGATATTAGCCCAAATTTGGGAGAATTAATTGTATTTTACCTAATTATAAAAATATACCAATGATTTTAGAGTAATTCTTAAGTACTTTCAAAATATGAAAAATGAAGCTTCTTTCTCTTACATTCATAGTGGAGTTTATTATGAATGTGAGAGAATGGAGTACAATTTCTCCATACTTTGAGAATACCTAAGAATTTTCTATGATTTCAATGTTTATTAAAGTAAAAAAATATATAATATTAGTTTACATGCTAGGTAATGCTATAGTCACAAAATATTTTAAAACATTTTTACATTCCTACTGGTTCTCATTTGGATCCACCAATAACATCATTTTTTTTCACTTATCAATAACCAATCGTCATATCAGTAATTTAAAAAAAAAAATTGTAAAATAATTTATAGCTCTAGTATTTTCTATGAATTAAAGTGTGCAAGTGCAACAACATTAGTGATTATTAGGAAGAAGTCAAACAAATCTTTGCATGTAAGTGATATGTATAGAAATATAAGTAGGGGTTCCTTATCCATATCTTGTTTAGCCCCTTAAACTTTTAATAAAATCCATCCTTCGTCAAAGAGTTTGATATAGTGATGGCTCCAAAAATCTTTTTTAAGATGTTCTTTAAGAAACATAAATTATATAATCTAATAAAAAGAGAAATTCATATATTGACAAAAAAAAAAAAATACAAATACATAAAATTTACAATTGCCTTTTACAAGTTTTAATATTTTGAAATCATTACATGATAGTCTCATTATCATTTATTAATGTTACAAGTTATATCGCTTTCAATGTACACAACCAAGCATTCATTCATCTATTGAATGTAGAATAAATTATGTAGCAAAATTTAATTTTATTGTCATAAAAAAAAAACTGAGGGTGTTTTCAATTTTTTTTTAAAGGGTAGACAAATAAAATTTTTTAAATTATTATATATAATTAAAAAAATATGATTATATATTAATTTTTTTTTAGGTCAGGGTGGTTCTGGACCGCCCTCACCTAAAGGTGGTGCCGCCCCTGGTTTGATATCATTTTTTTAATTTAGGACAATCAATATTAAGCTGTCTTTCTTACATTTATTTTTATTTTTTTTTGGTTACAGATTGTGTTAGATGATGTAAATCTTGTTCAGGAATTATAGAATTTCCACCCTATGCTACCAATCTGTTGTTCTAATACAACCTTTTGACTTTCCACTTTCAAACCCCATTACAAAGAGTTACACAACCTTTTGAAAAAAATTTCGAGTTTTCTTTTTTAAAACACATCATTATCTTTTCTTTTCTTTTTTAGCAGTTAGCTGAAGTTTGAATGTTATCCTTATCAATCCTCACACCGAACCTTTTAGAGCACAATAGGCATGTAACAGTTATTTCTATGGATTAGTTATTTAATAATTTGGTTATGTTTTTATTACAAGGAATAGTCATTCCTTATAAATAGTTATTCTTTAAAATGAAGAATAACTATTCCTCTCTAAAAGGGTTGTAATATCTATTCCTTAGTGGAAAATTATTGTGTATTCTCAGAGTACCATAAATGCATACTCTCTCCTCTCACATAAATGGTGGGTCCTAATAATTAAATTCATAGTAGAACTCACCATTCATATGAGAGAGGGAATTACGTATTTATGGTACTCCGGGAGTACCTAATAATTTTCTTTCCTTAGTAGATGTAATAATTTCTAACATTAATATATTTCCAAATAAATAAACTTTCCATATCTATCTAACAATTATGGAAATAAAAAAATCATCAAAACATAACTCATCTCTCTAAATTTTAAATATATTTTTTAGGAAATATAATTATATGAATGAGATATTTCCTAAAATAAATTATAAGTTTTATTCTAATGTTATAACTCACAACCAAACTAATGAATATATTTAGTTATTTCATTACAACACATTTTATTTTCAATAATAAAGATTATCATTTCTATTATAATCCACATTCAATGTACTAATCGTGCCCTTAGTTTAACATTTTTTTCATTAAATTGTGTGCCATTTTCCAAGAAAATTGCACTCGGAGTCGTTAAGACACCACAGCCTACAGCTAAAACCCAAAAGGCTCTTACAGTTAATTAGCACGGTCCATAATTCTAAGCCCACAACTGGGTTGGTCCAGAAAAGAGGCCCGTTCTTTGTGGGTCATAACTCATAAGGATACGAGCTTGGGCTTTGTGGTTGAAGGAAAAAAAAAGAAAAAAAATCTTATACCGCTAGAAGGAGGGCTTGAACCTCCGACCTTGTGGTTAACAGCCACACGCTCTAACCAACTGAGCTATTCCAGCTTGCTGATATGGTTCAACCTTAATATTAGTCATATAGTTTTGTATGTTTGAGCCCAATATACCGTGGCATATTCTGGATGATAAAAGGTAGAAGAATCCACATGCTATTTTAATAAGATGGGACAAGAAGTACAAGGAAGAAGCTCAAAATTTATGACATTTTGAGGAGTCATAAATTGTACGGAAAGGCAATGAAGAAAGCAGGTAATGTCATTCAATTGAACAAATTTTATTGGGTGGTGGTTTAATGCAAATTCATGTGTAAAAGAGAAATAATTGTGTCTTCGTCGAATCCTCGAAATTCCATTCATGGATTCCAACTTCCACACAGGGTGGGATCCATCCTCTACGACTATGAGAGTGAAGGAGCCTGTCAGGCAAATGTAATAATTTCATTAGACTTTATGGTAAAAGAATAAAAACCCAACTAGACAAGACAATCCTTGTCACCTCTTCCATTCAAGAGAAAATTTCACTCACTTTCTCATTTATATCCACTGAGATCTTTTGTTTGAGGACACGCATCCTATCTGCATTCAAAATCTTCATAAAAAGTTTATAAATTTGAATTCACAGTTCACGCACAACTATTTAAAACAATAAAGAAGAGTAGAAATTGATAAACTATTCGTGTATAGTTTTAGTCATGTGATTTGTTTAAATAATACACGTGGATGATTTTATGAATTATCACATGATAAGGTAAAAGAGATTTCTTTAAATTTTTTTTTAATTAATTTTTGAGAATCTGATTTCTCTAAATTTGTTTGTAGGAAAACTTAAAAAAAAAAAAAAAAGACTAAACCAAACACACATTAATAAGGCTTCATTTGTTTTGTTGCAAAATGTTTCTTTTCTAGTGTTTGGTTATATTCTTTAGAATATTTTTTGGTGCAACGTAAAAATGGAAAAAATTTTCCTATCTCATAACTGTTAGACTTATGGTTAAGTGATTAAATTCACAATTTCTTAACAGTTTAAGCTTTTTGGACAATCGATAATTTAACAATAACCAAATCCACTAAATCTCATGACCCACTAGATTGGTGCAAACCCTATTAGAACTACACTCAAAACAACTAGATTGGTGCAAAGTCAATTGGATCCACACACAAAACAACCAGATTGACGTAAACTCGACTAGATCCACACACAAACCACTGGAACGTCGACTATTTATGTTGACTGCAAAGCCCGCAACCTCATCAAGTTGAGTTTTCTAATGAGCGCCACTTCTCAACTAGCCACCACTGGCGGCCACTACTCACCTCGTGCCACTGTACGTGTACTAATGACCTTGTGTCCCTTTATAAGCAATATCCTTTGTGTGCGAGAAAGAGAGGAGGGAGGGTAGGGGGATTTTGGTGAGAAAAAAGTTGGAAAAAGGGGAGGTTGCTCATGCCTTAGTTTGGAAAATGTTTTACAAAAAGAAATTTTGGTAAAACATTTTACAATTTTTACAATTGTGATCTTTACTGAAGAGAAAATGTTTTTTGGATTAACCAAGGATTTACAACAAAACAAACACTAAAAAATGCTAAAAATATTTTTTGAAAAACATTATACAATGAAACAAATAGAGTCTTACCAAGATTACAATAAGCATCATCAATAGTAAAATTTCTAACTTTATTACATACTCAAGTAAGATGATCTTGAGGTAGTCTAGGGCTTAGTGGAATAATATTCTTGATGGTATGAGTTTAATGAGGGAAAGAAGATACTACTATATCCATTAAATTAGTCCACCAAGTCACCAACAATGTGATTGAGTATCAATAGCTAGATAACACACACCAAATTACTCTCTCTCATCTTGGGCTCACTAGTAACTACCCTGAAGGTAGATGGCGTGGACAATCATCCATCTTTGCAAATGATTACCTTAGTCCCTGCATGAACTAAGGCTTCATTGTCACATCATAAATATATATATATATATATATAATTTATTATTAAATGATAGTTATGATAGTGTTTGAAGTTTGAACTTATGATTTGCTATTATATTTTCTTAGAATGGAGGAAAATTAGACTGATAGTTGACGCGTATGTCAGTTAAGCTAAACAAGCAGAAGCAGCATGCCACATCTGTAAAATAGTTACAGTTAATAATTAATCTTTTGGTTGAAGGCAAAGGGATAAAAGGGAATCCAAGAGCGTCAGAAGAAGATAAGCAAAGACATGGAAGTGCTGACATGAAATGAAATTCTAGGGGCTAAAATGTTTTTATATGACATTGTCCACTACTTTTATCTGTTCCGTTGCAGGATTTGAAGAAACACGACAAGCAGCAAGTCCCCACAAATTTCGGTTGTTGTGACTGGTGATGTTGATGTGGTTGTACCCAAGTCACATGCTTAATCATACAAATATTCTCTATTCTCCTTTTCTTTTTTTTCCTTATCCTAGTTGTCATTATTTCACTTCATCTTTCAGACTCAGATCAGACCCTGTATTTTTATTCTCTGTAATTATTGTTTTTACAGTTTTGTTCTAAATTATATATCCCTTCTATGATATAAATTATGCTTTTGCTTATCTCATGATCAATCTAAGATGCATAGACACAACCACAGACAATGACACAACTATAGATACGAACACGAATATAACATAGTAATATGAGCAATTTTTTAAAAATTATAATATAAAATGGTTGGTACAACACAAGTATAATATAAGTATAATACGAGTATAACATCTTAAATAAAGTGTCTGTATTTCTTAGTGCTTAATCTAATTATTGTACATAAAATTTGATTTACCCCTAAATCATTTTTTTTTAATTGTTACAATAAATAAAGACAGAATTCAAATCTGATTTTCCTAATAAAGAGATCAGATAATATCATGTGTAGTTTCATTTTCTCCATCAAATTAAAGCCATTTACACTACAATTGTACCAGAAGTTGGTCTATAATAATTAAATTATGTCCTTGCTGGTTTGTCATTATGATTATGTGATTTGTTCTCATCATTATTGTTAGAATCTTTCATATTTAATAAAGTTGTCAACCACTTCTTTAAGCAACTACCACCATTAATTTTCTTTAACAGTCGAGCTGTTTTATCAATTGAAATCATTAACGGATATTCTTCTCATTTCAATTATCATAACTTCATAAGCCAGGATTCATGTAGGAGAATGTTTTTCAGTTTCACATTATAACATTATTTTTCAGAGAATATATAACGTATAATAAAAGTCAATGTTGTCATGCAGCTGTTTTTGTACCGATGCATGTGTCCATTCATCTGACAAAGTGATGAAAATTTTAAATTTCCAAAACTTCATTATGGATGTTACTTTACGGCGTCAGCTCCGTTACATGACCCTCAAATCATATTTGCCTGCAAAATATGGTACATATTACGTAATTAATTTGTCAAAATAACGTCACATTTCTTGAAATCGACTTGGGTGCAGTGTCCAATTTTTTCATTTTCCATTAATTTGAACAACAATCTTATAATTCCACCGTTAAGAAAGCGTTCAAGAAACTATGTGAAGAAACCAATTTCACTGAGTAGAAACAGAAATGAAAAGCTTAATTAATTTACATTGTGCATTTGCCTTATATACACGAAACAGAGAAAACAAAGAAACTTAACTAACTAACAAACTCTAATCGCCTAATTAACAAGAGAATGACAGCTGTAAACCACTAATATTAACTCATACGTGCCAATAATTACACATGCTAACAGATGAGTATTAATACTTAAGTGCAACGACATCGTTTAGCTTTCAACTTTACTTTCTTCCTTTTAGTCTCAGCCGTGTCATTTTGCTTTGCTTTATCTTCAGTGCATTCCTTCAAGTCTTCCTTTTTCTTGACTACACCTTCTTCTTTCTTAGCAAAAGTCTCAACACTCTCCCTCAAGTCATGAACCATAAGGTCAGTGACTTGATCATCAGTAGTCTGAAGTTTTGGTGAGTAAATATCTATTAACCCCAAGCAATTAACCTGCTAAAATCTAGAAGTCCCAATGCTTTTGTAAAGATGTCTGCTATTTGAAATTGGCTTGAAATGTAGAATGTTTTGATCACACCTTTTGTAATCTTGTCTCTCACCAAATGACAATCAACTTCTATATATGTTTGTCCTTTCGTGGAAGATTGGATTTGTTGCAATATGTAATTTAGCCTGATTATCACAAAACAATTGAGCACTACTTGGATGATCAACTCTCAAGTCTCTTAACAACTGAAGAACCCAAACAATTTCACATGTTGCGATGGCCATTACCCTGTATTCGGCCTCTGCTGAAGACCTAGAGACCGTGCTTTACTTCTTGGACCTCCAAGAGATTAGAGAATCACCCAAAAACACACTATAGCTTGTGATGGATCTTCTGGTATTTGGGCTGCCTGCCTAATCCGCATCATAGAAGGCTTTAACTTGCATACTTGAGCTACTAGAGAAGAACAAACCTCTGCTTGGTCTCCCCTTCAAATATTGAAGTACCTTATTGACTGCGAACATGTGGGGCTCTCTTGGTTCAGCTAGAAACTGACTTAACCTATGCACTGCATATGTGATATCAAGTTTAGTCAGAGTAAGATATAACAATCTTCAAATCAGTTTCTTGTATTGACTAGCATCTAGAAGAACCTTTGATAGATGCAAGTTCTGTTCCATTTGTGTTCTGACTGGTTTAGACCCTAAAAACCCTGTATCTTGCAAAATCTCCAAGCAGTACTTTCTTTGATTCAAACTGTTCCCCTTGTCACTTCTAGCAACCTCAAGACTCAGAAAATACTTCAGAGAACCCAAATCTTTCAAGCCAAACTTAGTATCAAGTAAGAGCTTCAAAGCACTAATGCAACTAGGATCATTACCAGTGAGAAAAATGTTATCTACATAGACTAGTAGAACTATGAAAAAGGATCCTTTAGTGTAGGTAAAAAGAGAGTAGTCAGCCTTAGATTGAACAAAACCAAAATTCAACAATGTATAAGAAAACTTGGCTAACCATTGCCTTGAAGCTTGCTTTAAACCATAAAGACTCTTGTTGGGCTTACAAACCAAAGGAGCAGATTTAGAAGAATTAGAATGAGAAACACACTCCCCCTTGCTGTGAAAACTAGGTGGGAGACTCATATAAACCTCCTCAGCCAACTCACCATGTAGAAAAGCATTATTGACATCCATTTGACAGCAGCCATAGACAAGACCATCCTGATAGAAACTAACTTAGCTACAGGAGAGAAAGTGTCAGTGTAATCAAGGCCCTCTCTCTGAGTATAACCCTTAGCTACTAAACGAGCCTTGTGTCTTTCAATTGAGCCATCAGACCTATATTTGGTTCTATAAATCCACTTACATCCAATAGAAACTTTACCTGGAGGAAGAGGGGTTAAAGTCAACGTATTTGTGAGTTCAAGAGCTGCAATCTCCTTATCCATAGCAGCCCTCCAATTAGAAGATTGGACTACCTCAGAAAAAGGAAGTAAGGTCTAGTGAAGAAGAATCAACTGCCATGACAAATTGCCCATAGTTCTTACTGATATTAGCATAAGTAAGACAAGCAAAAATATCATAAGGCTCACCAGACAAAGGTTTAGAAGTGACAAACTTGCAAGAATAATCTTGGAGGTAGGAAGGAGGCTTTTGTGGTCTGGTTGATTTTTTTAGGTGTAATGGAGAATTAGGCCTAAGAACTGATACAAAAACAATGTCAGTCTTAGAAATAAGATCAAAAGTAGGAGGTGGCAAATTAGATTGAAGTGAAGAAGTAGGAATCTGATCTGTAGAATCAGCAAAAGGAAAAACAAGAGGTTGTTGAAAAGAGGAATTTGAAAAGGAGTAATCATGAACTGAATGAGGAAAAACGAAAGAATCATGATAAGCATCAATGGAAGAATTAGATGAGAAGTGGGAAGAAGATGAGGTAGAAGCAAAAGGAAAAATAGTTTCATAGAAAACTACATCCCTAGAGACATGAATAGAATTTGACTCCAAATCTAGAACTTTGTATCCTTTAATACCATGTCGATATCCTAGGAAAACACATTTTTGAGCTCTTGGTGCAATTTATGTCTGTTGTGACTAAGAGTAGAAATAAAGCACAAACAACCAAAAATTCTAATATGGCCATATGAAGGAGGTTGTTTGAAAAGTATTTCATAAGGAGTTTTGTTGTTTAAATGCTTGGAGGGTAACCTATTTATAAGGTATACTGCAATGAGAACACAGTCACCCCACAGTTTTAAAGGTAAAGAAGAATGGAACCTTAATGCTCTTGTAACATTTAAAATGTGTTGATGCTTTCTCTCAACAATTGCATTTTGTTGAGGAGTATCAACACAAGATAATTGATGCAAGATGCCTTTTGATTTGAAAAAATCCTTCATGATAAATTCTGTGCCATTGTCACTCCTAATACACTTAATTTTGAAATTGAATTGAGTTTCAACCCTGATAGAAAACTATTGAATAAGAGCTGGTGTTTTTGACTTAGATTTAAGCAAATAAACCCAAGTACACCTAGAATAGTCATCCACAATGGTAAGAAAGAACTTGTAACCCTTAATAGTGGGAACTGAAAAAGGCCCTCAAAGATCACAATGTACAAGATCAAACACACAATAAGATACATGTTGACTAGTAGGAAAGGATAGTCTCTTTTGTTTAGAAAAATGACAAATGTCACAACATACAGTCTTATTAGTTGGTAAAATAGATACAAGATTATTAAGCAAAGATAACTTGGTATAAGAATGATGTCCTAAACGAAAATGCCATAATCAGCATTGACACTAATGAATTTGATAGAAGGAATGGAGATAGGAACCTTGGAAGTAGCAGCAAGCACAGATGGAGGTGGAACTCTGTGCTGGATCAGATATAGGCCTTTTGATGCTTTATCTAGTCCAATCATGTTCCAATTAGCTAGGTCTTGGATAAAGCAAAAGGAACTAAGGAACACAAGACAACAAAAAAGGGATTTTGTGAGCTGGTTGACATATATCAAATCAAATGTAAAGGATGGAACACATAAAACTCCATAGAGTATAAGGTTGTTTGAGATATGACTTGTTCCTATATGAGTAACCAAAGCCTTCTCTCCATTGGGTAAATAGACAAAGGTATTAATGGTGGATGTAATTGTGGTTAGGCAAGAAATTGAATGGACCATATGGTCTGTTGCACCAGTGTTAATAATCCAATCATTAGACTTACAAGCTTGTCTATCTATGATATGGGCAGAAAAAATGGAATGAGAAAGGTTATGAGGCAACCAAAAAGGATTACCTGAAAAATTGGCAAAGTGAGGCATGGTTGAACTAGTGCTAGTAGTAGCAACTGCATTAGACAAAGGAGATAGGACAGAGGCAACCTAATGTGTAGATAGATGTGGGCTGAGATGTGGCAGCTTCCTTGAATGACTGAGAGGCAAGGAAGGAAAGTAGCTGCTTACATTGATTCTGAGTAATAGGGCATTGAGGAGCATTGAACTGTGATTGTGACAAGTTCAATTGAGACTGTGCTCCTAGAGGCTGTGGTGAGCAATGCATTATCTCAGATTGATTAGTAAACCCCAGCATGGGTGGAGAAGCAAAATTCCCAAAATTACCATTATTGGAAAAGAAATTGCTAAGATTTCCATTGCTAGACACCTGATGGGTAGAAGCCTTCCCTTTGTGCTTATATCCTGGAGGATAACCATGCAATTTGTAGCATTTATTAGCTACGTGACCCACAATTCCACAGTATGTACAGACAGGCCTCTCCTTCTTAGAATTACCACCCTTTGCACCTTGACCTCCATGAGTTCCCCTTTGATTCCAACCTTGATAACCTTAAAATCCTTTAGGATTAGAATTGTTAGCATACAAAGCTGTCGGCTCAACGACTAAGTTAGCTTGACCAATCTGCCTACGTTTTTTTTCTTGCAAAATCAAAGAATATGCCTTATTGAGTGCAGGTAAAGGCTCAGTGATCAAAATCTGACTACTGATAGTGGAATAACTGTCATTAAGTCCCATGAGAAAACGAAAAACTTGATCTTTTTGCTGAGCATTCAATTGATTTTGTTGAGAACCATAAGTACAGGTACAAGTGCAAGCAGAAAATGACTGATAATGCATAAGTTCATCCCACAAAATCTGGAATTTGGTAAAGTAAGAACTTACTGTGAGTGAACCTTGTGAAAGTTTTGAAATTTCTTTCTGAACCTCATAGAATCTTGGAACATTAGGCTGTGAAAACCTATCACGCATGTCAATCCACAAATCCCTCATAGTGTGAATAGACATCACACTAGTAGCAAGATCTTTGCTCAAGGAATTCACTAACCATGAAAGAATGGTAGTGTTTGCTCTATGCCAAGCATTGTACAAAGGATGAGAGAGATCAGGTATGGAAATCGAACCACCAAGGAAGCCAAACTTGTTCCTTCCACTTAATGACAGAAATACAACCCTTGACCAATTGAGATAGTTTTTAGGACCAATCAGTGGTTGAGAAACAAGGACAACATCTGTAGGTGAAATGAAGTAAAGGCTTGATGGATTGGTATTTGCATCCTCTGTTGGAAGTGACTAATTGGAAGATCTGTGATTTGTAGTGTTAGAAGTATTGGTGGGAATTAGATCTGATTTTGAAGCTGTGTTGGAAGCGGAAGCCATGGATGAGCTATTGAAGCTCTGATACCATGTTAAGAAATTGTTCTAGAAACTATTGGAAGAAACCAATTTCACTGAATAGAAACAGAAATGAAAAGCTTAATTAATTTACATTGTGCCTCTGCCTTATATACACGAAACAGAGAAAAGAGAGAAACTTAACTAACTAACAAACTCTAATCGCCTAATTAACAAGAGAATGACAGCTGTAAACCACTAATATTAACTCATACACGCCAATAACTACACGTGCTAACAAATGATTATTAATACTTAAGTGCAACAACATTGTTTAGCTTTCAACTTTACTTTCTTCCTTTTAGTCTCAACTATGTCGTTTTGATCTGTTTTATCTTTAGTGCATTCTTTTAAGTCTTCTTTCTTCTTGACTACACCTTGTTCTTTCTTAGCAGAAGTCTCAACATCCACAGAGTTCACGCCACAATATAAAATTTTAGTTAGTTCAAGTTGGGAGAAGTAACAAGTAACGTGAGGCAACCAAAAACAAACCTTTAATACAGAAGTATGGACTAATGAGTATCTCTTCTCTAATGGCAAAGATAAACCACAGAGTAACCACTCAAAGCCTATCTTTTCAAATATTTGTCTTACCTCCAATTTTTTAAGCATCTAAAACCGCAGTTTTTGAATAATTAGTGAACTTATTGAACTGCAGTTAGACTGGATGACCACAGTCAAAGCTAGACTTTTAAATCATAAAAAATAAACCATTTGCATGCACCATGCCTAGAAAAGTATGGACTAATGAGCATCTCTTCTCTAATGGCAAAGAGAAACCACACCAAACATGAGTAACCACCCAAAGTCTATCTTTCCAAATATTTATCTTACCTCTAGGTTTTTAAGCATCTAAAATTGCAATTTTCAAATAATTAGTGAACCTCTTGAACTACAATTAGACTGGATGATCACAATTAGAGCTAGACTTTTTTTTTTTTTTTTGAGAAAGTTTTAACCTATGGCGTCCGCTCCTGATGATAGCTCTTTATCATCAGACAGCTAGACTTTTAAATCATAAAAAATAAACCATTTGCATGCACCACGCCTAGAAAAGTATGGACTAATGAGTATCTCTTCTCTAATGGCAAAGAGAAACCACACCAAACAAGAGTAATCACCAAAAGTCTATCTTTTCAAATATTTATCTTACTTCTAGTTTTTTAAGCATCTAAAACCGCAATTTTCAAATAATTAGTGAACCTCTTGAATTGCAGTTAAACCGGATGACAACAGTCAGAGCTTGACTTTTAAATCATAAAAAATAAACCATTTGCATGCACCACGTCTAGAACTTGGGTTCTAGTAGAGTTATTTTTAATCAACACACGAACCCCTACACCATAGCTAGTTGTTTAAGCTCATTGTGGCAAACTAACATATTTGAAGTATATTTAAAAGAATGACATAAGAATAATTCTTTCATTACTATATATTTATATTATAATCAAAATTAATAATATTTTATTATATCATTTATTTTAATTATCCATCTCAAAAGTCAAAAGGGGGATATATTAAAATAATTATAATTAAAATTCTTTAAATATATTCATAGTTTTATACTTAAACAATCAACTATAACTTTCAATGTTTTTTTATACTTTATTATTTTTATAAACTTTCTTATAATTTTTTGAGAATAATTTTATTTTTCATAGATATATAAATAAATAAATAAATATATATAATAAATATTGCTCTTTTTTAAAAAATTTATTTCATTTATTGATATTTTAGTTAATTATTAATTCATTATGACGTCATCACGGTTCAATCTCGGTTGAACCTCGGTCCGACCTCTAAAACCTTATAACTATTCCTTTTTTGGTTCTTTGAACGGTCCAGGTTTCAAAACCATGAATGAGCCTCCATAATACTACACCAAGGGTAAGAGACTTTCCGTGGAGTCGTGTCTTCAAGAAGGAACAATTTGGGAAAAAACTCATTTGTTTGAGTTTGTTAGGTCTTGTATTTGTTGACTAATTTCATGACAAATTTGAAGTTTTTTTTTTTTTTTTAATCTTAAACTTTATGAGTGTTTATGTGAATTTTTTTGGGATTTTCATTTGTATTGGTGAGTGAAGTGGTCAAAGTACATACATTGAAGTTTGCTATTACAGATTTTCGCTCCTATGAAATTTTCTATAAGAGGCCAAGTGAGGAACAAAACTTGAATTTGAAAAGCAACTAACCCAATAAGTTCACCCTCTCTCAGGAGCAAACTTCAAAGAACCTGAGACAATTTTGTTATGAATTTCTTTGCTATTGATTCTAGCCCGTACTCTCACTATATATGCTCTCATTTCCCATGACTTTTGTGGCCTAATTCCCCTCTAAAGAGCTAGAGAAAACCCATAAACCTTAGAGCTAAAACCTTCATCAATTTCTCTATCTTCTCCCTCTCATTATTGTTGTTAAATATTAGTTTTGATATACTATGTTGAATATGTTAAAACGGATGCGAAAGTGGAAGCATAAAATAGAGAACATAAGAACATGATGGTTATGTGGTTCAGCCTAATAGCGTACATTCATGGAGGAAACCCTTAAGAGTTACATCTTTATTAAATGAGAGTGTAGTACAATTCTTGTGTTACAATGAACATAACATGGATATATATAGGAGGCTAAACCCTAGACTTCTAATATAAGTAGGAGATTTGCCTTACACACAAGATAGGTGTGAGCTTAGGCCTATACTATTGGGTTAATATGTCTAATTTATCTTTAACAATTGTCAAATTCCTAAGAGGAGATGAAATTCATCACACTTAAATCAACCTTCAAAGTTTTGGTGGTAATTGGAGCTTGAGAATCATTGGAGCAGCTCGTAATTTCCAAGGAGAATTGGAGTTTCCAATTGGAGCTAAATTTTAGATTTGATGATTAGAGGAGAGAAAAGACTCGAGGAGTCGATTCCTAGTAGTAGCTTGGAGGGCTTAAATACATTGTTTATTTCTTAGCTTAGACGTTTTGTATGTAAGATGTATTGCAACTATTTTCTCTAGTAAATCATTTGGTATTGTGACGTTCTGAAGAGGTTTTTCCACTTGGTACTTGGGGTTTTCTCTTTATAACAACTTCAGTATGTTGTGGGTGATTGTGCTTTGTTTAACATGGTTTTAAAAACCGAAATAGTTAAAGAACTGAAAAATGAACCTGTTTATGATTTTTACTAGTTTTTGTCGATTTTTCAAGTTTTTACCAGACTGGGTCTATGTTTGGTTCTCGGTTCAGCCAATTGAACCATCTAGTTCAGTCTGGTTTTTAAAATATTGTTAATATGTTATTTATATGCTAATCCATACATGCAAATGTTAATTGGCTAATCACTTAAACAAGTGGGCAGTAAATTATGTAATTAACATAAAATTGACATTAGCAGTAAAACTTGGGGTGTAAGTTGCAACTCTCGGGGTCAAGTCGATCCATTTGACTGATCACAGTGAAGTCGGTGGAGAGTGCGGAGTATTTATACATTTGAGAAAGACATGTTAAGTTCTGTCATTTTCAATACTAGGTAACAAAGTTGTGGGTCATGTGACAATATAAATATAAATTGACAGAGAGGAAAACATTGGTGAGGTCCACAAAACTTATTCATTCAAAAAGGGATCTATTACATATATGATTGGCACTTATTATAGAAATGGCATCCTCTTTCTCACTCATATAATTATTGAGGAACCATATGAGAATTAAGCTTAGCTAGATAGCCAGGGTACCAAGATCAAAGAAGATAATTAAAAGCCACACTTTGTGTCGAAATGGAGAGTGATCTCAGTCACCGGAGATCCTCATACTTCTCTGGGTGCATGAGCTCCCCTTCTTGCTTTCCAGTGCATGAAGAACTTGAATACTCTCGCATCCATTGCTGCAGCCATAACAAAAGGAGCCGGAGATGGAGAAATCTTCTTAGGAGGTTTGTTAGAGAGAGTAAGAACTTTTATGGGTCAAAAGACTCAAAGCCTTTGTCTTTCCATTATGATGCTGTTAGCTATTCACAGAATTTCGACGACGGTTGTCACAATAATGAAGTACCTGCACGCCATTCTAAAGTGTTTCAAGATGTTAGATGGGAGTTCCATGAATCATGAAGCTGTGTGTTTAATTAGTGATTTTGTAAGTCTCTATATAATTGTCATTACTGTTAAGATCTATTGCATTTCAAGGAATATATATGTTTTTTTGTCAAAAACCTTGCAACTCTTTTTGCAAATTTCCTTTTTTCCATGTGCGCCATTGATGTATAATAATACGATGGTGTTAGCGTTAAGCTGAGAATGATGGATCTACTTAGAATTACTTTACATTAATCATTGGAACTGCACAAGTGCCCATGCCATATTCTGGTGCATTTACAAATCTATAAGCTAAGGAAGATTAAGACCTTGGTCTTTTAGCAACAAAAAAAAAAAAGAAGAAAAAAAAAAGACCTTGGTCTTTAAATTAACTTTATCCTCTTGAACTTGATCCACTCAACTTATTTGAATCATCCCAAAGTGAATATTTTGTGATCTAAAATTTTCTGGCTGCTCATCAATTGGCTGTGGATTGTGTACCATATATGTATAAATATTTGGATTGTGATCCACTCAACATGATCCCTGCAATTCATGCAATCATCAGTGATACAGGCTGCACCACCTATTAATTTAGGCAATATTTAGACGCTTTTGGTGATAAATTTATGAATAATTTAATTACTAGTGCTTAATTGGTTTTTTTTTTTTTTTTTTGAAAGTTAAGGTTTATTGTTCAAGTCATTTATACTTTGTAGATATGAGATCGTCATAGGATTATGAATTATTGTTTTACTTGAAAAGGCGCGGCCGGTCATGGCTGTCAACTATGCCATGAGGACATTACACTCTCTCTTTTCCCCCACCTTTTTCAATTAGAGTAACTAATCAAGAGGTCGTTTAAAAAAAAAAAAAAAAAAAAAAATTTAATAATGGGTCTTGTTTCATTCTCTTCCCTTCTAATTAAGTTCAACCATACTTAACATATTTGTAAGTATGAAATTTAGCTGTAGAAATTTGCGGACAAGATCATTTTAACTAGAGAATGAATAATGTAGAACTGCATTTGGAATAAGAATATACAGCTAGGTTACAGAATACTTTGTTTTTCTTTGGCTACTATTTAGGAATGCCTAAGCTACCTTATTAGAAATAGCAAAATACCTTCGACCCATCTTATCCGCACAAGTTTTCTAGTCCTAAAGAGAAACGGGACGAAGACAGCACACCATATTCCAATTTGGTCCCGTTAGTATTGGCCTATTGGGTGGGGGAGAGCCTTACTTGGCGTTGCTGGAGAGAGCCATATAAAAAGGTCACAGAACGACAGAAACAGGACAAGCGACAGTGTGGCAGCTTATTTTGTTTATTTTTTATTCTGTTTCTTTACGTTGAACTTGTTCTCCTTTTAGTTTTTAACGTACTCATATATTATTCGTTGCATCTTATGAGCATCATGATAAGGTGGTCTCAAATTTGGAGGATTTCTTGTCCTGTAATCAGTGTAATGTAGTCCTATAAGAATACTTCACGGTTTTTGGATATTCACGGTTGTGTTTGGTATCTTCAATTTAGATTTTAAATTAATATGTTTAAAAATTAAAATGTATTGATTTCAAGTCCATAAATTTTAGATATTATTTCGAATTTATGAATTTTAAAAGTTTAACATCCTCTTTAAAATTTTTGTTGGATTTGGTTAAATTCCAATGCTTGACCTTTTAAAACTACTCTAATAGCAGTTAGGTGATGATTACTTAAATCCCACATCCGATTACTTACATCCCACATCCAATGAAAGAGAGACATACGATATAAATCCTTTGACACAAAGTCTTTTAGTTATGATAAACTGTAGTTAGGTGCTGATTTAGAAGGCACTCATCACTCACATATGACAGCATTGTCATGGATTGAATAAGATGTTGGATAATACAAAGCCAAAATTTTGCCATCACATTAAATAAAATGATTTAAGTGTAATATACAAAACCTCATGTGTTATATTTCATAAAATACACAAACCCCTTCAGATTTAAGTGTAATAAAACAAGAAGAAGAAGATGTTGGACAATACAAAGCCAAAGTTTTGCCATCACACTAAATAAAATGATTTAAGTGTAATATACAAAACCTCACGTGGTTTTTTCGTAATATACAAAAACCCCTTAAGATTTAAGTGTAATACTCAATTTTCATATTTTATGTGTAAATCCTTAATTGTGTATACATAAAAGGAAAAAAAAAACCTTTAATTGTGTAAATACACTATATGGACATGTGTCATCATATGAGTAACTCACAATTTATTGACAAGATGTTTAATGTTTAAATACAGGGTAAATTGCAAATTACAATCCTAAAGTTTCAAGATATTTGGATTTTACATCTTAAAATTTCAGAATTTGAATTTTACCCTATGAAGTTTGAGGGTATTTGAATGTTATACCCAAACGTTTCATGAAAGCACGAAAATGTGTTAAAACACAAGAGTTGTTTAGACCCCCAATTAATAATTACGGCTCGATTGGTTTTACTTTAACTTATACTAAATGTGGAATATAGTAAATGCGAGTGGATAAACAAATAAACCACTTTAACCCATAATCAATATAACACAGTAGTAAACTGAAAAGTAAAAGAGTAGGGAAGAAGAATGCAAACACAAGATAACACGCTGATGTGTTATCGAAGAGGAAAAATCAAAGTACTCGGCGTAAAACCTCTCTGCCACCTTCTAAGCGGTAATCGATCCACTAAACAATCAGTTGGGATACATGAGTAGCAAGAGACCCTCCAAATCTAATCTACCCAATGCACTTAAGCCCTCCAAGCTCTTACTCCAACAAGGCTTCTCGGAACCGTGTATTGTCTAGCTCTCCGAATCTCGCAAGCTTGGCTTCTTCTAATACTTCCCAGCAGTATCAAAAATTCAAAATCTCACTTGACACTCTGAAAGTGTGTGGTAAGTGTTTGGGCTATCAATCTCTCAAGTGTATGAAAATGGAGAGGTAAGAGTTAAGGAAAATCCACAATGAATTGTGTAGAAAATTGTGAGTATAACAATCTCTAACTCTCAAGGTTTGTGACTAGGGTTTTCTCTCAGAAGCACTCTTTAACATCTGTGGGTAATGTTGGTATATATAGTGTGGGTACAAATAGTGTGTATTAGAAATAATAGTTCAGCAAAACAGAATGTTTCGCAGGTATCTCGCGGGAAGGCCTTACCCATAAGACACTTTCGAAAACCAGCTGTCTCCATCCTGTTCTGACTCTTCGCATTCCAGTCATGTGTAGGTCACATGCATCACTTCGCGGGAAGCTTACTTGTGAGCTACCTGCGAAAATAGCTTTAGTCTTCATAGTCTTCACACACTCTCTTTCTCACACAGCCCTTACAATGAAATCCCACAAATAATACAAGGTATATAAGATTGAACATAATTACAATCAAATTTGGCACGCGGAATTAAAGCCAATATAAACTAGTTGTAAATTACAACTTTACATTTCAGAATTTGGATTTTTTACCTCCTAAATTTTAGGGGTGTTTTGATTTTACTCCCTCAAGTTTAGGGGTTTTTGATTTTACACCCTCAAGTTTCAAATTTTGGGAGTGTAAAATCCAAATAATTCTAAACTTTAAAAAGTAAAATTCAAATTCTAAAATGTTAGAGTTTAAAATCTAAACACCTACAAACTTTAGGGGATAAATTTTAAATTTTAAAATTTCAGGGTGTAAAATCCAAATACCCTCAAACTTTGGAAGTGTAATATGTAATTTACTCTTACATATACAACAAAGTATTACATAAACAAATTAAGGGTTAATTCTTGAGAGTTACACTATAGACACCGATTTTATGATTTATGTTAATTTTAAGCTATCAAATTACACCCAACTGTTAATGTAATTAGCCAAATAATATATGCATGGAAACATAAACAAAACAACAAATCCCAAACAATCAATCACACCCACAAGAACACCGGAAATGTTCATGGAGATAAAAACCCAAAACAGGGAAAAACTCTTCTAGGCCTGTAGCACCAAGCAATCTACTAAACAAGAATGGTTATAGTACAAATCACTTACAAAACCCTTCGAGCTAAGTATTGACTATGTAGTTGAGTTTCTAGCTCTTTTTAGTAATTGATACCTCTAATATTTTCTTCTTATTAGTTTCTAGATCTGCGAATTACAAGACCAAGTCTCCTTGGCCACTGCATAGCCTCTTGGAGATTTTTGGATTGCTTCAATGATTCCCCAACACCAAACAACAAGAAAAACTTCGAAAGATTCCTTGTGTGCATTAGTTTTAATCTCCTCTCATAGAACTTGGCAATTGGAGAGGGAGAAGGTAGAAAGAAGAAATGAGTTTTAGCTCTAGGAATGTAGGACTCTCTCCAGCCTTCAATATTGGAATTGGGTGTAGAATGGGCAATGACTAATGAGGGCAATATACAGAGGTATAAGGATAGGAACAACAAAGAATGGAATAACAAATTTGACTAAAAAAACTTAACACCCTTGACACTTCACCTAACCCTTACAATTTCGCTCGACCAAGATTTTGTGGACTACAGCTCCAACTTGCAGCTCTTGACTTCTTCCCCGTTACAAAGTAACCCACAATTGTACATGAGACAATATAATTAAAAGCTTAAAAATTACGTGCATATTTGGCATGAAATTTGCCGACAAACTAAGGTCCTAACAGTTCCATATGTTATATATATAAATAAATAAAATAAAAAAAAAATCATGCCGAATTTTGTGTACTCCTATTTTTCTAGAATAATTGTAGAGATATTCAATTTCACACCAATTTCATAACTTACTAACTTATGTAACTGTGATTAGTGAACATTTTTTGCCAATATGGACTCCCCACTTTTGTCAACCACTCATGATTTGTACAATTAAGAAAGTTGTGAAATTGAGAGTGAGAATGGATGTATTCGTAGTCCTATATTTATTGTACACATTTTTTTTTTAATAATTTAAAAATATACACAATTCCATACATACAAACTTTTTTATGTGAACTTTTTCTTCACAAATTACTGAAAGTGTAAGTAATGCCTGTACATTATATCCAAACATTCACAAAATGTACACAATGATGTATATTTAATGTATATTGTTAGGTTCTAAGGTCTTAGGATTTTATGTATTTAGAATTCTAATTTGTAATATTGACAAACCATGATCAAAACAATGTATTTAGTCTTGTTTAGGCTTGCTCAAAGTTGGTTTATTATTGTAAAGTTGGAATCGAGTGGCTGCAGAAGTACTTCAGACTTTCGGCCTGGCTCGATCGATCGAAGAATAGACTTAATCGATCGAAAATCGCACAGGTTGAATTTTCTGCCGAATTTCCAACTCAGCCCTACTTCATTAAATGTTTAGGGTTTTATGTTTTTACCCTAGGTATATAAACAAAACCCTAGCCACGTTTTTGAGGGTGGCTCCAATTGTATTGTTGCTCATACATTGCTGTTTTGTATAAATCTCTTGTGAGATCTTTGAGGAGCTTTCCTTTACACAAAATTTAGGGTTTTCAAGTTGAAGATATTATCTACATCTTGATGATCAACTTGGTTGCTACCATTGAAGGTTAAAGAATATCAAGCGGGGGTGCTTGTAGCTGATTGAAGAATTCAAGAAAGAAGGAGTCCGTGGATTCAGAGTTTGCACGTGGTCGTGTCAGTAAGTTCTACTGGTAGGTAACATTAGGAAGTCAAGCGGAGAGCTTGTAGTCCTTCTGTATGAACTTCGATTCTTTCGCATAGTGGATTCAGGTTTACCTTGAGGATAGCTAGGTCAAATCCTCCCCAAGTTTTTACCGTGTGGTTTCCTGGGTCATCATATCTTGTGTTCATTTATTTTCCGCTGCTTTATATCTTGATATGATTATTTGATTACTTTAACCTAGAATTGCATAATTTGACTAAGTAACAACTTGGCTAATTAATCTAGGTTACGTAATCTGGTTGTTTAAGGGGTCTAAAACCGTTCAAGTGGTATCAGAGCAGGTTGCTCTTTTGTTTGAGATTTTTTGATCTCTGAGCTGATCCTTGACCCCTGTTGTCATGGAGCATGGACACTCTCTGTTTGTTCCTCCTCACTTTGATGGGAACAACTATACTTATTGGAAAGTAAGGATGAAAGCATTCCTGAAATCCATTGATGAGAGAGTCTGGAATTCCGTTGAGTACGGATGGGAGAAGCCCACTACTCCTGTGAGTGAGTGGCAAACTTCTGAAAAGGAAGCAGCTGGCTTCAATAGCAAAGTTATGAATGCCATCTTCAATGCTGTTTCCATGGAGGAATTTAAGAGGATCTCTAATGTTAAGGTTGCTCATATTGCTTGAAAAATCCTCCAAACTGTGCATGAAGGCACAAAGGCAGTTAAGATCAATAAATTGCAACAATTGACCTCTAAATTTGAAAGCATTAGAATGTCTGATGATGAATCTTTTGATAAATTCTATGCTAAATTAAATGATATTGTCAATTTTGCTTTTAATTTGGGTGAAGTCTATGATCAACCTAAAATTGTTAGGAAGATACTTAGATCCTTAACTGAAGACTTTAGACCCAAAGTGACTGCCATCACTGAAAGCAAGGATGTGGACTCCATCCCTGTTGATGAGCTTGTAGGATCTCTTCAGTCCTATGAGTCTGACCTACCTAAAGTGAACAAATCCAAATCAATAGCTCTTAAGTCAGTTGATGATGTTGATGGTGGTGGATTTGATGATGAGCTCTCTGCTACAGAGATTGCCTATCTTGCTAAAAATTTCAAAAACTTTCTTAGAAATACCAATAGAAAGGCAAGAGGTACATACACTGCTAAACTTAGAAATTTTAGGAAGAATGATCCAACTAAGGTTAATAACCTTGAAAAACCAAAAGAAAAAGTTGGTTAGTCTTCAAATAATTCTTTGGGTCCTCAGTGTTTTGGTTGTCAAGGGTATGGTCATGTGAAATCTGAATGTCCTACATTCTTGAGGACTAAGGGTAAAGCTATGGCTGTAACCCTTAGTGATAATGAGGTTTCCGATGATGAGTCCGGATGTGATGAGGATGGAAACTTCATTGCTTTCACTGCTACTGCTGTAGTCAATGAAAGCATATCTGTTGAAGAGAACCCTTTTGATGGAGAACTCTTTGAGGATGCAGATCTTCAAGAGGCCTACAATAAACTCTGCAAAATTGCTGCTAGGGATGCTATGAATGTAGAATTTGGCCTGAAGAAAATTGATTCTCTTGAGCTTGAAAAGAAAAATCTGTTTGTTAAACTGTTTGATGCTAATGATCTTTTGAACAATTTTAAATCTGAGAACATGCTTTTGCTTGATAAAGTTAAAACTTTGGAACATGATTTATCTGTTGCTAGATCCGCTAGTTCTAAACTTGATCACATGCTGAATGTTCAAAAGTATCCTTCTGATAAATCTGGTTTAGGTTATGTTGAAAGCATCTTTGACTCTGCGCCGCATTCCACAAATTTTGTTCCTTCCTCTTCTTCTAAACCTTCCGTGAGTGAGGTTGTGAGTGAAACTGTCAAACCACCTGTGAGTGAGATAGTCAAACCCGTAGAAGTTTCACCTCCTAAGAAGAATAGGGTTGATCTGAGAGAAACTAAATCTACCGTTTCTAAGGACAAGATGCATGGTAAACCTGCTTGGGTTTGTCATTTTTGTGGTAAGTCTGGACACATTCGTCCTAACTTTTACAAGCTTCAAGCTGTTAAGAGAGCAAACAAACCAAAAGTGTCTGTGTCACAAGCACAAGATTCTATGGCACTTATTGGTGAATTGGTAAAGGTTTTGAACCTTTATTCCAATCGTGAAGTTGGAAATCACTCAAATGTGAATAAGAACTCCAATGCTCGTGATGCATCTAAAAGGTTTTAGATGCAAAAGACTCGACCTAATTGAGTCTTTCTGACATGGTCCTTGTGCTTCATTGCTTATTCCTCTGTGATCATTGTTCTTTGGTTTTTGTGTGTGTGTTTTTTTTTTTTTTTTTTTTTGTTCTAGGATTTGCATTGCATTACATTCATGCATTTCATTCTAAAATTTATTTGTTTTCTCTTAAATAAAAAAAATTAAAAAAAAAAAGGAAAAGGAGAAAGCAAAAATTATGTTTGACACTATTCTTCTTGATTTTTGAAAAACAAGGTTGGTCTATCTTTTTACACATGTCATGTCTTGTGTACCTTGTTTAACTTTGATGAACTTATTCATTGCACTTGACTAGTTGAAGTTTTGTAGTGCATGTTATGTGAGAAAGATGTGTATAGTTCTTAATCACTTTGTCTTAATCATGAAGTCACATGCTATTTGACTGTCGGACTTGATCCTTTTGAGAAAGGCATAAATAACCATCTCACCACTGTTCACTAGCCAATCATGAACACCTTAGTGCATATCATAAGATTCTGTGCTCGAGAAAGTGTAGCATATGCACAAAAAGAACATAATGTGTAGCCTCAAATTAAATTAAAACTGGTAAGTACTATTAGGTTTGATGTCAATTCACTTAATTCAAACCGGTGTGTACTATTAGGCTGAATGCCATCTCATACAAATAAGAGGCAAAAATGCAAGAAACTTACATGATTGCAAGCTTTTGTTCTAGGAAATGTGGGAGTTATAAGATGTAACTCTTTAGGTGAGTCTCTTTTAAATTCTATGTGATGAATTGTGTAGACTTTGTGTTTGACTGCTATTCACATATCACCTCACATGTATCTCAAGTTTCTGCTAGTATCATACGCTACACAAGTTACTCTTTGTTAAACACTGTACATGCTAGTGTGTGTGTTTTTGGTCTGACCAACCAAGTTTGAAAATATCTTGAGATTTGTGCATAACATTTTTGTTGCTTGAGAAAATTCAATGGGAGAATGATTGAAACTTGTTTTTGACAAAATTTGGGTTTAAAAATTTTGGGTTTTTGAAAAAGCATTTCATCTCATACTCATGCATTTTGCTTTTCTTAGTTAATGCTTTGAGGAGTTGTTTTTCAAAATTAGGTTTGTGTCTTTCAAAACTGGATTTTTTAAAAAAAATTTAGTGAGCCTCTGCCCATTTCGATCGATCCAGTCTGTTTTTTGATCGATCGAAAAAGTGCTTAAGATTGTTCTAAAATGACTGTTTCATTCGATCGATGGAATGTAATTTTCGATCGATCAAATATCGTGAAAAAGTTTTTTAAAAGGTTCAGTTCTGACTTTTTCAAAATCACTATTCAAACTTTTCAAACTTTTTCTTCTCTCTCTCCGCGTTGGCAAGGCTCCACATAGAGATTTTTGTCATTTTCCTCTGTTGTTTTTGCAAAATCTCTCTCTCCTCAAGCCGGTAAGACATTTTTGCCCTTCCTTTTGATTGTATTTTCAACATTTCATGCATATTTTCATGCATTTAGGGGCGATTTTCGCACTTTGCATTTTTGGAATTTTCATTTGGTTCAAGTCATATTTTATGCAATTGATCAATGGGTTTTTGTGGGGACATGCTATAGACATGATCTTAATAGTTTAATTTGATCAATTTTGAGTTTGGTGTGAAATTGAAAATTCTAGGGTTCCAACTTGATCCGATTTGGGGATTTTGTTAAATTGGGTAGAATTTGATGCAATTGGCTTGTTGTATTGATGAAATTAAGCATTATAATCTATGTGTTGTGTTTTGTAATGCTCAATTCATCATTTTGTTTTAAAAATTTTCAAGTGGTTTTCAATTTTTGGGGTTTTTTTTTGTTAAGAAATTCCCTACTTAAGCCAATTTTGTCAATTTAAACTCAATTGAACTTAATTGCTCACTGCATTAGTACATGCATCATGGCATTGTATCTGTTCATGCATCATATAGATTTTCATTCTATTATTTTTGTTGCTAACTTGCAGTCTGTCATTGGTCTTTTTTTTTTTGTGTTTTCTTTTGGTTTTCTCTTTTGTGTCTCTGTCCTTTCCTTAGCATCATGCCTAGGAAGACTAGAGCCCGTAGGTCCATTCCCTTTTCCTCTCCATCCCCTCCTTCCTTTGATCGTGAGAGGTTTCCGAGTGAGAAAAACCAAGAGCTTTTTGAGAAACTTAATCTTAAGAGAAAAATTTGGGCTGAGCGTTCTGTTCTGTTAGATGAGCTAGATCCTGCCATTAGGGCAAACTTTGAGTGTCGGGGCTGGTTACCCTTGTTAGACATTTCTGATTCTCCTCCACCGTCTGCCTTGATTAGAGAGTTCTATTCGAATATCTCTATCCACGTCTATGATTCCAACACTTTAGTAAAGAGTTGGATACGAGGTGTAGGGTACACCATTACTCCTCAGGTAGTGGCTGATGCTCTAGGGGTACCGTTGGTTAGGGATCCTGTCTATCCATATGACGAGTCTCCCGAGCTGAGCGATGTTTTATCTTACATCACTGGGACTTCTGCCCAGTGGGGTTCTGATCCTAGGATCACTTCTGCTGAACTCTCCGGGTTGCACTATCTGTTCTTTAGGATAGCTTGTCATTCCATCTGGCCCATTTCTCATGTGCACACCATTCCTCTTGAGAGGTGTATATTCTTGTACGCTCTGGTTACTGATGCTCCTATTAGTTTTCCCCATCTCTTTCTTCGTTCTTTGAACGATGTTTATAGGAGTTCATCTTCTTCTCATGCCATTGTTCATCCTATTTTCATTCATAGGATTTTGCTCCATCTTGATCTTAGTGATTTTCCTTCTTCTGAGCCTGTTCATGTGATAGCTCCCATAGGTGCGTCTTTTCTTAGACAGAGGGCCGCTCATCTTTGAGCTGGTTCTAAACACCTTAGGTCCGAGCCGTCTAGTAGCACTCCTCCTCCTTCTTCTTCTACAAGTATTGCTGGTGAGGATGTTCCTGATCCAGTTGGTGATGATCCTGCTGCTGCTGATGTTCCTCTACCTCTTTCGACCGACTTTGATGTTCGTCGTACTCTGGAGACTGTCGTGACCGTTCAGGCGGCTCATGGTCAGATTTTGGTGGACTTACTAGATGAGATTCGTGCTCTCCGAGCCGATTTAGCGCGTCTTCATTCACCTTTACCACCTCCTTTTGATAGCGACTCTTGATTGCTTTTTGGCATTCCGTCATAAAAAGGGGGAGTGAAATTTTGACTTGTAGAGAGTTTTTGTTGTTAGGGGGAGATTTTTTTTGTTTGAGAGGAGCTTGTGGAGTTTTTAGATTGTATCTAGGTGCTTCACTTTGTATATCATTTTTGGAAATATTTATGTTAGGGGGAGTAACATTGATTGATATACATTTTTTTTTATTGATTCTTGTTGATTTGTGATTTACTTCTTATTGATTTATATTTATGAGTTGATCATTTATACATGTCTTTATTTTGTGTTGTGTGAATCTTACAAGAATGTTATACATGTTGTTTTACTCTTTTTTGTCACACATGCGTTTATGCATTTGTTGAGTATTTCAGAAATATACAGGTTGATTCAACTAAGCTGCTGTCTACACTTGCAACCGATGGATAGTAGTTAGGCTGAATTTGAAATTTATGAGCATTTCTTTGTAAAGGGCTTTTTACTTGTAAAACTTTGAGTTTTTAATTAGGGTTTTGTCACGGATTGCCAAAGGGGGAGTTTGTTAGGTTCTAAGATCTTAGAATTTTATGTATTTAGAACTCTAATTTGTAATGTTGACAAACCATGATCAAAATAATGTATTTAGTCTTGTGAGGGGAGAAAACCCAGCCAAAGGCATTGGGCCCAAGGCCCTACCTACGGCCCACCGTTTCCCGAAGAGCTGAGAAGGCCTGGTCAGGCTCGGATAACATCTGGTGAAGGGTGTCCACGATCCGAGGATGGGTTCGACGATCCGAGGAGTCCAATACCCTCGAATCTGACGTTCAACCTTTTGCAGCCCGAGCGATTCTCTCGGCAGGTGTAGTGACAGAATGGGCCTCGGACGCGGGGGAACATAACTGGATCGGAGTAGCATCTAAAAGACAGACCTCAACCACCGCATTAATTACACCACACCTACCTCCCTGGCCGCATTAATGTGGAAGAGACCCCTGAACAGTATCAACCTGCTATCGCCACTTACATAAGTCTGGGGAACACCCTTGATGGGACAAGCACTCGAGTGGATGTCTGGATGATGAACAAGTGGACGATCAAGATAGAGTGAGGAGGTACTATATAAGTGGGAAAATCCCCTGATGGAGGAAGAGGGGAAAAAAGGGTATTTCTTATTGCAGCAGCAAGAATTGTAACCCTCCAAGGGAAGTCACCTCTTCGGACGTTGTTCTTATACCCATCCGAGCAGTTATTAATTAGAATTCCTTCACTAGTGTGGCTGTTGCATGCTGTTATTTTTGCTGTTCGCCTTGCTCTTCCACCCACACTCTACAAAATTCATTGTTTTGGGTTCAGTGGGCTCCAAATCCATCCCTCCTTGGGCTTGGGCTGCCAAACCTGACCCCACAAGTCTTGTTTAGGCTTGCTCAAAGTTGGTTTATTATTGTAAAGTTGGAATCGAGTGGCTGCAGAAGTACTTGGGACTTTCGGCCTGGCTCGATCGATCGAAGAATAGACTCGATCAATCGAAAATCGCACAGGTTGAATTTTCTGCAAAATTTCCAACTCAGCCCTACTTCATTAAACGTTTAGGGTTTATGTTTTTACCCTAGGTATATAAACAAAACCCTAGCCACGTTTTTGAGAGTGGCTCCAATTGTATTGTTGCTCATACATTGCTGTTTTGTGTAAATTTCTTGTGAGATCTTTGAGGAGCTTTCCTTTACACAAAACTTAGGGTTTTCAAGTTAAAGATATTATCTACATCTTGATAATCAACTTGGTTGCTACTATTGAAGCTTAAAGAATATCAAGCGGGGGTGCTTGTAGCTGATTGAAGAATTCAAGAAAGAAGGAGTCCGTGGATTCGGAACTTGCACGTGGTCGTGTCAGTAAGTTCTACTGATGGATAGCATTACGAAGTCAAGCGGGGAGCTTGTGGTCCTTTTGTATGAACTTCGATTCTTTCGCATAGTGGATTCAGGTTTACCTTAAGGATAGTTAGGTTAAATCCTCCCCAGGTTTTTACCGTGTGGTTTCCTAGGTCATCATATCTTGTGTTCATTTATTTTCTGCTGCTTTATATCTTGATATGATTATTTGATTACTTTAACCTAGAATTGTATAATTTGACTAAGTAACAACTTGGCTAATTAATCTAGGTTACGTAATCTGGTTGTTTAAGGGGTCTAAAACTGTTCATATATAATTTTGTACATTCAATTTATATAATTTTACAAAAAAATGTACCAATTTTTCCATAAATGTACAAACTTTTATAAAGAATGTACATAATTTTGTATATTCGATATAAACATAAATTTTCAAAGAAAATATACAATTCTATATATTTAATGTACACAATTTTTTTAAAAAAATATACACAATTTTTTTAAAAATATTTATCGTATTCAATTTTTTTTTTAATTGTACACAATTGTACAAAAATGAAAAAAAAAAAAAAAAAAAAAGTCCTTAGCTCTCCGAATATCATTTATCTTCCTTGGATTAATGATCAATATTTATCAATGTATGTATGAGTGTTTGTGTGTGTCCTGTTAAAGAATATTATTGAAAGAAATGCTATTTCAAACTTGTTTGGTTTTTTTTTTCTTTCATCTGTGCTGAAAAGGAGAAAGAAAGTTGTGCCTGGAAGTTTGATGAGGCCTGGCGGGGGTGATTCAAGCCCTTCAGATGGTGATCAGGTTACTCTTTTATTTATTTATCTGTTTTTCTCTAGTCGTGCTTCACTGTACTCTTTTTAGTCTTAAATGTTTGTGACCGGTTTGACAGACGGTACTATAAATGCTCAATTGGGCATCTGAGTGGCGGTAAATGTTTTAATTTATATATTTACAACCTGTTTAGTGGACATTCTTGCAATTGAAATGCTGTCTTAAACTAAAGTGGCCGTATTATCATCAGGAACTTGGGCTATTGGAATTTATAGTTGGGAAGTGAAGTAAGAAATTTACGTTGAGTTTATGTTTTGCAGGTCATATATCATTGCACCATTCAAACTTTGGATGGAGTTGTTGAATCTACTAGATCAGAAAATGGAGGTCAGCATGATTTTATGTGTCTAAGCACATTGTGGCTAAACTAGAAAAACAGTTCTATCTTTTTTCCTGGTTATATGGTATATTTTAAAAATTTGTTGCTATTCTATCCCATGCACCACTGATGCCTACATGGTCGGGTAGTTTTGTATCATCTGGCTTAGGCCGCTCTTTACTCTTGTGATGAGTGTAGAAAAATCATTGTTAATGCTGACTTTAACCCTTGCATTTGAGTTCTTTGCTCCATGTTTTAAGGTTTTTTTTGTTCAGATGCTTTTCAAAATTCCATTGGAAGCTTCAACATATTTCTAGTTAATTTTATGTAATTGTGTTTGTTACATCTCGTTTAGCCTGTAATGGATGTACCGAAGTTTCGTAAGAAAGTTGTCCCTTAGCCTCCAACACAATATCAAGGATTCTTTCTTTAATAATTAGGCCTCGACTAAATTGATTTCAATGTTAAAATGCCTTCTGCTACAGTTATTGGCTTGAATAAATATTTACTTAACAGCATTTTATCCCGTAGGAGGTCCTATTTTCAGTCTCTTAACCATCAGTCAGATTGTCTAATATTAGTTACATTCATTGAAATTCTACCATTTTGTTCTTGATAGATTATTCTCAATTAAAAAAGGTACAAACAAAAAATATGATTTAACCCTATCAAAGTGGCCTCGTAAGCACAAATGCAAGACTCTAAAGATAATCGATCAGGTGATAAGTTACCTAACACAACGGGATTTCTTTCTCAGTCCTTGTACTTCATGGATTCTTTCTCAAACCCTATTGTAGGAAATTGCTTTGCATATGCCTCAACCTCATGGCGGAGCTTTGTGATCTCAGATTGGAAGTGAGGAGCAGACTGTACAGCCAAGAAGTCCTTCAACTTTGTTCCTGGTTTTTACATCACAATTAACCCTATATAAGCAGGATTCATGCGCTTAGATTTTCCCCACACCAACCATTACAAACAACAGCATGTGTACATGTCTATATGACTGGTGATCAGACAAACACAAGACCAAGTGTGCTTGGCAAAAATTATTTTTGCTAACTTATTTTATTATTCAGCTTATTTTTGCTACTATTTATGGGTCTTACTGTACCTTTTGATACTATTCATGGGTCTCACTGTACTATTTCAGCTAACTTTTACATTTATCTACAATATTTTTAGTAAAAAGTTTTCAGTTTTAGCAAAATAAGTAGATCCCAAACAGACCCTCAAGAAGCATGAAATTTAAATATCAAGATACCTTTGGTTTCTGCCTTGATCTTAACCGCCAACTTCACAGAAGCATCAAAGAATTCTGCTACCTCAAAATCCTCCTCAACAAATCCCCTAGAAGTAAGAGCCGGGTTCCTGAAATTCACAAGAATTCATCAGGTTAAATTATTAAGCAATAATTAAAGTAGTACAATCTGATAAATGAAAAGCACCCATCCTGATGCCACCAGGAACCATGGCAGATACATCTCCAGGAACAGTATTTTTGTTGGCTGCAATGTGAATTGATTCTAAGACCGTTTCAACTCTGGAGCCATCAATACCCTGTACACAAAAATTAATAACAGTTGTGTTAATTACTCATCCAACGTCTATCAGAGAGAGTTGACATCTTTAATGCTTTCTGCCAGGACACTTGGTATTGTCTTTTAACCAAAATTCAGTAGCAGATTTGTTTCAAAGTTGTTGTCTAATGTAAAGCAAAACTAATTGGTAGTGTTGGTGATTTCATAAGACACAAATTTTTGTATCGAAGCTTCTCTAGAAAAGTCAAGAGATTAAAAAGAAAAAAAAAAGGTTGTCTTGGTTACCTTGTTCTTTAAATTCACCAAAACAAGGGGGTTCTCAGTACCACCAGTAACTAGTTCATAACCCTTCTCAACCAGAGTCTGCAAAATTTCAACAATACTATAATAGAAGCAAATTAATTAGACCCATCCATTGATGAGAGAACATCATATTAATTAGAAAATCCAATGTAAGTCAACAAGGTAAATTTGTATTTACAAAATTTTGACTCAAGCATAAGTTTTTCTATATCTCATAAATATTATACCTGTGCAAATCTTGAGCAATTCCTGAGAACTTGCTCTTGATAGGCTGTGTATTCTGGAGTTGTAGCCTATACATCCACACAGATTAAGAAAATAAGAAGTGTGATTTTGAAAATATTGAAAAGAGACCGAGTGATGGACAAACTAATTTTATATATATTTTACCTCAACACCCCCTCCTCCCCCCCCCCCCCCCCCCCCCCACCCCCCAAAAAAAAAAAAAAAAAAGTGGGGTGGGATGGTCCTAAAAATTTCTTTTTAAGCACATCTTTTAAAGTATTCTCATTTTTTTTTCTAACCAAGTTGGCACTTCCACTCTCAGTCTGTGAATCTCATAAAATGTACCATGAGCTTCAGGCAAAACAATATTCACGCAATAATGCCTTTGCACCAGCATGTATCAACTGCCCCATCAAACAATATGAACCTAGTACCAATTAGAATGGGAAAAAAAAGAAAAAAAGAACTCACTTTGTTGGGAACTTCAACATTCAAAACCAATTTAATGTCAACTAAGTATGCATTACTATCCTATGAAAAAACCTTTTTTAGGGGCGTGGTCACAATGCAGCCCAACAAACCTCAATTCTAATAAAAATTGTAAGTGGTGTGGATTCCTTTCTGCTGCAAATAATTGGAACAAAATCTACAATTATGGAAATAATTAAATGATGACAATCTTATTAGCTGCCAACCTGTTTCAACGCAACTGCTAAACCAGAAATTGTGTGGTTATGTGGGCTAGTTTGAAGTCCAGGAAATACAGCCTGATTTATTTTGTCTTCGTAATCATATAAAACCTTCAGGAAAAGCAAAAAGTACAAACTTTTGATTTATTTCATAAAATTTATCAGAATATTAGGGGAAAAGTAAATTATAATAAGTAAAAAAAGGGGTCGACAAGGCAAGATCAAATATTAAATAGACCTCTTTCCCTTGTTAGTTAATCTCTTTTACCCCCTTCCTGAAGAAAATCATTGCTCCACGTGGCCCACGAAATGACTTGTGAGTTGTGGTGGTCACTACATCCGCATACTCAAAAGGAGATGGGATGACACCAGCTGCCACCAGCCCGCTAATGTGTGCCATATCTGCTAACAATATAGCTTTCTGTTTGTCACAGACCTATCAAATAGCAAACAAATGTTACCTTGGATTCTCAAGAAATTCATTAGCTAAAAACCATATACACTAATGCACGATAATTTCTTGATAGAGATCAATATATTACCTTACGAATACGTGCATAATCATATAGCCGTGCATAAGCACTAGCACCAGCTACTATCAACTTTGGTCTGAATAGTGTGGCACTTTTCTCCAACTGTGATTCGCATCTTTTCATGTTACACAATTTAGACTTACACATGGATATGGGGGGTTTGAAAATAAATAAGGTAGTTGGGCTGCAAAGCTACCTGGTCATAGTCAATATAGCCAGTGCTCTCATCCAATCGATATGGCATTGTCTCAAAATATATAGAGACTGCAGATATATTTTTGGTGTCAGTCTGCACAGCAGCAAAAGAAACAATGTAAGGTTATAAGACAAGCCAAAAATAGTGTCACAAACAAGGAGAGTTAATCAAAAGTTGTTACAAGAAAAAAGACTGAATCCACTTTAAAGTTCAAAACTCAACAAGATTAAATTTTATGATCATCGTATGCCACACAGCTATGACTTCTTCGTAAATAAAAGAAATGTTACCGAAATTTGGGGAAATGATGCCTACTGACCTTCACCGAATTCATTTATATGAAAGCTGTTAATACCTGATATCCAAAGGATAGATGCCCACTATGAGGAAGATCATGTGCCATGATTCGATCATGAGGTTTTAACAACCCAGTGTAAACTTGAAAATTGGCTGAAGATAGAGGCTGCACGTTCACTACAACGACAAAGGTGATATGAATTTAGGAGAACTTGCTAACCATCACATACTAAGAAAAGTCAAGCCCATTAAACTTCCTATTAAGCAACCTTCCAAATAAATAACACATCTCCATTTGCCACCAAACCTAAAATTTAGTAAGTTACTTCTTATCATGTCCGTGAGACATAAGAACGGGTAATTTCATGTAAAATGCCATCCCTAAACATAGTCACAGCTAACCATTTATTAATTTTATTCAGAAAGGTTTTTAGACAAATTTCATGCGCATGTATCGCACATATTTACCTCCCCATTTTGCTGGATCCAATCGAAATGCTTCCAGAGCACGCTTCTGGCATAAGGATTGTGCCATGTCAATGTACCGTGTTAGTCATGACAGATCCAACTGCTTGCATTACAGAGACAGAAGTGAAGTTCTCTGAGGGAATGAGTTGTAGCCCCTTTACCAACACAACAATGAATTCCAATAAGATGATATTAGATTAATTACAGTATTACACAATGCACTGTAATTACACATTTGTGCAATAGCAAAACCCCTAATCCTTCATCTATCACCTAGAGTATGAAAGAAAATAAAAAATTTAATTTTATTCTTAAATTTGTCCATAAGCCTAATACAACTATGTGGCTTAGTTCATTCTCAAAAAAAAAAAAAAAAAAAAAAAATGCGGCTTAGTTGAATTTGGTTTTTCACACTACTTTACAAGTGAAAATAAATAAATTCTAAACTATGTTCTCACATAAAGGGTACAAAAAACTAAGAATTTATTAACTTTTTAAATGAACTAGCTGCGAATCCGTGTGTTGCGCGTGACAATCATTTCTATGGTTTTTTTTTTTTTTTTTTTACAATCATTTTTATGGCTTAGTAATTTTTATTTATTATAGGAACAATCATAATAGTAATATAAGAACAATTATAAATCATAAATATAAATTTTGTTGTACCAAAATGAAAACAATACAATTGTCTCAGAAATTCAAAAGGCAAGTTAACAAAAATATTCATTTTTTAATAAAATTTATTTATAACATTTTGTGAATCATTAAAAATAATATAAAATTTGGAAATTATTATTTTCGTTTTAAAAAAACTTTCTCAAACCTTATTTTTTCTGCCTACAATTTAAAACACCGAAAAATGTAACTAAGAAAATTAATAAACTTAACAATGATTAATTGGACCAATTAAGAAAAAAAAAATTTGTTGTGGATCATCTATTAAGGTTATTTTCTTTGCAAAAATTGTAATTTCATCCACCCAAAACATATTATCAAATAAACAATTATGAACAAAATTTAAGAATTAAATTTCTATATATGCATTGTTATAAAATAACAATAACAATTAAAGTAAAATTGCAAAAACTAAAATTTGTCACCCATTTGATTATTTTCGTTTGGCTAACTTTTACTTTTTTTTTTTTTAAAAAAAAAAATGGTATTATAGAGTACCTGTAATATAACTATGAAGTGTACTTTGTCCACCACAAAGGACTTAAAAATAAACAAAAATTAGTTAAATCTCGTAGTTTAACATTTAAATTAAGCACTATAAAAAATCATGTCATGTAATAGAATAAATACCAAATTATCCAAATCATGCTATGTAATAAAATAATATTATATTTTTATATGCTATATTTAATTCTTTATAACGCAGTAGGATAATATTTAACAATCAAAGAGAATAAAAATAAATAAAAAAATAAAAATAAAAACAAAACTAAATCATATTAACCTAAAGTGGAGTTTTAAAGAATATAAAAGATTATCAACCTAAAGAAGAGATACAAGAAAAAAAAATAAAAATCCACTAAAAAATTGAGAGAGAGAGAGAGAGAGAGAGAGAGAGAGAACCTTTTCTTTGTGAGGGAAAATTATGCATAAAATGGAAGAGATGGTGACAAATTTATAGTAAGAGGTTGTAAATAAGAAGAGACAAAAATAAAAGAAGATGAAGGGAAAAAGGAAGAATGATATTAATGTAAATGGTAGTAGATAGTAGGAAGATGAAAAGGTAAGGAAGGGAGAAAGGTTGGAGAAGTAGTGGAAAAATGAAAAGGTAGAGGAAGGAGAAATGTTGGAGAAGTGTAAAAATTTGAAAATAAATAAATGTTAAAAACAATTATAGGAAAATTGAAAAAAAAAAAAAAAATGACGTGAACGCTGATGTGACTCAACTAGAATGTAATAATAATAAATACTACGTTTCAGTTTTTAAATATATAGATTATACAAAAACAATCAAAAGTTTCACCCCTCACACACACACACACAAAAGTTAGGTATTGTGTTGGCAAATCCATGACAATGTAGTTCTTGATTGAGTGGTAACATTGTAAATCAAGTTCAAGACCAAGTCTAAGATTCAGCTCAGGATAAAGGCAGTTACGGTTTTTTCTTGATTCTCTCTCAATCGACTCGTAAATAAGCCTCTTTCAATCAAGGATCGGGAAACCTAACTCTCATCAAGCTGACAAGCCCATTAAGTCGGTTGTTAAGTGGGACTTTGTGCCGTACATGCTAAACTATGTATGTAAGAGCACATAATAGTTTATGAAAATAGAGGTTTAGACAGCTTGTGCCGTGTGCTACAAAAGAGAAAACCTTAAACCTAATTTCATCAATATGTGAGCTCACAATTCAAACCTCATGAGGAATCTTTATTTTTTTGGTGATACAGTGTTTTACCTATTGTACAACAGAGGAGTTTTCAAGGTGGTCATTGAAGTCACAGATGCATTTCTTGCTAAAGATTCCAGATTAGAAGAGTCCAAGTAGTTTGGAGCAGCGTGGGGTCACATCTGTAAGTACCACTACCAAGGGTAGCAATCAGTTGTATAAATTTTAATTCTATTGGGTTGGTGATTACGTTTTTTCCATTAGAATTGTCCATTGGTTTTTCAGTCCGTAAACAACTTGCCTGTGTTGTTTATTTTACTGCACTTTACATTATTTGGTGATTCGTTTACCGGAGTATGAATTAAAATCAACCTCAAATGTATGAGTTGTTTGGAATAATTACTCCTAATCAAACTAACAAATGAGCACAGTACGTCCAAAGATTAACAGAGAATGAGAAAGTATACCTTCCATTGTCTAGCTTTCTCATGCTCTATAGTGTTCTTAATTAATCTCGGGATCAACAGCCTCCAAGGGAGAATTCAATTGCTTCGGCGACTGTATTGAAAAAAAAAAAAAAAAAAAAAAAAAAAAAAACCCAGAGCAAAGTAGGAAATGCAGTGAACACGTACATGTGTAGTAAAACATAAATAAAAGTACATATATAATAAAGCTATGGTGGAGTGGAACTGGAAATTAAAAAAACTAGTGGCGTTAGCGATGCACGAAAAAACTATTAGCTCTGAAAAAAAAAAAAAATCCAACAAAGAGTAAATAGAAATTCTGAAAAAAAAATTTAATTGAAATTAATCCAAACAAATAATTAATCAACCAAAAATATAGCTTTTAATAAGAAAACTAAAAATCACATGAACCAAAATAAAAAGCATTTGAGGTGAAGAATTAAGATCAACCTACTGAGACGCAAATATCAAAAACCCCAAGACTTAAAACTTTAAAATTTATAGAATTCTCAAATTCTCCTTCAGAACCAAACCAAATTCAACAAATTTATATATAACATACCAAATAAAAATTTATCGTTGCTTAGGCTGGAAGACATAGGTTACATCTTTGATTTTTTTTTTTTTTCTAAAAAAAAAAAAGAGATGCTTTATCTGTCATATACAACATAAAAAAAAATAATTAGTAGAAATTTCAACCCAAAAACCAAACTCACGATTATCAACGTGAGTCTTTTTTTTTTCAACGTTAGTCTTTTTTTTTAGTCTATCATAATTTTTGTTTCTATATAGATTATCAATGTTTGAGTTTGAGTTTAAATTAGACTTGTTAAAGAATTAGAGTTTCACTCATTGTTAAGTTTTGATTAAACAAAAATAATCTTATTTTAATACAAATTGATAATGATGAGTTTGAGTTTAAGTTGGACTTATTAGAGAAATAGAGTTTCACTCCTGATTAAGTTTGAACTAAAAATAATAATTTTATTTAAATATTGTGCTGATGTGGAAAATTGTGAGAGTTTTAGAAGTTTCGGTTTTATATATATATGTATATATATAGACTAGTCGTGAACCCGCGCATTGTACGTGCTAATTATTTTTATGGTGGTTTTATTAAATTTTTTTTTTTTTTACAATTTAAACTAATTTAATAAAGAGTAATGTATTTCATAATCATATTTTTATTTATTACAGGAACAATTATAAATGTAATATAGGAGCAATTATAAATCATAAATATAAATATTGTCATATCAAAATGAGAACTATTAGGACATATGTGATTCACTTGTTAGGAACATATGTCACTATTTTATGTAATTGGCTAATTTTTTGACAAAACGCACTTTATATTTGGGTAGATCTAGGATGTGTTTAATACTTCAAGAAATTTTGTTTCAAGATTAAGTGTTGAAACCATGTAAGTCTATCCAAGATTTAAGACTGAAAAATGTCTATCATTAAAACTCGACAGCTAGCTCTACAGCTAGCATCTATCGAGCTTAAAGAGCTGTTCCAGCCTCGTGGCTCGATAGCTTCTTGATAGCTACTTGACAGATGGTTATCTGTCGAGGTTTAAGAAAAACAGATTTTCAGTTTTGTTTTAACTCTAATCCTTAATTATGTGTTTGGGCTTTCTTTTCTTACAACCTTAGACATATAAAAGAATTATTTTAAGAACCGTCAAAGTAGACACAAGTGGCACAAGTGTTGAGCAAAGTTTGTTCAAACAAAATGTGATCGGAGACAGAGTTTTGCCATAGTTTATCTTTCTTGTGAAGAAGTTGCTGTGTTTGTGTACCGTAGGGTTTCGTGATCAAGCATCTTCTTGATCTTCATTGTTTGGATGAATTGAAGAATTTGTAGCCAACAACTTTCTCTAGTTGGTGATTGAAGTCACGTACTAGGATCCGCGCATTTGGTTAGTCACGTACTGGGAGCCGTGCATTAAAAGGAGAGATTGTTACTACAGAATAAGTCCAATTGGGTATTGGGGTAAGGATTCAACTGTAGGTTGGTATAAGGTACTGGGATTCCTTTACTTGTAACTGCTTGTTGTGATAATAGTGGATTCTCAAGAGTAGTAACCTTAAAATCACCTGGTAAGATTTTTCCCGTATTAGTTTTTCCCATTTGTAAACAAATCACCGTGTCAATTTATTTTCCATTGCATACTTAGTTTAATTGATGATTTGCTTGTACTACCACGCGTTTGTATGTTAATTTGATTAATTAATTAAACTTGACTAATTAATCAATTAATTCATTACAAGGGGTCAATACATTTTTGGTCTATCAAGTGTTATTAGAGCAAGCATACTCTGATTAAGGTTAATCTTTGTTGTGTTGATCCATTGACCCCTGTTTGTCATGGATAGAGGACAGTCTTTGACTATACCTCATTTATTTGATGGCACTAACTATGCATACTGGAAAGTACACATGAGAGCTTTCTTGCAGTCTTTAGATGAGAAAGTGTGGCAAGCTATTGAGATATGCTAGACCAAGCCGAAGGAAGCGCAGGCCAATTGGGATGATGCTAAGATCAAGGCAGCAAACTTTAACAGCAGAGCATTAAATGCTTTATTCAGTGCGGTCACTAATGAGGAATTCAAGAAGATATCTTCTACTGAAACTGTTAAAGAGGCATGGACCATTCTTCAGACAACCTATGAAGGAACCAAAGCTGTCA
Source organism: Quercus variabilis (assembly GCA_030445155.1). NCBI lineage: Eukaryota > Viridiplantae > Streptophyta > Magnoliopsida > Fagales > Fagaceae > Quercus > Quercus variabilis. Next base: position 34,303,659 of record CP129450.1, on the reverse strand, counting down.
AAGATTCAAAGTTTCAGAGGCTCATTACAAGCTTTGAAGAAATCAAGATGGAGGAGGATGAGTCGTTTGATGAGTTCTATGCCAAGCTCAAGGATATAGTGAACCCAGCTTTCAATTTTGGGGAAACCATTCCTGAACCTAAGATTGTAAAAGAAGTGCTCAGATCTCTACCCAAGAGATTCCATGCCAAGATTACGGCGATTGAAAAATTAAAGGATATTGACAAGATCCCTTTAACAGAGCTGGTTAGTAATTGCAAACCTACGAGCTAGGGTTAACAAGGAGTGGTAAGTCGGGTTAGGGCAAGAGCATGACATTGAAGGCCAAGAGCAGTGATACTGATGAGTTTTCAGACGATGAGGATTTTAAGATAAAGTTCCACATCACCTGGCAATTCAAGAAGTTTATGAAGAATGCAAATAAGAAGGGCTTCAACAAGGACCGTAGGCAATCTAGCTCCTCACAGTATACTATCCTTCAAGACCAAAGTGCTTTAGGTGTCAAGGCTTTGGACATATGAAACAGAAGTTTCCTACATATCTGAAGAGCATTGAGGAGAGCAAGGCATTTGCTACTATCGTGAGCGACACTGAGCCTAAGGATGATTCCGACAATGAGGATGACGGAATCTTAAATACCTTCATTGTCACTGTCAATCCTACTGATGGGATTGTTGAAGATGTGGATGAAGAAGAGGAATTGGTGGAGTCCAAGTTTGAGAAGATGGATGAACAAGATGATATCCACACAGCCTATGCAAAGTTGTACAAAATCTTAGAAAAACATGAGAAGATGTATAGGTTGACCACCAAAAAGCTTAGTAATGCGGAGCTTAAGTGTTAAGAGCTTTCCACAAAGTTTGATGAATCTAATCAGACTATTGGAGTACTGAGGTTTGAGAACAACTTTTTGGCTGAGAAAATTAAGAAGCTTAAGGCAGAACTGTTCCAAGTCAGAGCTCAACTGGAAAGGACTTCAAGTGCGAAGCTTGACGAGATGCTCAGCATTCAAAAATTTTCTTTAAATCGAACCGGTTTAGGGTATGATTTTTCTTCTCCTAGTATTGCTTCTATTAGTTCTATTGTTTTTGTTTCTCCTGCTAATAATGTTGAAATAGAGAACAGTAATGTTAAAAATGATTTAGCTAGTGAGAATATAGACAAGAGCAAATCTATCTTGGGAGCACCCCCTAAGCAGGATAAGAAAGAAGCTAAAAACCCTAGGGGTAAAAATGCTAACTCTCAAAAGCCTAAACAAAAGAAGTAGAATATCTGTCATCACTGTGGAGTAGCCGATCATACTTGACCTAATTGCTACAAGTGGCTAGCAACTCGCCAGTGCAACGGCATGATAGCATCTGGAAGCCAGAATTAGCTTCAATCCTCTCTTGCTCCCTTTGAAGATCTTCTCAAAGTCTTTATGTTCCTTTCGAACTTGAACGGTTTCAATTCTTCCCTCTCACCGCCGGATCAAGGATTTGCTAGACGGAAAGGTTCTTCCAAGGTGTGGAAGGAAAAGGGCTCTAAGTGATTCTATCACTTTCTTCTCTCTCTTCGTGTTTTTGTTTTTGCATAACTTGTGTTTTTTGCTTTTATTTTGAGTTAGTCTAGTTTTATACTTTGCTTTGTTTAACATGTTTTTGTTCGATTAGTTTTTAGTTTTGTTTTATTTTGTTTTTCATATGAAAATAAAAAAAAAATTTGAAAAATCAAAAAAATACAAAAACAGTGTGTGTTTTGTGTACATTGGTACTTGTGTACCTTGGATGGCCATTGAAACAAAGTTTTCTAAATTTTGTATCTCTTGTAACTTAGATGAGCATCTTTATGCACAACTAAGCAAGTGAGCTTAGTAGCTCATGTTTGTGACGAGTAAGATTAAGTAATCTTTTATACTTAACACTCGTACCACTCTTTTTGATGGGAAAGACTAAAAAATCCTAAAAGAAAGGTATAAATAACCATCTCACTACTATTGCCCATCAATCGTGAAATGATATTTGTATGCTTCGTCATAGCAAAAACGCAACGTTAATAACATTTGAATGTTTCGGCATAGCAAAAGTGGAATGTCAAAAACTTAACATCATTGGGTATTTCTTTTCTTTCTCTTATATGGCCATGCATGATTTGCTTAAAAAGAAAAATATACAAAGAAAAATCAAAAGCAAAAAGATCAAAATATTTTTAAATATGATTGCAAGCGTGTATTCTAGGAGATGTGGGAGTTATAGGATGTACCTTGAAGGTGATAGTCCCCATCAAACAATTATGATTGTGTATGAGTTAAAGTGATTTTCTCATATCTCAAATCATCATAACATGTATATACTTATGCAATCTTGCAATATTTTTCACACACAACACGCAATATTCTTTGCTATTCTTGATACATGTGCATGTACAATGTGATTTGACCATCACAAGGTTTACATGTGTTAATTTATGCTCACTAAACTGTCTTGACTTGTTTTTAAAATATAAAATTGGTTAGACTTGTTTAGTGTGTGTGTGTGTGTTTTTGGGATCCATGTGCTTAAAAGTGTTGTTGAGAGATGATTTTGAGAGCTTAAAATGTTGATTGGATTATTGGTTGAGTTGCATGCTTGATTGCATTCATGTCTATATTTTTCCTTTTTTGAAAAACTATTTTTTAGCAATCTCGACAGCTTCTGGACACCTCCTCAACACCTGGCTATGTATCGAGCTTTTCAACTTCTTCTTATCGCAATCTCAATAGCTTTTTGACAGTCAGGTGGATATATCGAGAAAACTTCTGTCTCCTTGATAGCTTCTCGATAGCTAGTGGATCGATCGAGCTTTTTTTTTTTATCTTTTCTGTTGAATTGTTCCACGACAGATCCTCGACAGCTGCATCTGTTGACGTCTAATTGCTTAACACCTTCCTCGACACCTCTCGACACCTCTATCTGTCGAGATTTACTGAACTCTTATATATGTTCAGCGCGATCCGTTTCTCACTTTTCTCGATCTCTTTCTCGACTGATCCATCTTTTCACCTCCCAAACACTCTTTTCTCTCTCCAAACCTTCAACCCACGTGATTTTCGAACTCTCCTTGCTTCAAATCACTTGGTATGCTTTCTTTTCTTTTCATTCTTCATGCATTTCATGCATTTAGATCTAGGTTTTGGGGTTTTTGAAAATTTTTGGGGTTTTTCAAAATTGTTGAGTTTTTGTTGAAATTTTAGGATGAGTTTTTGCTTAAATGAGTTTAAAATCTCATACATTGCATTACATAAGCATTATAACCGTATTATCATGCATTTAGATGTGTGCAAATTGATTGTGTGTTGGTAGGATTGGATTGGGCTGAGCCCATGATGCTTTTTATATTGCATGTCACATGTTCATGCATTACTTATGTATACGTCCTTTCTTTTCAATATACTTGCTATGTTTGAACTGTGTTGGGACTTTTCTGATTGTCTCTCTCTCTCTCTTTCTCTCTCTCTCTCTCTCTCTCTCTCTCTCTCTCTCTCTCTCACGTTTGCGTTAGTCGTGTCTATGGCACCTAAACGTAAGTCTGCTTCGTCCTGGAACCCTCTTCGTTCTGGAGGATCCACTTCCTCTGATCCTACGCCATCACATATTCGGTTCTGTGATAAGGATGCCCGTAAGGCCTTTTCAGAGAACTTTTCTCGACAAGGCATTCATTTTGAACGCCGAGTCATTTTAGCAGACTTTACCGACATTGACCTACCCACTATCATTCACAGTCAGGGTTAGGAGTTACTGTGTGACGTCCTAGTCACTTGTCCATCTGTGCTGATCCAGGAGTTTTACTCTAACATGCATGGATTTAATTTTTCAGTACCTCTCTTTTATACTCGCGTTCGAGGTACGCGCATTGCTATCACACCGCAACTTGTTGCGGATGTGCTCCGTGTCCCTAGGGTAGAGTTTCCTGACTATCCTAGTTGTAAGCGTCTAAGGACTGTGTCCAAAGATGAGCTCAAATCTGCTTTTTGTGAACGCCCTTCTAATTGGGGGTGAGTGTCAATTCACTTACTGTTCAGACTTTGCAAAAGGTTCTCGATTTTTGAACATGGTTATGACTTTTGTTTTTTGCCCTTTCTCTCATTATAACTCTATCATAGAGTCTCGTGCTCGATTTTTGTTATCCCTTCTTGAGCATCTTTCCACAGATTTTCCTTCTTACTTTATTCTTTCTATCTTAGATGTCTATAGAGATACAGTGTCCCGTGATAGGCTCATCTTCCCCTCTGCTATCACGAGGATCTTACGCCATTTTTCTATTCCCTTTCCTACGTCCGACCACTTTACCCATATTTGTGCTATAGATGACACTACCGTTAAACGTAGCAAGGCACAGTTTAGGTCGAGGCAGTCTGGGTCAGCAGCTCCTCCCTCTCGTTCGGCTCCATCTCGATCTACTCCATCCACATCCACTCCTTTTTCTTCTATGAGCGATGTGACTCTAGGAGACATCATGATGCAGTTTCAGCACATGGATACTCATCTTGATACACTCTCTACTGAGTTGTATTAGGTGAACATTCATGTTGGCCATATTACTCGACGGCAGGCAGTCATGGGTGGCTTTGTTGATTCTCCTCCATGTACTCTAGAGGCTTTTGATGCTGAGGATGACGATGATGATGCTACTGCTTCTTAGGATGATGGTGATGAAGATGCTAGTTCTTCCGGTACTGATGAGATGTCTACTTGACACTTTTACCCTTTGCCACTCTTGACAAAAAGGGGAAGTAATTCTGTATATGAGAGTAGTCATACTTAGGGAGAGAGTTAGTATAGGACCATTTTGATAGGGGGAATGTTGATATCTGAGGGATGTAGTGACGATTATATGTATTTTTTTCTTTTCTCTATTTTAGATACATTTATTCTTGTACTTTAGTTCTTGTAACCATTATTGACATACATTGTACTTATTTTTTTTATATGTTGATGTATGTTTCTTTCACCTACCCTTACATGTGTTGTTTCTTTTCTCTCTTTATGCACATGCTTCTTATTAAGTGTATGCAATCTATTATTTCTGTTTCTTACAAAGATGCCTTGATGAGTTTTGTTTAAAGTGTTTCAGAAATACAGGTTGTCGAAGTCTACTTGCCATAAACTCTCTTCTTACAAAGTTTTTCAAGAGTTTGTATTAGGAGAGATTTTATTATATTCAACAAGTGAATATGAGTTAAGTGATTTATGACTTCTCTCATATGATCATTTGTTTGTTGTGGTTTTATCACGAATTGTCAAAGGGAGAGATTGTTAGGACACATGTGATTCACTTGTTAGGAATATATGTCACTATTTTATGTAATTGACTAATCCTTTGACAAAACGCACTTTACTTGTATTTGGGTAGATCTAGGATGTGTTTAATACTTTAAGAAATTTTGTTTCAAGATCAAGTGTTGAAACTATGCAAGACTGTCCAAGATTTAAGTCTGAAAAATGTCTGTCATTAAAACTTGATAGCTAACTCGACAACTAGCATCTATCAAGCTTGAAGAGCTATTCCAGCCCTGTGGCTCAACAGTTGCTCAATAGATGGCTATTTGTCGAGGTTTAAGAAAAACAGATTTCCAGTTCTGTTTTAACTCTAATCGTGATAATGTGTTTAGACTTTTTTTTCTCACAACCTTAGACATATAAAATGATTATTTTAAAGGCCGTCAAAGTGGACACAAGTTGCCCAAGTGTTGAGCAAAGTTTGTTCAAGCAAATTGTGACTGGAAACAGAGTTTTTCCCTAATTCATCTTTCTTGTGAAGAAGTTGTTGTGTTTGTGCACCGTAGGGTTTTGTGACCAAACATCTTCTTGATCTTCATCGTCTTGATGAATTGAAGAACTTTGCAGCCAACAACCTTCTCTAATTGGTGATTGAAGTCATGTACTGGAATCCGCGCATTTGGTTAGTCACGTACTGGGAGCCGTGCATTAAAAGGAGAGATTGTCACTACAGAAGTTGCTGTGTTTATGCACCGTAGGGTTTTGTGACCAAACATCTTCTTGATCTTCATCGTCTGGATGAATTGAAGAATTTTGCAGCCAACAACCTTCTCTAGTTGGTGATTGAAGTTACCACTGGAATCCGCACATTTGGTTAGTCATGTACTGGGAGCCGTGCATTAAAAGAAGAGATTGTCACTACA